>JANPWX010019918.1:21028-36230 GCA_024734555.1 Trochalopteron elliotii
GGGACGGAGCAGGGATGGAGCAGGGAGGGGATGGAGCAGGGAACGGGGCAGGGACGGAGCAGGGGATGGAGCAGGGGACGGGGCAGGGACGGAGCAGGCAAGGGTGAAAGCCGAGGGGGAACGGCCGAGCCCCCGTGCAAACACGAGGCAGAGCGAGCTGAAGGATGTGCCGCCGAGCGCAGGGAGCGCTACAGCAGCCGCGGAGCAGAGCAGGGACGGTCCCGTCGGAGCGAGCCCAGGGCTCCTGGCAGCCGCTGACGGGGCCAGAGGAGCCGCAGGCCCCGGCAGGTCAGTCCTGGCTCAGCCACTTTCCCCAGCAGTCCCCGGACTGATCCTGTCAGGGACAGAGCATGGACCACTTCATCCCATTCCTCATCCATTCCTTTAACGTCTGCTGATGGTGGCTGGGACAAGGGGTGAGAAATCCTTTTGGGTGGCGCCTTCTCCATTGTTTCCTGCTCCCAAAATCCCGTGCAAATAAATCTCTTTGCTGTGGCACTGATTCTCTCAGTCCCTCGGCCCTCCCTCCCCTCCGGCCGTGGGAGCAGCCTGCCCCACCCGGCATGTGGCAGTTTTGGGGGCACTGGGTGGGCCCTGGGGGCACTCAGCCTCCCTGGGCTCTCCTTGCAGGAGATGTCCCAGCAGAGCCTCAGTAGCCCCGAGTTCAGTTTCCTGGGATGTTTGCTCGCTGTTTTGTAGGACGGTGCAAACCCAGACCCGCCCATGGCGTCCTCAGAACAGCCTCGGGGTGGGGAGGAAACTCTGCCCTGAGCTTTTCCTGCAGCTCCTCGGCGTCGTGTCCTGCCCCGTGCGCTCCGCTGCCCGTGGCTCTGTGCCGGCTGGGTGTCACCGCTCCCTTTGCTCTGTGGGTGCCACGACCACCCGTCACCCTTCCCCGGGGCAGCTCCTCAGCCTGCGGCAGGACCACAACCGACCCCAGCTCGTGTCTGGCAGCCCGGTCAACAGCGTCCTCTGGCAGGGTGAGGACAGTGACCACAGGGATTGTTCCTCAGCTGCCCGGCTCGTTGTTGTGGAAAACCGGAGAGATACCGGAGTGACTGAACTCCCCCTCCTCCCCCCGGCACCCCTCGCTCCTGCGGTGGGCCAGGCTTTTATCCTGGGCTCTTCCCCACCCCGTGTCAGGGGAGGGGAGCCCTCCTGCATGCCCCGTGCCCCCTGTGCCCTGGGGGGCTTCCCTCTCCCTGGGGATCCAGGCCACACTTCAGGGCGTTCTCGGCGTGGGGAAATGTTGTTGAAAGTTGTCAAATCAGAACAATTCTGACAAGTATCTGTAAAGGCACAAGGCCCGGCCGTCTGCTCTTGCTGCAGTCACCCCGGAGGGTCCATGGAGGCTCAGCTGAGGCTGTCAGGGGGGTTTAGAGCTGTCTCAGGCTGCTGCTGGCTGCCCGTCTCTGCTGCCCGAGGCTCTTCTCAGCTCTGCTGCCCCTCTGGCAGCCCTGAGGCCCCTCGGAGACCTTTGGGCAGCTTCCTGCTGGGGCTGGGGGTGCAGCAGCCTCCGGGCTCTCCGAGCTGGGTGGGTGCAGCACACTCAGCCCCACACGGGGCGGGGGGGGGGGCTATAACTGCATTTTCGGGCAGGGAAAAGGCACTGCAGCGAGCAGGACTTGGAGTGGATGGGTGCTGTGAGTAGCTCCAGATCATCACACATGGAACTGGACACTCCAACGTGACCGAGTGGTCGCTGTGTGTTTGCTCCTGGAGACGTTCCTGTACTAGAGGGGCCTCCTTTTGTACGTGCAGTGTGCACACTCCTGCCGGGGACTGTGTCAGGGGTTTGTGTTTTCTGTGTCCGTACCCACAGGTCTATTAAACACCTGCAGCAGGTCTGTGCAGCTCCCTCAGTTTGTGTTGTAACTGTGGGAAGAGCCCCTGCCGGTGCAGCAGGGCCGGAGCCCCGGTGTCTGTCTGTGCCTGCCCGAGGGCTGACTGACGTCAGGCCGGGTGTTTGTGCCACCGAATGTCGGAGTCCAGGGCATCCCTTTGGATCACCTGGGACCCGACTGTTGGGAAAGATGGGACAGGAAAAGCTCACAAATACAATCGCCTGGCAAGAGATACTGAGAATATAAAACCTGTGAATGAAATAGAAATGAGAGCCAGCTTTGAGGTGTGATCATGGCAGGCAGGGAGACGGTGATTGTAACAAACAAGGGGATGCTAAGGGACCCAAGGGTGCAGCCCCACCCCACCCTGCCAAGGTATCAGGCAAAAGACAGATAAGAAGACAGTCTTTACAGTTTAGAATACAGAGTGATATGGTAATATAGCATATATTACTATATAACTATATATATAACTGTATACTATATATTACTATATAACTGCTATATGGTAATAGAGCAGTTCTCATAGGCTCTATGCAAAGTCTGTAGATTTTGTATCTCGTGCGGGTTGGTCACTGTAAATTAGAATATTCAACACATAAGGAGATATAATGTATTGTAGGTTCTCGACCCTTCTTCTTACTTTACCTCTCTTACCTGGCCCACCTCCTACCTCTGACCTCTCTGCTCGTACCTTACCTCTCTCATCCCTGCTCTCTCTCTCCCTCTCTCTCTCTCTTTGGGACTTCCCCTCCTCCGAGGCTGGTGGCTGAAGGCAAAAGGCCCTTTTTACCCACCACCCTTGCAATAAACCCACGTGTTCTAGAATGTCTCAGGTCTGCAGAGAGTTCCCTCTCCCTGCCCTCCACAGATGCTCCTACACCCGAGGAAGGGAGTTTGAACCCTGGACAGGGGGGTGTGGAGCTGGTCCAGGGGGGTTGGACACCTTGGCACAGAGCCCAGGAAGGCACTGGGTTTGACTTTAGTCCGTGGGAGAGGCTTCCAACACTGAGAGAGGAATTACAAACCTCAAAGGTGTGAAAACAGTAGCTTAGCACAGCACGGGGTGAAAAATTTTGTAGTTTTGGGGTTCTTAGGATAGAGGTAAATGGGGGACAAAATGGAGGATTTAGGGTGTTGCCCTAAGTTCCTCTCCTTCTTCCTCATCCTCCATCTTCTGAGGTGGTGATGACACAAAGTAGTTTAAGGGGATTGGGTCAAGGTAGAAATGACCTTTCTAGTATAGGTACTAGACATTGGAATGAAATAATTGTAAATAATGGACATGTAGTTATCTGTAGAAGAGGTAGTGACCTCCCATCACGGGGGGAGTTGCTCTGTGTCCGAGCTGCTGTGAACGCCTTGGCCAGGCACAGAGAAACTTGTAAGATAAGAAAAAATAAACAACACCAGAAACCTGAAAACAAGGCCTTGGAGACTCTGCTTCTTTCTTGCGACGCAGCTCAGGGCTTTTAGAGGGCCAAGGACTTTTAACAACCTGAATCTCGGGTGAGAAACCCAACCCAGGAACTGAAGTGTCTGTGCCCTGTGCACACTATGGGTCACTGATCTGTGGGTCAATTTATGGGTCAATCTATGGGTCACTGATCTCTGATCCTTTATTTCCCTTCAAATCCTTCTATGGCATTTGCTGTTGGCACTAATAAAAATGCATTTGTTTGGCTGAATACTGAAATCCCTTCTGTGTTGTTTTTGCACCCTGAGATCAGTTAACGGACCATCACGAACTCCACTTGCATTAGCAGATGGTGACACACAGCTGGAGCACCTCCTGTCCCCACAGCTGGAGTGGCTCCTGTCCCCACTGGTGGCCCTGGTGGCACAGGTGGCCCTGATGGCACTGGTGGCCCTGGTGTCACTCGTGACCCCGGTGGCCCTGATGGCACTGGTGGCCCTGGTGACCCTGGTGTCACTCGTGACCCTGGTGGCCCTGGTGGCCCTGATGGCACTGGTGGCCCTGGTGACCCTGGTATCACTCGTGACCCTGGTGGCCCTGGTGGCACTGGTGACCCTGGTGGCCCTGGTGGCACTGGTGACCCTGGTGGCACTGGGACACAGCTCCCCACCTGCTGTGCTTTAGGGCTCCACACCTGGAGGTCTCTCCCCAGCCCTGACCCGAGGGGAGGGGACCTTGTGGTTCTGCACAACTCCCTGCCAGGAGGGGACAGCTGGGGGGATTTGGGATCTGTTCCGAGGGAACAGGGACAGGAGGAGAGGGAATGGCCTCAGGCTGGCCAGGGGAGGTTTGGGTGGGATTTTTGGGAATATTCCTCCTGGAAAGGGCTGCCCAGCCCTGGCACAGCTGCCCAGGGCAGAGCTGAGTCCCCATCCCTGGAGGGATTGAAAAGCCCTGTGGATGTGGCTCTTGGGGACAAGGAGCAATGGTGGCCCTGGCAGTGCTGGGGATGGCTGGGCTGGATAAGCTCAGGGAATTTTCCAACCTGAATAATTCTCTGATCCTGTGAAATCAGCTGATCTCAGTCTCCAGGCTGAAGTTTCTTGCTGGAACAGAAGTTTTGCCCCACAGCCCATAATTAACAGTCATTACACGCACCAACACTCACTGATAATTAGTCTTTAGGACGAGCTCACAATCAAAGCCTTGATTTAAACCCACATCTATTTCTCTGTGACCTCTGATCCTGCAAAGCACGAAGATATTGATGTTGCAGTAATTAGCTATTCCTGCCCTGCTAATCCATAAACTATGTGGTTCTGGGCAGGCCAGGGATGGGCTGAGTCAGGGCTGAGAACAGAGAAATAAATGAAGGGCTGAACTCTGGCTCCTCACCAGCATTTACTGCTGCCACTGGTGGTATTAGCACTGGGAAATGTTACATTGCCGAGAAAACACCAAAAAATGAAAATAAATGTTGTTTCCAGGAGGTCCCGAGCATCACTGGTGGGAATGGATAAATGAATTGTGAGGTTTATGGGCTGTGTGGCTGATAAAGGATCTGTGTGTGTGGGAATGCTCAGAGCCCAGGCTCCTGAATTCCCTAAAACCTGGCAAATCCCTCTTCCCCAACACAGCACAGAAAATCCACTTCCTCTGTGTGAGCTGCTTGCACCAGGCTGCTCGTGGTGACTGTGGTCTGGGCAGTGGAACAGGAATGTTTTCCAGCAAAACCCAGAGATTTCTGCTGGGGGTGGCACTTCTCCATGAGAATGGTTTTCTGGGGAGTGTTTCATGTCCTCCAGACACAGCCAGACAAAAATATTGAAGTGAAGAATCATTTGCCCTCCAGAAACTGTAGATATTATTCTCCGGGTCTGAGTTAAACTCACACAAATCCTGCCTTGAAGGAATCTCTGCATTTTGAGCTTCGTTCTCAGCCATGTCAGGAGAGTGAATCTGAACACTGGAGATCCATGGGAGACAAAAGAAATCCTGTTGAGAGGCAGGGCATGGAAGGGGCTGGGAGAGCAGGGAGGGATGAGAGGGAAAAGGGGATTATTTACTGTCACGTGAAATCCATTACTTATTTCAGTCACTGCTCTGGGTTAAGGGCTGGGACCTGCAGGTGATGGACTCACTGTGGAGATTCATTTCCACACCCAGCTAGAAGGGGAAAAGTGAAGTGTGAGTTAGTTTTAGACACACAAAGGATGAGGCAGACGCAGAAGGTCAGGCAGGAAAGCTTCTATTTTAATTTTCTGACTTTATTTTTTTAATATATTTTGATCAGAAGGCAAGAGATTGGTTACACGAGTCACCACCTTCTTGACTTTATTGGTGAACATCACCATCAATCACATTCCTCCTCTGGGAGGGGAAATTTGTAAACAAAATAGATGAATTCCAAATATACACATAGTTTACATGGAGCTGCATGAGAACCTCCACTACGAACTGCAAACACTGGAAAGCAGGAAAATTCAAGGTGACAGAAGTGATTTCTCTTTACCTGCCAGAGGTGGAGGCTGGGTGTAAATCTTGTGGAAAACAGGACAAAATCCTTCTCAGTGAGGAGATCAAAGCCCAGCAGCCCCAGTGAGCTGAGTGACAAACGAATGGAAAATGGAGATGGAAATGGGATGGAGAATGTAAATCCCCTCCCTCTGAATGATTGTAATTCTGAAATTAAGGGACTCTCAGGCAGAGATATGGGAATAGGAATAACAGTTCTTTACTAGGAATATTGAAATTAAAATGCAGTTGTAGAAAAAAAACCAAAACAACCCACTGACAGCCAGTTAACAGCAGATTTCCCCCCAGAGTGATGAGGGATGGGTCCTGGAAGGGATAAAGAACGCTGCCCTACCTGGTTTGACAGCAGATATCCCCCCAGAGTGATGAAGGATGGGTCCTGGAAGGGATAAAGAACAGGAACCCACCTGGCTTTAACACAAGATATTCCCCTGGAATTATGAGGGATAGGTCCTGGAAGGGATAAAGAATTCTGCCCCAGCTGGTTTAACAGCAGATATCCCCCAGAGTGATGAGGGACAGGTCCTGGAAGGGAATTGTCACCCCAGGGCCACGAGGGGAATTGTCACCCCAGGGGAATTGTCACCCCAGGGCCACACTCACAGTGTCACCCCCGGGCCACCAAGGCTTATCTCCTGACAAGGCTCCCCTGTTCAAGGCCCCTCTCCTGTCCCCAGACATTTGGGCTCCATTGTCATTAAATAATTCCCTTTACAATGTGGAGAGTAGGTGGGAATTGAAGACAATCTTGTGCCATTTTCCCCCCCTCCTATTTGTTTTAACCACTCCAGGCCATTCCCAAGCATTTCATTAATTAATTTAGTCTCAGGAGTTGCTGTTTTTCGGCGTCCAAACCCAATTTTTGGTGGGTTTCAGTAAATCATCCCTTTTTTCCCTGCTTAGACACTGGTTTTGCACAGCATCAATCATTCTGCTCCTTGACAGGAAAAAACGTTTTCTAAATCTGGCCTGCTTTATTGCTCTGCCTTACATAAACAAAATGATTTATGAAGTGAGAGCAGGAGAGAAGGAAGAGTTGGATGATATTTTCAGCACCATTTCTACCTCATCTGGAGTGTCATGCATTTTTTTTTTCCCCTCCTGGGATGATGTTGCTGCTGGAGAGGAATTTCCACCTCTCAGTGACCTTCAGTGCTGCTGCTCTTGCCCTGAGATTGGGAAAATCTGACCTGGGGCTGCTACAGGAGGAGTTGGTGGGGTTTAACTTTTGGGGGCACTTTGGGACCCCTCAGGACAAGAGATGTGGAGGAGCTGGAGCATGTCCACGGCAGGGAAGGGAACTGGGGAAGGGTCTGGAGCCCCGGGAGGGGCTGAGGGAGCTGGGGAAGGGGCTCAGCCTGGAGAAAAGGGGGAAAATTCCATCTTGAAAAGGTTGTCCAGCCCTGGTCCAGCTACCCAGGGCAGGGCTGAGTCCCCATCCCTGTGGGATTTAACAGGATGTGGCACTTGGGGACACGGGGCAGGACTGGGGGTGGCCTGGGCAGGGCTCAGAAATCCTGGAGGGCTTTTCCAACCCCAAAAATTCTGTCATTTCACTCGGGGATTTGATGGGTTGCTGGGTGTCCCTGTGCTGTCACTGCTGTGCCAGGCAGGTGTGTCCCTGTCCTGGGACACCCCTCACCCTGTGCTGGGATGTTGGAGCCCTGGGCACTGGGAATTTCAGCCCTGGGCACTGGGAATTATTTCAGCCCTGGGCACTGGGAATTATTTCAGCCCTGGGCACTGAGAATTTCAGACTTTCTGTGCTGACAGGCACTGACCCCCAAGCAAACACTGCATTGACCTGAGGCTGTGGAAAAGGCTCCCAAAATTGAGTGACAGCACTGGGATTGTGGGTGTGGAGTTTGGACAGAAGTGTGTGATAGCACAGGGTGGGAAACTCAGAGTTTAAGGGTATAGAATATACTAATATATATATATAAAACAAGATGGTGGACTTAGGGCAGAGGCTGAGTCCTTCTTTTTCACCTTCTCCTTCATGGTCTGGGTGGGATTTTGTAATTGAGTAGAAAAATGCACATTGCAGCCATGGGTTGGTTATTGGGTCAAAAGTAAAAAAAAAAAATTAGGTGTAATTTCATAATTGGACAGTTTGTGCTTAAAAGGTCTTGTAAAGAGACAGAGACAGAACCATTTTTCACTGTGTCAGCCAGAACTCACAACTTGTGACACAGATAGGAATTGATAAACATCTGGGTCCCAACACGAAACTGTTTCTGGAGCATTTAATCCTGGCTCCAAGAGAAGAAAAGATGATAAAAAGCCCACCCTGGGACCCCCCTCACCCCTGGGACACCCTCCCAGCTCTCCTGTGGCCGTGCCCAGCCCAGGGGTCCCAACATCTCCCATTTCCATCCAGTTTTCCCTGGAGAATCCCATCCCAGCACAGCCCTGGCACCTCCCAGAGCACAGCAACCCCTGCCCCGCCCCACCCAGCTCTGCTCCATCCTCAGAAAATGCTGAGATTTAACTGGGTAGATCTTCCTGGGGCAGACAATACCAGGGAAAGATAATTTATCATGAGTACGTTCCTCTAATATTCAGAGGAACAATTTTTCAGCTCTGTGTTATCTGTTATTGCTCCTTTTATGTTCCTGTTCCTTACTATGAGTTTCTGTTCAGGAGAGAAAAAAAAATCAGTTTATTTCAGAGTGACTGGAGTCCTACATGCAGCTCTGGTGTGACATGTTCAATATTTTATGATTCCTTTCTTCTGAAGTATTTCTAAGGAGCAGAATGGAGAAATGGGATTTGTTATCATTGAACAATCCTCAGACAAGGAGGTGGAAGCTCAGAGGTGTGGGGGAAGCTCAAAGGTTGAACTCCTCCATCTCCAAAGGAGCAGAGGAGGCAGCTGGAAATCAGAGTTGTGGCCTCTGACCTTGATGTGTGATCCCAGTCCTGAAGCAGAATCCAGGATCAGAAGCCAGAGGTGGATTTTGGTTCCAAGGCTGTCCCTGCCTGGCCTTGGTGCCTGTCCCTGGCAGCAGCAGCAGCTCCAGGATCTCCCTGGGGAGAGGCTGCAGCCCTGTCTCCTCCTGCCTTGGGCAGGATCCCAGAGAATTCCAACCCTCTGGGCTGGGAAATCCCTCCAGGATCACCCAGTGCAGCCTGTGCCCACCCAGAGCCCTCAGTGCCACCCCCTGGGTCCCCTCCAGGGATGGGGATCCAAACCTCCCTGGGCACTTCCAATTCCTGCCCACCCTTTCCATGGGGGAATTCCTGCCCTGAAATCTAACCTGACCCTCCAGTGGCCTGGACCCCTCCAGGGATGGGGACCCCAAACCTCCATGGGCAGTTCCAAGGTCTGAGCACCCTTTCCACAGGGAAATTTCTGCTGATTCCAACCTGAGCCTCCTTTTCTCCAGGCTGAGCCCCTTCCCCAGCTCCCTCAGCCCCTCCTGGGGCTCCAGACCCTTCCCCAGCTCCCTCAGCCTCTCCCGGGGCTCCAGACCCTTCCCCAGCTCCCTCAGCCCCTCCCGGGGCTCCAGACCCTTCCCCAGCTCCCTCAGCCCCTCCTGGGGCTCCAGACCCTTCCCCATCTCCCTCAGCCTCTCCCAGGGCTCCAGACCCTTCCCCAGCTCTGTTCCCTACCCTGGCCACTCTCCAGCCTCTCGGGGTGTCTCTTGTCCTGAAGATCCCAGGTGTGCCCCAGGGCTGGAGATGTCTCAGCACTGCCCTGGCCAGCGAATCCCTCAGCAATGGATAAACCAGGATAAAGCAGCTCCAAAGACTCTTCTGGAGCCAGCCCTTGCATGTTTTGGCAGGAGAAGTGTCCCCCCTCCTGTGTCCCCAGCCCCAGGAGGTTCCTGCCCCCTCTCCCAGAGCAGAGGGGAGTGAGCAGAGGGCTCCCATCCCCCTGGAACCCTTTTGGCATCGGGAAAAACCATCCCTGCTGGGAATTCCTGAGACAAAATGAGATGCAGGAGATGAAAACCAGCAGGGATCTTATCAGGGCTGAGCAGGGGGACAACAACGAGGGGCAGAAAGTACCAGAGAGCAACTGGGCACTGAGATAAATGTCCCCGAAGCAGCCTGGGGAGGGATTTGCTGCCTGGGTTGTCCTGACACGTCACATTCCAGGTGAAATGTCCCTCCCGTGGCATTTCCCAGCTCCGGCCCCAGCCTGGGAATCCTCAGAGCCTCTTCTGGCTCTTTACAAGTTTTTTTTTTACTCGAAGCTGCATTTGTTTGGCTTTAAGCACCACACCACAGGTCCCTGCAATTTGCATTTCAGACTCAGCAGGAGGAGAAGAATAAAAATCCAGGAGGAAAATTTTGCCCTTATCTCTGGGTTCTGTGGGTTTATCACTCCCAGCCCTGCACCTCTCAGCAAGGCTGCCTTGGACAGATAAAAATGGGAATTTCAGATTGCCAAAGCGAAATGTATTGATAAAAGAAGGAAGGGAAAAATACTGGGGGGAAGAGCACCTCCCCATGCCCTGATGAAAGGACATTCCAAAGAGAGGAGCCAGGCAGAAAAATGGGAATTTTTAACTGTGGGAGGTGTTTCCTGGGGAGAGTCAGTGCAGTCAGAAATCCTGTATTTCTGTTTGGCTGATCCTTGGGCAGTTTCTGTAAAACCTCATCCTCTGAAGGAGGGAGAAGGAACAAAATTCCAGGGTTTTCTTCTGCCTTGAAGCTCTCCAAGCTGGTTTTAAACACTGAACTTTTACCTGGCTCACAGAACCTTCACCTTTCTGGTGCCAAGGCCCTCCCTGCCCTTTCCTGGGAGTGCAGCTGCATTCCCTGCTGGAAGCTGGATCCCTCTGCTGAGGGAATGTGGGATCACCCCGAGGCAGGGAATGGGCTGGAAACTCCTGGATGGATCCCAGCAGGGTCTGCCCCAGGGCAGGAACCTGTGCCCGAGGCAGAGCCTGCACTGGGCTCTTCCCCTCTGTGTTAGTTTTAGACACACGAAGGACGAGGCAGACACAGAAGGTCAGGCAGGAAAAGCTTTTATTTTAATTTTCTGATTCTATCTCTTTATACATTTTGGTCAGAAGGCAAAAGATTGGCCACACAAGTTGCCACTTTCATTGGTGAACATCACCATCAATCACATCCTTCTTTTCAGAGGAAAAATATGTAAATAAAACAGATAAGTTCTAAAAATATATATAGTTTACATGAAGCTGTGTGAGAATTTCTACTACAAACTGCAAACACTGAAAAGTAGGAAAATTCAGAGTGACACTCCTCTCCTTTCCAGGCCTTATCCTCAATATTCCCAGGAGAGAGGGGCTTGGGAAATGTTTCCTGGGGGTTTCTCTCTCAATCAGACAAATGGGAAGGTCCAAGTGATCCAAGGCCAGGCTGGGAATGGCACTGCTGGGTCTGGGGACAGGACACAGCCTGGAATTCCTGGGCAGTGTCTGATTGTCCTGCTGGTGAATGCTGGGGGGATTTTGGGTTCTCTGCTCCCAGTTTGTGGCAAATGCTGTTGGTTATTTTGGGTTTTGGGAAGTTGTGGGTTTTTGAGGAGTCCAGGTCGGTTATTTGCAGGATCTGCATTTGCTGTGCTTGCTCAGGGTGGGTGAATCAGCTCCTGCCTGTGAGGCAGGTCGTGGCAGGGGACTGGGGTTGGGAACAAATGGGATTTCCCAGGAAAACCCAGGGGAAAAGGGCCTGGGGGTTTGGAGAGGAAATCCAAGCCCAGCAGAGCTGTTTGTGCCACTGCAGCCTGGGACAAGGGCAGGACTGAGGGAGCTGCAGGAGGACAAAACTGGGACTGCCCAGGTGAGAGCAGGGACATCCCCAGGGCAGGGACATTCCCGGGGCAGGACAGGGACTTTCCCAGGGCAGGGACATCCCCAGGACAGGGACATTCCCAGGGCAGGGACATCCCCAGGACAGGGACATTCCCAGGGCAGGGACATTCCTGGGGCAGGGACATTCCCGGGGCAGGACAAGGACATTCCCAGAGCAGGGACATTCCCAGGGCAGGACAGGGACATTCCCAGGGCAGGGACATTCCCAGGGCAGGGACATTCCCAGGGCAGGACAGGGACTTTCCCAGGGCAGGGACATTCCCAGGACAGGGACATTCCCAGGGCAGGACAGGGACATTCCCAGGGCAGGGACATTCCCGGGGCAGGACAAGGACATTCCCAGGGCAGGGACATTCCCAGGGCAGGACAGGGACATTCCCAGGGCAGGGACATTCCCGGGGCAGGACAGGGGCATTCCCAGGGCAGGGACATTCCCAGGACAGGAGAGCGACATTCCCGGGGCAGCACAGCGACATTCCCAGGACAGGGCAGGGACTTTCCCAGGGCAGGGACATTCCCAGGACAGGGACATTCCCGGGGCAGCACAGCGACATTCCCGGGGCAGGACAGGGACATTCCCGGGATGTCCCCGAGCCCCGGCAGGGTTTCTCTGCAGGACACAGCTCGCTGCAGCAGGGGGAACTGTTCACCCGCACATGGATCACTGGAAACGCACCACGGGCAGCTTTTCCCGGGATCCTGCTCATCCACAACCCGCCCCTGCATCATCATCGTCCAGCCTGGAATCGGGGAAAACAGCCCGGATCCTGTAAAAACGCCGAGAGCGGGGAGAGGCAGAGGAGCTGGCCGCACCCAGAAATGACAAAAGGAGTTCTGAGAGTTCCTCCAGGACCGCGGGAGGGTTTGGACAAGGCTCCCAGTACAGGGTGGGGTTGTTGGGGGGCTGTGCAGGGCCAGGGGATGGACCCAGGATCCCCGGGGGTCCCTGCAGCTCAGCACAGTCCGTGGGGATTCCAGGAAAGGCAGAATCATTCCCACCCTGCTGCTCCTGAGGATTAACTGCCTTTCCATCATTCCCCAGGGAGCCATCCTGGATTTATGGCTGTGACCAGTGCCATAAATAACTCTGCATCCACAGTGGGAGACTTTGCTTTATGGGTCCCCGTCAAAGATTAAATCCGATTTTCCTGCTGTAAATTCAGTGGGCAGGGACACTCTCACAGAGGCAGAGCTGCCTGGGTGACCTCGGGCTGGAATTTTGGGGTTTGGGAAAAAAAAGGGTTTATAAAAAGTCAGGAAGGGCATAAAGGAAGTTCAGGGAGGGAAGGAGACGATGCATGGGGATGCATTTCCTTCTTGCACATGTTCACAGAATAGTTCTGGGCTCCCCCAGCACTCCAAATCTTTTCCTTTTCCTAAGGAAAGAGGCAGCAAATAAAGACAAAGGGGATTTTTTTTGGTGTTGTTTTGGTCCCTTTCTTTACAGTGTAAAAAACAACCTCTGTTCAGAGCCTTGAGAAAAATTATCCTTTCTGCCAACAAAGAGAGTGTGAAAAACGAGCTCCACTCTCTTAGAAAAGTTTGTAAGTTTAATAAAAAAAATAAAAATAGACAATTGGGAGACAGAAAAGCAAAAGTATCTCAGCCAAGGGTGCCTGGCATAAAGTCAGCCAGCAGCACACCTTCATCCTTTCAGATTTCTGTTTTTAAAAATCAGTGTTACATATGCAGGATTCAAACATTCTCTTCAAGTTTCATCCATTTCAAATATTCCCCCATCATTTTATCTGGTAGATCCATCTGTAGGTGGGTCCACTCTGTCTGGTGACATGGGTCTCATAAATATTTTTCTTGAGGTTTTCTGGTTATTTTTATTTGGATAAGGAACAGAAAGTCAGCGGCCTCTTTGCAGGAATGCAAGGTGAATCTCCAATACCTTCTGGTTTGGTCAGTTTAGATGTTACAAAGAGAAAAAAAAACCCTAGTCTTTTTACTGTTACAATTAGAAAAGCCCTGTTTTTCATCACCTTTCTAAACTCTATTAACAAACCACAGTACAATTTAGTAATACAATAATAAACAATTAAAAATACAATAATAAACAATTATACATATACTATTCATTCTAATATTTGTTAAAAGCCAACTTTATAATCTGCATTTATGACAGGGAGGATGGGGAGTGTGAGGCAGCAGCAGAGAAGTGCTTTTGGGGAAGAAAGGCCAGAAAAAGCAGCACAGCAGCAAAATTTGTGCTTATTAAAGACAGCACCTCCAGGCCACGTTTACCAGACACAGTCACAAAAGTCTGGTGTGGGATTCACCTCTGCCTATCAGCAGGAAAAATAACAACCAGCAGAGGCTGCGTTTGTTCCAGCAAGTCAAAGATCCCACTGGAATTCCTGCTGGCGTTTGCAAGTGGGAAAAGCAGGGAAATGCATTTTCCTGGGTGGTTGGTCGGGAGCCAAGGGAAGCTCAGGGAAATGCATTTTCCTGCCCTCAGGGGAGGGGTTGGGGTGGGAGGGACCCCCCAGTGCCAGCCCCAGTGGGCACAGATTGGGGTGGGGTCATGTTTTTGGGGTGGTCACGACACACAGAGTGACACCACACAAGTCCAGAAGGCTTCTCTTCATTATGACTTCTATAAACAGTTTTAACAAACTCTGACGGCGACTTCTAATTGATTAATGGCTTTCTTGTTAATTATTCCATTGGTTGGTAAAAGACGTTTTACTCTTCCATCAAATTTCTCTATTCTCTGATTGTTCATGTGTTTCCTTTACTGATTCTCACGGAACAAATCCTTTGTTTATTACAGATTTTTCACCCTCAGAATGGATTGTTGAGTTAAGGGAACTTCTCATTCTCAAAAGAGCTTCAATGGGAACCCACAGATTTCTAGTTGGCTGCACTTAGGAAAAATGACAGGCTGGATTTTGATGAAGGGTAAAAAGCTGACTTGGTTGTTGTTGTTGTTTTTTTTGTTTGTTTGTTTGTTTTTTGTTTGTTTGTTTGGTGGTTTTTTTTTGTTTTGTTTTTTTTTTTAAGTGTAGTTAACAAGTACTCTCTAAGTTCTCATGTGACGCTGCCTTGGGAATGAGAAGTTCCTTTACCACAACAATCTGTTTTGAGGGTAAAAAGAATAAGTACCTTTAATAACAAAGGATTTGTCTCATGAGAATTAGTAAAGAAAATATGTAAATAATTTAAGAATAGAGAGATTTGATGGACGAGTAAAATACCTTTTACCAACCAATGGAATAAATAACAATAAAACCATTAACTAATTAGAAGTTACCATCGAGGTTTGTAAAAACTCCATAAAAGACAGCATGGGGCCATAATAAAGAGCTTTTCTGAGCCTCCTAAACTTTTACTGCCTCCTCAACAGTGACACCTCCAGGGACTCTCCAACCCCTTCCCAGCTCTGCTCCCTGCCCTGGGAATTCCCTGCCCTGGAAGGGAAGAGCTGCTGGTGCCAGGCCAGGGGCTGGCTGCAATTGCCATGTGCAAGAAGCAAAAACACCTAGAAGTGACTTGCAGCAAAATTCTGTTCTATTGATAATATAATTCATTATATTATTAATAGAATAGAATATGATATGATATAATATAATATAATATAATATAATATAATATAATATAATATAATA
>JANPWX010019919.1:0-10658 GCA_024734555.1 Trochalopteron elliotii
TGGGTTTATGCTTTTAGATATTGACTAGAAATTGATCCATTATTGATTTCAAGAAACTGTACTTTTGCAGCATGGTGTGCACCTTGACACAGGAGAAAAAAGAATGCACTGCAGGAAAAAATGGTGTTTGGTGGAACAAATCAGAAGGTATTCTAGGATAGGATGAAAATGCTGAAGATTGTAAATCCTCATGACTATGTAATCTCATGAAGCACATGAAATTACACCAAACACTTCCAATTGTGAGAACACAATAAATGTGCTCTTTTTTTTTTTTTTGTCCTCATGTAAGAATGATTTGATATTGCTGTGATGAAAAAAAGGAAAAAAACAGATAAAGGTGGTGTAATGTGACTTCTTCCAGGCGCTGGAGTCATGGGATAACAAATTGTGTGGTTTATATCTTTAAAATTTTCATTGAAATGGATTATCAGTTTGCCATGACCATTGTAGTCTTTCTAATTCATTCTTACTGAGTGAAAAATCTGCTCATAAATTTCTGAGAGATTTTTGCTTGACACTTTCTATGCCTGACATCAGCTACAATGTCCAGTCTTCAGAAACCTTAGGTAAATAACATTCAGCTGTTTTGAAGGCAAAATTTGAGGCAAAGTTAGTTTTTGTGTATTCACAGTGACACTTTTGTGTTTTTGTAACTCGCACAGCTGCTGCCATAAATCTTGAAGTACGATTGTTTCATCACTGTCAAACTGGAGTGAAAAGCAAGCTGAAATTCAGAAATGTGAGTTTGTTATTTCAAAAGCTGGCATTTGTGAATGCACAATAGAATGTCCTTTCTCTTTTTTCTTTCTGGTTAACAGAACAATTTAAGGTCTTACACATCAACAAATAGCATAGTAATTAAGACCATCTGAGGTATACAGGCAAATTCAACCAGTGTTTCCTCAAGACTTTAATTCAACATTCTTTAATTTAGGGTATGCTTTAACTTAACTTAGGGTATGTTGATTGAAAATGTGTCGTTCAAAGTACAGTTTACTTTAAAATTCACATGCTTAATTTTTTTTTAGCCAAATATCTTTTTTAAGTGTTAGAACTCAAGAAAACCATATGCAATTATAGGGATTAGTGCTGTGACGCTGAAGTATAGTGTACCTATTCAGAAATAAAATACGTGTATTCTGTTTATCATAATTCACTTCTGCAATTAATTAATATGTGCCGGGCTGTTTAAAGTCATTCTATGAATCTATTTCAGAAGTTTATTGAGATTATTTTCCAGAGTCTATATATACAAGTATATCTTATTTTGAAAAAAGCTAGATAATTATATGGAGCAATTAACCTCTTTTGCACTTTCATTGTTTTGTCTATGTGGTAACATGAAGTTTCATTGGTGTATCTGCTTCTTTGTTTAACTTTATTGCTTTTCTTGGTATTGTGTATATTACCATTATCAGGAGAAGAAATTTTTTCTAAAACTAAAAAATCAGAAAAGAGCCCACGAATATACTTTACCAGAAAATAAGTTCTCTTATCTTTCGTTATAGATAAAATTTAAATTGCTTACATGTTCTTAGGTTTTATTTCTCAAAGAGTTCATGAGCATGAAGATACTTTGTGTGGATCATGGATTTTTCTTAGAAGTTAGAGAACATAGTTTTTAAAACTACATTTTTTACAAGATGCAGCTAACAGCTGAACACTCTAGAACCAAGTCTGTCTATCAGAAAAGTTTTGTGTAATCCACCACTATATACATTTTTATATATCCATTTTCACTAACAAATCTGAGCCTTAGCTGCTTTTAGATACTTATAAAAAAGGCATGAAGTTTGGTAATACTAATTTTCCTCTTCTCCATGTGGAATGGAGGCATTATAATGTTTGGAATCCCCCTTGAGTCCATGGTTTGACACTGCTTGACATTAATGTTTTGTTTCAGCACAGTAAGATTATAAAACTGAAGCCAAGACCAGTAATAACATCTGTCCAGACCTCTTTTAAAAATCAACTGTATTTGGAATTGTTTTTCTTTCATAAAAATATTTTACAATAACTTTGCTTCCCTGTCTTCCGTGGCACTCTGTATGCATGCCCATGATACGTGTCAGTCTTCTGCTGTGTGAAAAAAAATTAAGATCTGAGATAGATCAGATGGTGCATAAGATGGGAATTTTTCCCTTTTGGTGTACCACTACCACTAGGAAAGACAATAACATTATGGAGACAGCTGCAGGGAAAGCTGACAACAGGATGGCATTGATCACTGTATGAGGTTTGGGAATACTGTGGGTAAGAATATATTCTCACCATCAGCCAGCCTTGATTCAAAGCATTCTAGCTAAATATCAATGGATTATCTGTCCTTGTAAGGACATTGCAACAGCCTCACCCATGGTGTTGATTCCTGCTTTGGTAGTTCCATTTAGGATCGTGGTGCTTTTATGCTAAATGTGATTCATGTACACATGAAAGCTGAACTAACCAGTGCTGGTAGCCCACCCTTCACTGGGGCAACAGTCTGAGCAAGACTGATCCTTTATCCACACCTATTGTACTCCTGCTTAGAATGTCCTAGAAAAGATGGATGCAAAATTCATTCATTTAAGGAAAAAAAAGGGGTGCATAAAATATGTCCAGCTCAAAACAGGGCTGCTGCTGAGCAGTGGCATTGAAGTGCAGTGTTTGCTTCATTTTACATTGCTAACTTTATTTGAAATGTTTTTGTCAATTTTATTTTTACTGTATTGGAGGGATAATTTATGGGTCTTCAAATTTTTCTTTTATTTTTTGTGTTACCACCAATTGTTTCTTTACTTTTGGGGGCTTCACTCAAAATCTGTACTAATAGAGACATCTCTAGCCCTCACTGAAAGAAACTGCAAATACCTCATGCTCAATACCTGCCTGACACCTATCTCAGTTTGAACAAGGAAGAGGGGAACAGCTGCTGGTGGCCACGAGTTAAAACTCTCTCATGGCTTGGTTGCTGGTTTTTTTACAAGGCATAAGCTATTTCTCATACTTTCTTTCATCTTCCTCTTGCAGACTGAGCTGTGTGTATGTCAAATGCTGCTCTTGGCCTCATGTCTGAGAAATCTGCTGCTCCTGATGTAGTTTCCCCAGGCAGCTGCAACTGTTTGTGCTTGTCCTTTGGCAGCCCACGATCAGAATATTTTAATTGCCTCCTAACGGCTTTAAAATGGGGCTGACTAGAGATGCCCCTTGCCTTTGCTTGGCTTCCTTCTTCTGAAAGACAGTCTGAGTATTTTTGAGGTGCACTGGAAATGACTTCCCAGTCCTGCAGAGCTCTATGTTTTGCTCATTGCTATGGGCTATCCAGAGATGAATTTGAATATAGAAATTCTCATTTGGAGATGTTATTGAGAATTTAAAGATAAAAGAATACTTATTCTCTTCTTTAACAATGCTGTAGTAGTTTGAATCTGGGCAGGGAGTCTTGGCAGGTAAGCCAAGGTGTGAAGCACAAGCAACCCTGTCAGAATTTCCTGCCTGGATATTTGTATCCAGTGATTATACCAATTAGACTACTATCATCATTCACAGACTGGCAATTTTTAGTCAATGGGGGAAAACCAAGAATGTTATTTAGAATTACTATGACAATTCTCCTCCTTGCCTAGTAAACCCTTCATTTGAGAGACAGCATCAACATTACCTGCTCTGGTTGCACGTCAAACAAATCTGACAGGAGAATTCATTATAATTGGCAGTCAGTTTATTAGTTTAGAGTTTTCGTAGGGATTTTTTTTTTTAAATTTAATAGGGATGATATGATAAAGTTCTATGGTTGAGAAGGCTGTTTTGTCATTCAGGAAAGATTTCAAAAGTTACAGGCTGCAGCAGGGGTGGAAAGGTCTTTATTACACTGCTTCTGTCTAGCCAAACTTCAAAACGAGACATATTTGGTCACAGACTGGAGTTTATCAGGCAGAAGGAGTAATTGAATTTGAATTGTGTCAGCCAGCTACCTTGAAGTGAAGTCAATGTACATTGCTCCAAGGAGAAAGAAGGAAATTATTAGTTGTAATTATACTTAGTGTCCAAAAGAATTGCTTTACACCCCTTGCTTGAATCTTCTGCTAGGTGAAGGGAAAAAAACGAAATAAAGGATCTCTAATCCTTCTCTTAATGTCTAAAATTTCTTGTGTTCAGGATTCCCTTTGGGGATTAGAAGAATAAACCAGATACGATTGAACCATAATATTTTAAGGATTGACAGAAGGACTGTTAGGATGAGGAATTGGTTGGATTGTTGCATCCAGAGGGACAACCCCTCACCGTCCTGATCAGGGACATCAGTGACAAGTGCTGTCCCTCAGGGGTCCGTAATGGACCAGTGCTACTTAATGTCTTCATGGATGACATAGGGAGAGGGATTGCGTGCAGTCTCAGCAAATTTCCTATGAAGACTGGCTCAGAGAAATGGGATTGTCAGCCTGGAGAAAGGAAGGTTCCAGAGAGNCTGTTGTGATTATATGGGCTCTCAATAACTGAATGCAATCAGTGAGACTCAGTTAAAAATACACTTGCAACAAACTCGCTGATTTTATTTTAATTTAGAAACTGTTTAACAAGAAGACATCACAAAAGATTTGCATTGAAACCTTGTCTTGCAGTTTAATCTTGAAGTCCCTGTACGAATCATTTGTAGAACGTCACACAGCACAAAGTAGGTGGTCCTTTGTTGAGAAAAGAAAAGAGAGAAAATACTGTTAAAACTTGGTTTAGATGAAGCTGGCAAAGGTGGCTGTCATTGAAGTTATGTAATACATTCCTTTATGAGACCTTTTCTATGCTAGTCTGTAATTTGAAAAGCATGGACCTGATTTCTCCATGGCTACCATCAGTCTCAGGCTGATTTTCTGGAGAAAGTTTCAGTAGACAGTGAAGAAATTCAAGGCAAAACAGACTCTACACAATGGTTAAATAAAAATCTTCTAACCACCTTTTTCAGGTGATTAAAGAAGCTGGAGAGCCTGGAGTCAGAAATCTGTGTAAATCTGACTATCACCATCCCCTCTGGGCATTTCCTGTGTAGTCTCTGTGACATTTTGGCAGCAACAGTCCCTGAAGATTTCATCTGTGCTGGCCATACTCTGGAGCCCAGGGGATCTGGGCTGAGTAGGAGTTTTCTTTATATTTGACATCCAAATCTCCCTGTGGCTCCTGTGGTTTATCTGTTCTCCCTTAGTAGCATCTTTGTGGCTCTTTTCTTCTTGCTGGACCACACATCACCGATGTTAAGAAAGGCAGATGAGGGATTGACATCAGTGAAGCTGAATATTCATGGTACTTGATATCAGGTTTTATTTAGAGTGATGCAGGGGTGTAGAGGTCTGGAGTTTTTTGGAGGTAACACCAGCAGGATTTGGAAATGATCCAAATGTGGGATTTGGAGGAAAGAAGCAAGAAAAAAAGCAACCACAAAGCTTAAAGACAAAAGTGAATTTTTAAGTGACTTTGTGATGAGAGTGAAGAGGATGGGCTGGATTAATTTTTTGTTGAGTTTGAAGGTGTGGTGGCACAACAGAGCAAAAGCATGGAAGAGCACAATTGAAAAGCGACAATTAGAGCTTGAAAGAAGGAAAAAAATTCTAAGTCATTGATGTTTACAAGGTGAAGGTAAAGACACTCTCGTAGGATTGTTGGCCTTTCAGCCCCAGAGACAAGGCACTATACTGAACCCCACTTTAAAGAGATTACTGTGCTTTGTATAAATGCTTGGCTAGATAAAATAAGCAGCTTGCAGACCTGTGGGATTCATTGTCAAAAACTGTGTACCTTTTCTTTCCACAACACAGATTTAAAGAGGAACTGAACAGGTAGTTGGAAGAGATACCTATTGGGGTAACTGACAAGGAAAAGCTTGGAAAATGCCCTAAATGGTTCTGCTTGGAGGCTGAGAGGTTATACTAGGTGAAGTGGACTCTTGATCTGCCCTTCATGTACTCTCAAGGTGTCATTTTTTTTGAGCCCGTGTGACTCTTCGGAGTCCACTGTGACTCTGGAACATGTGTGAAGGTGTATTCTAATGTGATATTATTAATATCATCAACACCATAATTTTTTAAATTTTTATTTTTATTAAAATTATTTACTACTACTACTATTTCTTCTTCTTCTTCTTCTTCTTTTTTTGCTATTCTTATCCTATTCCTAAATCCTATCCTTATTTACTGCTGCCATTTCTTTATCTTCTTTATTGACTACTTCTTATTCCTATTCTATTTATTTTGTGTTCATTTTGGCAGATTTTGTGGAAATTTTGGTATGAGGGGTTTTTATGTTTTTTTTGGTTTGTTTTTGTTGGATTTGTTGTGGTCTTACCATGTGCAGTGGGGTCCTGGTCCGCGTTAATCCTGGGGCTGTGGGGCACAGCAGGAGAAATGGAAGAGGCCACACAGCGCCCGCAGCGCCCGCCGGAGCCGGGACAGACGTTTCTTGCGGGGGCCCCGCTGCTGGCTGAGGGTGTTGGCCTCTGGCTCCTGCTCCTGGAAGGAGGCCAGGGCTCCCAGGTGGGGAGGCCAGGCACAGAGCAGCCCCCAGGGGCACGGCTCAGATGCCCCGTCCTCAACCCAAGCCTTGCGGGGCACGGGCATGAGGAACCGGCCTCCCGCCAACCCTGCCAGTCTTCGCTCTTGGTCTTTGTCTTCATAGAGCTCGAGGACGCTGATTTCACCCCACTCATCCTCCTCATGTAGCAAGGCCTAGTCCGTGATGTTCTCTTCCCAGGTGTACAGCATGAGGTCTTGGGCACTGTCACTCTCCCAGGTTGACTGCATGGAGGGTCTCCTTCCATTCCTTCCCGACACTTTCTGGGCAATAGTGTCTTGCTCTTGAGAAAGCTCCTGCCCAATGGACTCTTCCCAATCTGACACTTCCTGGAAACTGCCAAAAGCTGCGTGGGAGAGCTCATGCTCACCGTAATCTTCCCAGACACAAAGACTGTGGGAGCTAACAACTTGTCTTTGGGAAAAGCCTTGCTCTGGGCATACTTCCCAGTCAGAAGCTTCTTCATAGCTCCCAACATCACTATGGGAGAGCTCTTCATCAATGTATTCATCCCAATCAGAGAGCATGTTATAGAGATCGGCTTCTTGGGACAGCTCCTGCACCATGCAGGCTTCTTCCCCTTGGGATCCTTCATTGTAGCTGGTGGTTTCTTCTGGGGACAGCTCCTGCTCAATGCAGGCTTCTTCCCCTGGGGCCCCATCGTGGTAGCTGGTAGTTTCTTCTGGGGACAGCTCCTGCACCATGCAGGCTTCTTCCCCTTGGGGCCCTTCCTCATAGTTACGACCATCTCCAGGGTCAAACATCTCCAGATTCACCTTCTCCTCCTCCATCTCTGATCTCCTGCAATGCAGAAGGGGATCCCAGGAGCTGCTTCCTGCTGAGCAAGTGGCTCTCCTGGGACTGGGCAACGCAGGGCCCCGCACCCCTTATATACCCCTGAGGGTGTGGCTCTGCCATGTCACAAAGGCCACAATTTTCCACATCACCCAGGGCCCTGACAGAATGCTGCTGTGTCACCAAGGGCCAAGCCCAGCACCTCTTCAGCAGCCCAAAGCCTCGGGCCCCTTGTCATGATCTGCTTATTAAAAGGATGAGAAATGCCTCTGCCCAAATTCGGGTGCAAATGAGGCCGTATGCCAAAGTCATAGGATGGACTTAATTTAACAACAAATGAGAGACACAGAGAGAGAGAGAGAAACAGTTAAGAGATGGGGGAAGCAAAAGACAGTGACTGAGACAGATTACGTAGAAAATCTCCCCAGTCAGTGGATCCCAAAGGCGTCCCATGGTTGCTCTCCATCAGCTCTTGGTGCTGAGGGTTCCCCTCACACACGGAGTTCAGAGGGCTGATGCACACTGGGGCTGGGTGGGAAGGCCCAGGTCCCTCCCCTGGTGGGGACAAGTTTGACAGAGTCTCCTGCAGCAGACTCTGCATCTGTGTCAGCCCTTTGCCTCACGAGCAGTGCTCTGCTGCAAGGCCTCAGCCATGAGTCTGGGCAGCGCTTTGGGGCTCTTTGATGGGTTTATGGCACCTCCTCAGCTGCCCCTCACGGGAATGTCCCGTGGATGTGGCCTTCCCGGGGTGGGGATTTTACAGTGGAGCCAGTTTGTGTGAGGGAGGATGGGTGTCCCCTGCCTGTGAGCAGAGGTTAGAGCACAGCCCCAGAACTCTCCTCCTCCCTTCCTGGGTGTGGGCAGTGTGTGCAAACGTGGCCTGAGCAGATGAGCCTGTGGGCTGTGGCCTCCCCTGCCCGAGCCTGGCTTTATTGTTTCATATTATTCATTCTTTATGCTTGTGGGCATTTTGTTTGTCAAATCAATAGTTTTTTCCACTTTTGTCCAAGGAAATTCTTTTCCTGGACCGGCTGCGGGGAGGGGCCGTTTGGGTTTGCCAACCAGAGGAACCCCATTCACAGGTTTCCTCCCAAATTTGCCCTAAACCAGGACAGAGGGAAGACTCAGAGAGAGAGAAAGAGTGTGTAAGAAAATCAGATGGAACTAGATGATTTTTGAGATCCTTCCCAACCCAAACTACACTGTGACTTTGTCCTTGCACAGCGTCAATGCTCAGGAGCTTTAGGGAGGAAAGGAGAAGGCCATTTCAAAGTTCCCCAAGCTGCAGATAGAGCTCAGCTGAGATATTTAACAGGGTTGAAAGGACTTCCAGGGAGCTGTTTGCTGACCCCTGGGTTACCTTCCTGTACTGTCTGGCACCTCTCTGATGCACTTATTTGCTGAGTACAACGGGTTGGATTGCTTATTTATTCCCCTCTATAACCTTTCATGTAGCATAGAAATCACCTCCATCATATTATCTTACAAGTGATGCTCCCAAAATATACATTAACTCTTTGATTTTACAAGATAAGTTTTCTCTCTGAAAATTAAAGTGTTTTTCCTGCTATTCCACTGACTCAGAACAAAATAATCTGTGTACTTTTTAGATGTAATTAGCTGCAATAAATTATGGAAAAATAGCACAGTTTGCAGATTTGTTTTGTAAAAAGACTGTTGTGATTTGATGTTTGATGGTAGCACTAATAGTTTGGAAATAATTTTTATTTATTCTCTCTTTTGTTAACTTTTGTTTCTCACTCAAAAATTATTTTTATATTTATAATTTTTTGTTATGTTCTTACTTTTTGGCAATCTGGTAGTAGGGAGAAAGAGAGCAACAGCAGGGCAAGAATAGGTTGTTCCTCCAGCTCCCTCTTTCCTTCCAAAGACAAAGGCAGGAAACAGGTAAAGAACTGACCTGGTGCTACATATTGTCAGTGATGGCTCAGAGAAGAAGCTGTTGCAGTAGTTAGCCCAGCAAAACACAGATGAAGTTCAGCCAAAAGTGGGTTGCTAGTGGTCTTATAATCAATAAAGCTTTTGCTTTCACTATTTTTGGTTACCCCAAGTTAAATCACTGATATAAAATATGCTTTCCTAATAGTTACCATCACTCTGGCCAAAAATCAATTAGACTTATCACAGGTTCTGGTGAAACATTTCTCTCACAACTACAGCAGGTGTTCAGTATATTAGTTGTCTCCAAAAATTAGGCTTAGGATAAATCAGAATTTAACCAGACTAGTGGTAACTCTTAATTAAAATGTATGTGGCGTATTTAAGAAAGGAATACCTGAAAGTAAATTTGGTAAGAATTCTATTTAGGTCTTACTGTGTCTGAAAAGAAAAAAAAAAGTTCATTTCTCTATTTTAATTATAAGTTTTCTTCTGTCATTTGTAAACTTAAAATGGTTTCCAATTTTAATTTAGATCTCAACTATTTGCTTACATACCTGCAATTCAGAATGCTATGTGAAGTGGAATTGTTATGATTGATTTTCCAATTGTTATGAAGGGAGAAATTATAAGGGATGTCTTCATTAAAACTTCCTTTCTTTTTTCTTAGCTGAAATTTGAAACAGGAGATAGCCCCAGAAAGTGTTTTACCCTGGATTCCTTTTGGCTGTGAACTGCAGATGAACCACAATTCATGGTGACTGGTGGAACAAAACATTCACAAGTAGTTTAGTTATTTTCTCCACTTTCACTTATTCAGATTATGTCTGAGAAATTAATTCCTCAGTGATAACAGTCCATGTAATTTTATTCAAAATATGCAATTTCTAGGCCAGCAGCATAAGCACAATAGGTATTTTACAGCTTTCAGTTTAAAGGCTATTGAAGTATAAACAGGTATTTCAAAGAGAATCCATTTGGCAAACGTTAAACGCTCCAAGCAAAGCTTTTCCTAGATGGCAATTTCTTAATGTCCCCTCAACCCCTTTCTACTTTTCCCTGCTGAGAAAAATTTGATTTACTTTCAGATTCTTCCTCATGCTCCTGCCTTCCCCAGCTCCGCTGAAGGCACTGCCTGGGAGGTAACTGCTGTCACCTGGGTTCAGGATGCACCATGGGAAAAGCATTTCATTTCCCTTCCCTCCCTTCCTGCAAGGACAGAAGCAACAAGGTGCAGCCTCTTTCTTCAGCCATCTGATTTTTCTCCATGGTATGTAATTAATATTTATAATGGGGTGGGGTGGAATTGTTTTTGATGTGTTTCTGAAAATCTGTGTCTAATTCTTCAATTTCTTGGTCTTTTCTGCCTTTGCTTGTTTTGGTGGGCAATGTATTAAAAGGGAATAGAAGTTTTACTGAGTATG
>JANPWX010019922.1:9512-34415 GCA_024734555.1 Trochalopteron elliotii
GCTGAGTCCCTGTTCCCGACATCCCGGCTCCAACGGGAGAAGGAGCAGGAGCGGGGCAGTGAGTGCGACAGGGAGAGAAAGGAGGACCTGGGAGAGAAAATGGGGCCGGGGGGGGGCGGACGGGGGAGAAAAAGGGGGGACAGGGAGAGGAAAGGAGATCGGGGAGAGCAAAGGAGCCAGCGGGGGAAAAGGGACCAGGGGGTCCAAAGGAGACAAGGGAGAGAAAAAAGAACCGGGGTGTGAAAAAGGACCGGGAAGAGAAAAGGGGATCAGGGAAGCTAAAGGGAACCAAGGAGTGAGTTTGTCAGAGCTGACACCACCAAACTTTCAAAAAATTACAACATGAGCTTGAAAGTCAGTTGAGTTCTGTTTCTTTGCTGCCTTCAGATCCTCTTTTCATCTGCTCTCCCAGGCAGAAGGGACACATCCTTTTGCAAAAACCAGCTGTGGCTGGTACCAGCAGCGTCAGCCCCACCACAGGGGCTGCAAGGGGAAACCAGGCAAAGGAAAACTGTGGGTGCTACAGTTTGGCCACATCAGTTTGGGGAACATGAGCACCCCAAACTCGGCCCTGAAGGTTGGACAGCACAGCCTCAACCTCTGGATCCAACCTCCCTCCAGGAAGCTTTGCTTCCCCTGTGGCACCCACTTGGTGAGGAGCCAAATGGACAGCACAGCACTAAACACAACAAGGGAGCCCGGCATGGATTGGTTATAAAACTCCCTGCCTTCATTTTATTGCCTTTGGTAAAGCTTGGTAAATATTTCTGGGACAGGCAACTCCTTGTCTGGCTTTAATTACCTGGGCAAATTTTCCTAAGGATTATATTGACCTCAAATATGTCAAGGTTTATTGAGGCCGTGTTCCTGAGGCTTTTCCCATTAGGTGCTAATGGATTCTGGCTAATAGTCAAGCCGGATTGACCACCAGCAGGTGCCCTGGCCAGCTCCATGCTACCACAAGTACCTGGGGAGAGAACTGGGGAGGGCAACACTGGCTTGGTGAGAGCCAAGTACAAAAATCACCATGGCTGTGATCCAAAGAGATCAGGGAACACGCTTGAGTAATTGCATTCCTGACTATCTGCTTCTCTGGGTGTTATTCACTCCACGTTGGGGCTGTAGCTACGTGTGAGACACTTCAAGCAAAGGTTGATTTTGCTTGGGGCTCTTCTGACTGTCTCACTTGGGACTTTGGGGAGGGTTTCACTTGGGACTATTGGGACAGATGCAGGGACCCCACACCTTGGGGTGGGGTGGGCTTTTCCCACCTCTCCCTTGACCGTTCAGCCCCAAACCAGCCAGCAGCTGGCCAGCCCTGCTCCCTCCTGAGCTGTCAGCTCCCCAAGGCTCTGGACAAGGACTTTCTGCCCCCCAGATGGCTGCAGAGAGCTCAGAGGACACAGAGGCAGAGCCTTCCCTGCCTGACAGGGCCATGCTCCAGTTATCTCGTTTCCGTTCGCGCTCGAGAGGGGGCCGAGGGTAAAACCTCAGCCAGAGGTTTGTGGTTCCTGGCCATGTGCAAAACTCTGTGCTCATTCTCACTCTCCCACGCTCTCTGCAGAGAGGTGAAACTTGCCCCTGCTGGGATCCCCCCCTGTCTCCCTCCCCCAGCATTGTCACAGCATGAACGGATGCTCCCGATGTGTCACCTGCAAGGGGACAACCCTTGCCGTGGAGCACAAGGGATGTCTACAGGAGTTTGCTCTCAGATTCCTGGAGGAACAGTGCCCAGGGGCTCTCAGCATGGCTCTCAGCCCCTACCCTCTCAGCAGCACACCTGGAGAGCTTCCTACATCCACTGCCCAACTCCATGCTTGGGAAGAGAGGATGGATCTGGCCCTGGAATGTGCTGCCAAGTCGCAGTGCTGTCCATCACATCACCCACACAAACAGCAGTGTGGAATTGTCCTTTAATCACACACCAAAAGGGTGGTGCAGGAACAGGGTGGTGGTAGGTGGTGGACACTCACTGCCCACAGGAAGAGGATGAGAGGAGCAGCACACAAGAGGTGTCCATGCACGTGCAGATCTGAGCCAGCCCTCAAGTCCCCTGGGTGATGGTGCAGAGGGCAGTGCCTCAGCTCTCCTGCGAACTCCCAGAGCCTGGAGCTGGGCGAGGGCTTCAGTGCAATGTCCTGAGAAATCCCTGGAGGTAGCTGAGCAGGCAAAGACACAGGTCTGTGGTCGGGTTACAAGGAGCTGCCACTGTGGTTGATCAAAGCTCTGAGCCAGCCTCGGTGAGCAGAGACGAGTCCCTGGGAGTGCCATGCTGTGAGCCAGGCATGGAGACACGGGAGCTGCGTGTGCAGGGTCCATGCTGAGCAGTGCTGAGGCCCCAGGGGCTGGACGTGGCCTGGGTGGAGGTGCTGTGTGGGAGAGCCTGTCCAGAGGCTCCTGGGCTGTTAGAATGCCTGGCACAGCTTTGTCTGTTCCTCCTGGCGCTGGCTCTGCAGGGACACAGGTTGGAGGGGCTCAGCCTGGGGCCACACAGCCTCCTCCTGGCAGCACCACAGGTGCCAGGGAAATGTTAGGATGGGCAGAACAGGAGGGTGGCAGCACTCAGAGCGCTGCCAGGCTATGAGCATTGCCCTGAGGAGTTTACCTGTATGATCTCTATACTGTTGGCAGCAGCCATCAGCCAGGACACGGGTCCCTTGGGTCCCACCTCAACATCACAGAGCACAGGGGAGGCACTGCGAGAGGGCAGGGAGGGCGTGCAGGAGCCTGAGATGGGGTCACCGTCCTCAAAGAACTGCAGGGGGGACAGCCCGATCTGGAAGAGCAGAATAGGGATGGATTCACAGCCCCTGTGGAGCACACCCACCCCACTGTGCAGCCTCACAGCACCCCAGGGCTCCCCAGCCAGAGCAGGACCATGCCCCCAAAACCTACCGAGTGGTAGAACTGGTCACCGGCGGGGTCGATGACCAGCAGCGTCACCTGATTCTCCCGGGCGCGGATCCTGTGCACGGTCTGCTCGTGGTCCAGCCCCTCGATGCTCTCCCCGTTCACGGCCAGCACACGGTCCCCTTCCTTCATCCCTGCCCGCTCGGCCGGCAGCCCCGCATCCACCTCCCACAGGAACTGGCCTGCCACAGCGGGGCACAGGGAGGGGAGAGGCTCACAGAGGGGATCTGGCTTTGCTCACCCCCGTGTGCACGTGGGGACAGGGTCCCGCTGCAGGCACAGGGCTGTCAGCTCTTCCCAACCCTCAGAAATGCCTTGCTCAGGTACAACCCGCCCCTCCCAGCCCCCTCACCTACTCCCCCCGAGCTGCAGTCATCCTCCTTGAGCAGGAAGCCGTAGCCAGCAGGACCCTTCACCAGGTGCAGCTCCCGGACCTTGAAGGGGAGCCTGGAGGTGTCTGCCAAGGCAGCCGTGACCCGCAAGCCCCGCAGGCGATAAAACTCCTCCACGGCGCTGGATGCCACCAGCAGTGTCACCTTGTTGCCGCTCTGCTTAAGCTGGATGAGAAGCACAGGCTGCTCAGTGACATTCTCAACCCCACCCCTCGCCCCCCACGCCAGGAACAGGCACCTTTTTGGTGAGCTGTGTGTGGGAGTAGCTCTTCACGCTGGCACCGTTCAGCTCCAGCAGCCAGGAGCCTGGGGGCACCCCTGCTCTGTCCGCTGGCCCATCCTGCAGCACCGACAGCTGGAAGGTGCCTTTGGTGCCTGCAGGAGGAGCAGAAGGGACACTTTGGGGTGAGTGAGGTGCCACAACGGGGAGGCTCGTGGTGGCAGCATCCTGCTTTACCTTCTGGACACGACACACTGAAGCCAAAGCCGCTTTTGTCCCTCGTGACGTGGCAGAGGCGCGGGCGGATGTCATCTGGCAGGAGCTGGGACAGGTCCCTGCCCAGGGATTTGGCTGCTTCATAGGAGTCACCATCCAGCACCGCCAGCAGGACCTGGTTCCCGCTGGCCTTGATCTTCTGCACCACCTGGAAGGAGCCAGGCTGTGAACCCTGAGCAGGCACTTCTCTGATGGGGTGGGATCAAGGTCAACAGGGATCATGCCATGCATCCTCTGTGCCCCTGGCTGGGGAGGAGCCATGCCTTCCCCATGGGATGCTCCCAGCTTACCCTGAGGTGGTCCATGTGGTCCACGAAGTGGCCATTGACCTGGAGCAGGCGGTCCCCGTCCTGCAGCCCCCTGCGCTGGGCCACCCCCCCCAGCTCGATCTGCCGGATGATGTGGCCCTGGCAGCCCAGCTCCTCGTGCAGGCAGAAGCCGAAGGTCTCCGTGCTCTCCTTGCTCAGGAGGTAAAAACGGGGCTCCCCCACACCCTCACAATCTGTGTGGGGCCACAACCCATCAGCAGGGACCCTCACACAAATTCTCCACCCAGTCCTGGGCTGGGGATCTGCTCATCCCTTCTGTGTTCACCTCCCACAGCTCCCCAGTGTGAGACAGCTCAGGGCCCCAGCAATGCCCACAACCCCGTGCAGACAACAAGGACACTCAGGTGCCACCACCCCGTGCAGACACAAGGACACCCAGGTGTCACAACCCCGTGCAGACACAAGGACACCCTGGGAAATAAGGGCGTGTATTTACCCGTGTCCTCAGTCAGTGTCAAGGCAGGGTTGTCGATCCCAACTTTGGGGTTAAATTCAAATTTTCTGAAATGATAAAGGGCAGGAGAGGCCATGTTAGTGCAGGACGGCCTTGCCTCTGCCTCCCCCAGCCTTGGGGAGTTTGTTCCTCCCAGAAAGCGCCAACTGGGGCCTGTGCCTCCTCTTCCTTGGGGAAAACCAAATGGGAATTCCCTCTTGGGCCATTTCTAACATCTCTCCTGAGCCCCAGAAAGCCCCTGGCCAAGGGGAGATCAGCACTTACATGATGGACATCTTGTCTCCCTCGAGCCCTGCAGAGGGAGAGGAGAGGTCAGCACAGGAGGTGGTGGGCTGGGGGCAGACCCCATGCTCTTGAGCACTCAGGGCTTGTCCACTCTCAGGCTGAGCCTGCCATGCCAGGTGAGGGGGTTTGCCAAGCCCACACAGCCCCCAAGCCCCTCTGTCTCTCAGCACAGGTTGTTCCTTGGCCCTGGCACCACTGTCCTCCTGCATTCCCAACAGCAGGATCTGCTGCTCAGGTCCCATGGGCACTCACTGCAGAGCCAAAGCAGGGCCAAGCAGATGGGGGTCAGTTTACAGGGGGGTTCACAGGGCTCTTCAGTGAGGGGGTAGAAGGTTCACCAGGATCCCAGAGAGCTGCTGGAGCCAGGAGAAGGAAACAGAGACCTTCCCCAGCACACACCCCCCATAAAACCCCTCCACACCTCTTTGGGCACAAGGAATCCCAAACCCAGGGAGAAGGGATTCCTCCCCAGTATCCCCATGATGAGACATTTTCCTGCATGCCTCTAGCTCCTTTCCACAGGCTGCCTGAGCTCTGACATTGCTCCATCTGGCAGCAGGGCCTGTGTGTGTGTGTGGGGAAGGGTCTCCAGAGGATTCCCGGGCACATACCTTTTGTTTGCTTCATGGCTGCAGGGATTGCCAGAGGGAGCAAGGTACAGGGTGAAGTGGCAGGGAAGTGTCCCCGCCTCTTCCAAGATGTCCCAGGTTTAATGGTTAAACAGCCCCAAGTCTCCCCTGCCCTCCCAGCCTCAGGGCACTGCCAGTCGGAGCTGGAAGCAGGGACCAGCACCCCGGGGACACCCAGCTTGGGGACAGCTCCTGGTGGCTTCCAGGGGGTCACAAGGGGGGAAGAGTGACTGGTTCAGCGCTGGAGCAGAGGTGGGTTGCTCCATGGCAGTGCTGTGGGACAGGGAAAGGCAGAACCCTCCATTCCAGCTGCTGGAGGGGTGGCTCTACATTCCTCCCCAGGAAGGGCCCGAAGAGGAGATCAAGTCTTGGTACTAGTGTGCTCCAGTGGAAATAAAGAGGTGCACTTTAATGCTCCCAAAAGATTCACAGACAAGCCCCAACCCTGCTCCTGCCACCGCTCTGGCCAGGGTGCAGAGGCTGGCTTTCCACAAACCCGGAAGAACAAAGTCCCATTTTCTCCTGGCCTGATTTCTGTCCCATTCCCACACTTCAGCCTTGCCTGCAGATGAGGCTGAGCCCCACACACCCAGCACCTTTGACAGCACCATCCAGCCAGCATCTCCAGGTGGGTTGGGGCCCAGGGAATGTGCTGCTGGGCACACTCCACTGCCCCACCCCTGGCTGGTGGATGGGCAGCAGGTTAGAGGCTCCCATCCTGCAGTTCCCCCAGCATTTTCTTGACCTCGCTCTCGACTCGCAGGAATTTGGCTTTCCTCCAGGGATTGGCAGTCTGGCTGCGGCTGCTCTCCAGGTCCTGCAGGAGGAGGGCGAGGTGCTGCCGGACCCGCTCACGGTCCCAGAAGGGCAGGTTCCTCTGCACCACGTTCAGGATGTGGGACCAGTAATCGGAAACGTCGGTGCCCGCTGTGAGGAAAACCAGAGCCCTGACGCCGTCCCGGTCCATGCGCAGGCTGTCAAGTGCCCTCTTGCCATCCTCACTGATGTCGTTGAAATAGAGGCTGGGAAAGCAGCAGGAAACACTGGTGAGGGCTGAGGGGAAGGACAGAAGCAGACAGGACAGGGATCTGTGTGGGCAGAAGGGCAGAGCGGACTCACTGCACTTTGTCCAGCGTCTCGTGCCTTTTGGCCACCTCCACCACGCGCAGGGCCGCCGTGTCTGTCAGGGAGTTGTAGCCCAGGTTGAGCTCCTGCAGGTGCTGGTTCTCAGCCAGGTGCTGGGCGATGGCCTCGGCGCCGGGGTCCCCCAGCCCCGTGTGCAGCAGGGAGAGGTGGGTCAGCGAGCGGTTCCCGGCCAGCGCCTCGGCCAGGTACCGAGCGCCCTGCTCACCCACGGGGTTGTTGGCCAGCCTGTGGACACGGGAGCTCAGGGAGTGCCCAGGCACGTGGTGGGCAGCAATGGCAGGGTCATGCAGGGGCGGGGGCCGTACTCACCGCAGGCTGCTCACCACACACTTGTCGTGCAGGAGCAGGTCACGGATTTCCTTGCAGGCGTCGGAGCCCAGGCTGTTGAGCTGCAGACTGGTGCAGAGCGAGACACGGGGGGTGACAGGAACAAAATGGCTGTTACCTGTGAGCCTGGCGGCCCTGCCCACTCCATTTTGCCCATCACCATCCTCCCTGGGCTCCCCAAACTAGGCCACTCCAGGTTTCCTCTCCCAAAGGGAGCACAGTGACACCGCACCGGAGCATGAGCCAGCAGAGCCAGTGCCAGCAGGAGCAGGGCGAGGGGAAGGGGATGGCAGAATCTTCAGGGGGTGGGTGAAGGTCAGAGGAGGGATCAGGGCTCCATCAAGCCCTCCTGAGCATCTGGAGGAAGGAAGTGCGGCACAGCCCATCTGCACAGCTCGATCCATCTGTGCCGAGCACGTCTCGCCACCACCTGGGCGGCAGGAAGACCTGCAGCTCCACCAATGTTCTGGAACGTTTGTGGGAACATCTGCACAGCCCAGAGTCCCACCTTTGGGACGGCAAACTCCTCACAGAGCTAACAACACGGGGATGCCGGGTAACTTCCCACAGGGACTCGGGTCTGCCAGGACAGCTGGCAGCCTGCCCAGTCTGTACCAGCTGCAGAGAGCTTCCCAAAAATTCCTGCGGGAGGGTGAGCTGGGACTGCAAATCCCAGCATGCAGTGCCCTAGGAAGGCTGCTCAAGGAGTGTGGCATGTTGGAAGCTGTAGTTCTCTAGGTCTGCACTGAGGATAAACGTGCCCTTTCCTAAGTTTTCCACACCTGGGCTCCTAAAGCATCCCTGTGATGGGCAGAGGAGAGAAAGAACCCAATTTTTGAGCAGTGCCCAAGGGCAGGAGGAAGTGCTACTTACTGGAGAGCTTTGCATCGCAGCAGGACAGGGAAGAGGGTCCTCAAGCTGCCGCTGTCCAGGTTGCAGGAGGTCAGGTTCAGCTCCTCCACCTCGTGACATGTGGTGCTCATGACAGATGCCAGCACAGAGCACTTGAGAGGGGTCATCTTGACGGAGGAGAGGTTGACGGCACGGAGGGAGCGGACGGCCTCGGCCGTGAAGCGCTCGTTCTGGAACTCGTGCAGGAAGAACAGGTAGTCCATGAGCTCAGAGGGGGGCAGGCCCTTGCGGCCCTTCCTGATCACTGTCTTCTTCATGGCCTGGGCGATCTCGAAGGCTGCCAGGTTCTTGATGGAGCAGCCCAGCTGCTCCAGGATGGCGCGGTTGCGGCGGGACAGGATTCCACCCATGAAAATGGGGAAGAGCTCGAAGACCTCGTCATCCGGGGCCTCGTCAGGGTGGCGCATAGGGCCCTCTACGCCCAGGATGCTGGAGTTGATCTGGTCCAAGACGTCGTCGTTGTAGTAGTCCTCCTCTTTGAACAGCTCCTCTGCCATGGTGTGGGCAATGGCGTCCTTGTCCTTGCCGCTCACCCGGGAGAAGTAGCGAGGGAAGATCTTGAGCAGGTTGAAGAGCACGGGGAGGAAGCGCAGGGGCAGCACCTTGGAGACAATGTTCACAACCACAGCCACGTCTTCGCTCACCTTCCCGAGGACCTCCGACAGCTCCTTGCCCACTCTCTGGGCCAGGGTCTTCTTCTCGCCCAGCACCACGTAGAGGGCCGCCAGGTACTCCTGCATGGCGGGGATGGTGAAGACAAAGGTGTGCTCCTTGCCCGGCTGCACGCACGGGCTGAGGAAGAAGCGGAAGACGTCGCTGCGGAAAACCTCCAGGAGGTTGAGCTCGCTTTCAGTCTTCATCTCCACCTCGAAGCACTGCCGCAGGTCCTCCTCTGAGAAGCAGGTCTTGCGGGACATCACCCCCTCGTAGGCCAGCTTGCCCACTGTCTTGGCCACGTACTTCATCATGGAGACGTGGGTGGGGTCGGTGCTGTCCAGCACCTCCCCGCTGAAGTTGAGCCTCAGGAAGCTGGTGTAGATGCCAGTCAGGGTCTGGCTGGGAGGAACCGTCCTGGTGAAGTAGAGGAAGTGCAGGGTGGTGCACACCAGCCAGCAGTAGGAGGGCAAGAAGCAGGCAGCCGTTATTTGGTTGTGACGCTCCAAATTTCTCGACAACATCTCCACCAGGTTCTCCTGCTCTGCTGAGCTGCGATCCTGGCTCTCCTCTCCGGAGCAGCCAGGCTGGCTCAGACGCATCTGGAAGTAGAGTTTCTGCAGGTTGGTGTCGGAGAAGCCGCAGATCTCGGCGTAGCGTCCCACGTACTTGCCAGGGATGCGGCGCACGGCCGACGGGCGCGTGGTGACGATGATACTGGCCTGGGGACACAGGGGTGGATCAGTTTGGGGCTGCTCAGCAGGGCACAGCCCACAGAGAGGTGCACAAGGATCACCCCATGCACAGGTTAGGGTTCACAAAGCCGCTGCACAAAGGGCCCTGGATCAAACTTGGCCCAGGCAGAGGGGACAGAAGAACTTTCCCCGTTCCCTCCTGGACATAAAAAAATTCTGGAAGATCACAGCCTTCACTACCTTACCAGGCCTCCCCAAATATCCCACATGAGGCCACCTTGGCAAGTCCCTCCAGGAACAGAGGCTGCCTGCTTGCTCCCAGCCAGGCTGGACCACAAATAATTACCCCTGTGATGCCTCAGGGCTCACCCCCAACCTTTTCCCAGCACAAACGAGTGCAACACCCACCTCGGGCAGGAGGTATTTCCGCAGCAGGTTGACCACGATGGCAGAGGGAGGCACGGGCTCGTTGGGGTCACAGCACAGCTCCGTGCCAGCCAGGCGGAAGTCCAGGTTGAGGCGCTCCAGGCCGTTGAGGATGAAGAGCACCTTGAGGTTGGAAGCTTCCAGCACCGGCACCACGTCCCGGAGGTGCTGGTACTTCTTGGTGATGAGGCGCCTCAGGGACACGTGGGCGTGGCTGTGGGACAGGTCCTCGCAGGAGAAGGGGATGACCAGCTCGAAGCGGGGCAGGCGCCCGTGGCACCAGTCCACCACCATCTTCTTGATGAGGGTGCTCTTGCCCGTGCCCACGGTGCCGTAGAGCACCACGTTCTTCACCTGCCGCCCACAGGCATCCACGTCAAAGAGGTTGTGGAGGCCGATGACCTTTCTGCAGGGCTGCTGGAGCTGGTTCTGGATGGTTAAATCAGGGGAGGGCTTCAGAATCTCCTCCAGGGAGCTCTCCCGGATCACTGGGTCGACATGGACAGCATCCAGCGAGAAGGAAGGGCCGAACTGCCTCTCCTCGTTGGGCTGGTGGCTGAACCACGCAGACAGGCTCTTCTGGTGCTTCTTGATGGCACCTGGAAGGAGGAAAGTGTTGGACATGATGAGGGCTGCTCGCTGCCAGGGGACTGGGGAAGTTGCCTGCCCCAAGCCACTGCAGGGAGGGGACAGCACCCAGTTATGAGGAGCCCTCACAGTGCCCAGGACAGCAGCTGTCCCCACCCCGCTGTGTAGGACCCTCCCTCCAGACCAGAGCTGCAAACTCACCAGAAGAGGCCACGTTCCTCAGTGGGGAGTGACCATGGCGAGAGGAGCCAGGCTGGGCAGAGCTCTCCTGGGAGTCTCCCTGGAGAGAGCGAACACAGCCCCTGCACGAGGAGGGAGAGTGTCACGGGGAGCAGCTACAAACTCTGCCTAGGGTGGGGTGGGCAGATCACAAGTGAGGCTGTGGGAAGTGCTGAGAGGAGCCAGCTCACCCCTTCTTTCCCCCACACCACGGGAGAGCACAGGGCCAGGGTAGGGGCACGGCTGGGAGGTGATGGCAGGTCAGCAAGCCACAGGCTGTGCATTCCCAGAAAACCCGTGGAGAGGCAGAGGAGGTGGGCTGGAGTCAGAGCAGGCAGGAAGGTGGGTCTGGGTGTTTTTCTAGATGGAGCAAAGCAAAGTGTCCCTGGTGCCAAGGCAGCCAGCTCAGCCACCCAGGTGCTGTGACAAAGAGCCCCAACCGTGTGACATTGACTGTACCTGGGGAGGGAGATGCTGCCTGTGCAAAGGATATTCCTGAATAAACACCTGCCTGCAGGACCTGGCAGGGAGGAAGAATGGTCAGAGATGGCCCTGTCCAGCCCAGCAGGGGCCATCCACCCACCCAGGGGCCATCCACCCACCCAGGGGCCATCCAGGGCTCCACCTAGCCCAGTCCACTGGCTTCACACTGGGCTAGGGTGCCCCACAGCCCTGCACAGCTGGGAAGGGATGTCCAACGGGGACAGGCTTCCCTGGGGGACAGGTGAGAGCCCAGCTCACCTGGCACGGCAGCAGCACACACAGACAAGGCGCGGGTCCCCCTGCTCCCTGCCAGGCACCGCGCCCAGCTGCCCCAGGGCAGGCAGCTCTGGCACTGCATGGCCCGGGACATCCTCCACCTGAAACACAGGGCGGGTGGGTGGGGGGCTCAGCAGAGCACAGGGGGCTGCGGGGATGGATGTGGGGCAGCACAGCCCTGCCCAGCCTTACCTGCCCCAGTGTGGTCCGGTCTGGCAGAACCGGCTGTGCTGGCGCTGACTCAGCTCCCGCCCCAGCTCAGCAGGGTGATCCTTCAGGAGCACGGATGGTGCTCACAGCCCCCAACATCCCGGGAAACTGAGGCACGGAGGGAGAAAGAGATAAGCGAACCCCAGCAGAGGGGAAGGGACGAGCAGGGTGGCAGCTCGCTCACTCACACCTCCCACAAGCCACGCTGTTTACAGTCCCTTTTGATGTGATCCAGATGGAGAAACCGAGGCACAGGGACGGGAGCAGAGGAGCTGACCTTGAACACGGGTGCCCCGACCTCGGCGCAGGAAACCAACCCCACTGCCCCCCACGTCTCCAGTCCCTTCCCGGCCCTGCTGCTGAGCCGCGGGCCCTGTGCTGCCGTCCTGCTGCTGAACCCTTTCGGGGACCCCTCTGGGGACCCCCGTGGCACTGGTGGCAGACGTGCCCTGGCCCCCTGTGCCCTCCCCGCTCCATGGGACAGGAGCCCGGGGCACCGAGCGAGGCGACAGCGACAGCAGCGCCGGCAGCGGCGGGGTTACCTCGTCCAGCAGGATTCCAGCCGGGAAAGCCGAGCTGGCTGTGCCCGAGCTGCCGGGCTCACGGAGCACAGCCCGGAGCTGCCCATCCGCCTCCTGCCATGCCTGTCCCGGGCACGGCTCCGCTGCGGAGGCGGCGGTTTGTGCAGGCAGAACTTCCTGCAACGCCATCCCGCCCCGTCCCGCCCCACGCCCGGCGCTTGCCAGCTCCCCGAGCAGGATGGGAGAGCCGCTGGAGGCTGCGAGAGACACCCGCACCCTTCCCAAACACGCACAGGATCGGGGGGAGCTGCGGTCTTACCAGATGTGCTGCGAGGCGGGGATGTCCTCCGGGCACATCTGGCGGCTCTGCGTCCCCAGCTGCTGCCCGGCTGTGCAACTGCAGCCTGCGAGGATGAGTTCTGCTCCGGAGAGGATCCCTCCCCAGCGAGAGAAGGAGCTGCGGGGAGGCTGTTTGTGCCTATTTGATACACGTGATGCTCACACAAACACACACACCCCCGTACCTGCCCTCTCCAGATCCGATCTGGCCACCCAGCAGGGGACAGCTGTGTCACTGGGGTCACACACACACTCTTCTCAGTCCCTGGATGCTGTCCCGGGAGGTGTCAGCCCACCCAGGGGTGCTGGGACTGAGGGGTCACACCTGTGTAAGGCTGCCAGGCCATATTTGCACCCCAAATTCAACACCTCCCATCACCCTGTGCCCTCGAGGCTCTCAGGAAAGGGAGACACCCAGCCAGTACACTATAAATATAAGTTTTATTGATGTGTGAAATCCAACAAGTACAGCTGGCATCTCGGAAACACCCGACACAAACTGCAACATCTCCTCCTGCCCAACAGCTCCTGGGACCCTCTGGGCACTGGGGAGCACCAGCAGCAGAGCTGGCACCTGGCACCCCGTCCCTGCGGGGCACTTACCTGCATGTGCAGCCCAGCCTGGAGAGCCCAGGGCCTCACCTCCACCCTGCCTGGTTCCTGCCAGGCTGCAGCTGTGGGCAGCAGTGCCCTGCTCCCCCTTCACAGCCTCCTCCCAGCAAGGCAGAAAGACCTGGGCAAACACCACCCAGAGCTGTGCCAGCAGACTCCCTCGGCCTTTCAGCTGTTACCTGCATCTGATTTAGGCAAGCTGTCCCAGGGGGAAAGCAGCTCACACCTGTGGTCTTGTGGAAATGTGAGTTTCAATGCCTGCACTTCTCTGCATGGTGCTCCCCCCTGGATCACACATGCCCCCCCTGTCCAGCCTCCTCTGCACGTGTGGACAGGATGAGGGCTGGAAAACCACAGGGTCCAGCGTGGCAGGGACACACACAGAGATCCCAGACAGCCACAGGCTGCCCGTGGCAGAAGGACAGGACAAAGGGTGTCCACACACAGTGAGAAGGAAACACTGTTTTATTGCCTGATTTGGGAGAGGGGTGAAACCCTGGGAGAAGCCCCATCCCCTGCTCTAGCCCAGTCTCCCCTCCAGCAAACCCCAGCCAGGTGATGAAGCGTTTGCTCTTCTTGTGCGTGTGACAAAGGTGGCCTAGACATGCATGGAGGTGAGTGGCCATAGCCCTGCCTGCCATCACAGCACCTGGGAGAGGCACAACCTGACACAGCCACGGGCCAAAGGGGCTGAAGCAGTTTTTGCTGGGTTGAGGCTCAACCGGTGCTCCCAGGCAGCCAGAGCCACAGCTTGAACCCCACCCTCATCCACTCAAAGTGCATCACAAGGGGCAGGAGAGGAGAGAGGGTGTGGGGGGAGAAGCCTGCTCTCCTCCATCACACTCCTCCTGATTATCCAGCCGCGTTCTCTCGTGGGACTCCTCCAGCCAGAAGCACCCATGGCTCCACTTCCCTGCTCTGATAAAGTGCATCCTTGCTGCTTCCCTAAGGGCCCCCTGGAGCAGGATGGCTGCACCCTGTCCCTCTGCCATGCCTGGGCAGAGAAAACCCCTCCTGCCCTGCTCCTGCAGGGCAATAAACCCCGGCTGCTCAGCCCTGCCATGCCAGCCTGGGGGCTCAGTGCAAACGTGCTTCTTCTGCATTTCCTGCACCTTCCACCACCTCTGGGACTGTCCTTGAAAAGAGGCAAAGGTCGGTGGCACCTTGGCTCAGTTCAGGCAGCACCGAGGGTGTCTTTGCCCTGTCTCACATCCCTCACTCATCAGCCTCTTCATGCCAACACATTCACTTGTGTCCTGCTGCCCCGAGGAGGAGCAGCCTGCCCCATCACCCCACTCCCCAGAGCCCCTGCCCAGCTCAGGGACAGCCATCCTGCAGCTCCAGGGTTTGTCCTGGCCCTCTGCCCCGCAGTGGCCACATACCTGGTCAGCTGGGACACTGCAGCTCACGGGTGCAGGAGGCACAGGCTGTGCTGAGCCCTCCTGGACATCCCGGGGGTGCTGCCAGCTGCCCCACCTTGGGCAGGCTGGACCCACCAGTGGGAGCCACCTGCCCTGGTAATGTCACTCCGAGCTGGGGAAGCCTGTTCCAGCACAGCCTGGTCAGCAAAGCCTTCCCTGTGCATGGGGGACACGGGCAGTGACAGTCACTGGTGCCTGCTGGTAGCCCCTTCACTCCACACACTAGCCCATCTTGTCCTGGTCCTCCTGGGAGGGGTGGTGGCCCTGGCTGTGATGGCACAAGGGTGTCCAGGGGTGCAGGACACAGCGCTGGGGACAGCAGCACCTCCAGGGTGCAGAAGACAGGACCCACCACGAGAGCCCCAAAGGCCAGGGAGGAAGCAGGAGCTGTGCAAAGCTGCCCCACTGACACCTCCTGCATCCAGGGAAAAGCCTCAGCCCAGCAGAGCACGCTCTGGGCTGGGCCAGGCTTAACTAGTCCCAGCCCAAGAGCAGGACAGAAGCAGGGCACCAGTTCCATCAGCTCCAGGGACAAGGAGATGGAGAAGGGTGACAGCCCCACATCCCCTGGCTGCCTGCCCATCCATGCACCTTGTGCAGGCACAGGGGCTGTCCCCCACCCCTCTGTGCCCCTGTGGCTGTGGTTGGCAGCACTGCAGCTGGCACAGCTCCACTGCAGAGCCTGAAGGGAGGTCCAGAAGCAGAGGGAAATTTTGTGAGGGATAGTGAAAAATCAGACAGCAGCCCCTGGGGAAAACCCCAATGCTCAGCATGGAAAGGGCAGCAGGGTGTGTCCTGCTTGCAGACTCTCCTCTGTGCAGGAGAGCCCCATGGCCAAACATTCCTCAGTGCTCTCCAGGCAGGGGAAACTCAGCTTTGCTGAGTGCCCAGCATCAATGTCAGGCCAGCCAGACTCTGCTGTGCAGCCCCGACCCAAGCCAGCAAAACCAACTGTCACTCTCCAGGATTCTGCTGGAATCTGGCGTTTGCCCTGCAATCCCTGGCTGCTCAGAGTGCCAGGAACAGGATCCCCCAGGCTGACCTGAACCAGGGCCAGCCTGCCAGGGTGGGGCAGGGCTGCCTCCCCCACATCTGTGCTTGCCAAAAACCTGCAGGTTCCCATGTCTGTGGGTGACAAGTGCAGCCTGGTGCCAGCAGTGCCAGCACACCCACGGAGCCCGTGCTGTGCAGGTAAGCAGGGTGCTGTGTTCCCAGCACAGCAGCATGTGCAGATGCCCCACCAGCTCTGGGCTCAGCTCAGTTCCTCTGGAGAGCCAGCAAGGTGCTGAATTGCCTTCCCTCTGCAAGGTGTGTGACTTTGGAGCAGCCACCAGAGCCACGAGCCAAAAGGGACGAGCCAGACTTTTCCTGGAACCAGTCACAAAGTGCAAAAGCCTTCCCAGTGTCCGGGTCACCCGCTGCAAGCAAACCACTCTGGGGTCTCACCTGGTTTCCAGTTCAGGCACTGCTGGGACCCCTTCCTGCACAGTATCACCCTGGGGGGCTGGCACTGTGACAAGTTGGGTGTCCTTGGCATCCCCTCCTTGCACAGTTGGTGCTGAGCGAGGCTTGTCCGCCCTGTCCTGCTGAGACAGCCCCAGAGGTGCTGGGGGAAGAGAGGCTGCAGGGGAAGGGCTCAGGGCCAGCTCTCCTCCTGCAGCAGAGGCTCCAGTGATGACACAGCTGAGCCCAGCCCTGTTTTTCCAGCCTCCTGACACTGGCAGAGTGTGGGAGCCTAAATCCTCCTTGCTCCATGCAAGGGACCAGTCACTTGTGTCTGTGTTGGTTGATTTGGTTCAGACCCTCTTGTCTGAGACCCCAGAGACAACAGGGACTGAATGTGAGACTCCCTAAGGTCTGAGAACACTGTCCTGCTCCCACAGACCCTGGTTTGAAGATCCCATCTCTGAGGATGGTGTCCCAGCAGGAGTCTGAGACAGAGTCCCCAAGTCCTTCTCTGCCTGCTGGCTCCCTTTCCCCTCCATGAAGACTGGGATGCAATGGGGTTTGTGGGGAAAAAAAAAATAAAGAAAAAAGAAAAAAAGGAAAAAAAAAGAGGGAGGATTTGCACAGAAAGAAAAGAGAGATGCAGCAATCTCTGTGGCTACGGCGACAGGAAGCACTAAAGCCTTGTGCAACTTCACCTCTGGCATCTTTGGGCTCTTCTCAGCCCTGACTCACACGCTGCTGGCCAGGACGAGGAACGGGGCCATGAGCTGCCCTTCCAACTCTGCAGCTGTCTCCTCCCAGCCCAGCCCCAGCCTGCTGCTCCCCCTGCACGGAGCAGGCTCCTCCCAGCCGTGCTGGGCACAAACCACCTGGGCAGGACTGTCCCTGGTGTCCCCAGGGCAGCGCCAGGCAGGGACAGCAAGAGGGGACCCCAAACCCCGTGGGGCTCATCAGGTCCTGGAGGGGAGGAGGGTGGCACATGCCAGGGCTGTACAAAACGTTTTGCAATGAAGAGTGTGTGGAAAGGTTAAAACAGTTCCGAGATGTCTCAAAACCCTTCTCGACTGAGCCAGGCCTGGCTGGCACCTCCCAGTGCCTCCGCCAAGGTCCGGGACCTGCAGGAGCACCGTGTCCATCTGCAGAACATCTCTCACAGCAGGCCAGGCCCGGGAACGGCACCGGGGCCCCCACGGCCCCTTTATCTCTCAGATTTGACCTTGTACCTGAGCACCAGGTAAGCCAGGAGCCGCAGGATGATGAAGAAGATGCCCAGGATGAGGAAGTCCAGGTAGAGCTTGGCCTCCTCCACATCCAGCTCCTGCAGGATCTTGATGGGTTTTTGGAAAGGGCAGAAATCCTCGAGGCACTCCAGGTCCTCGCGCTCCATGGCGTAGATGGTGAGGATGACCCCCTCGAAGCCATACCTAGGGCAGAGCACACCCCCAGGGTCACCAGGGGCCCCAGGGGAGCCCAGGATAGGGAGCTCTGGCCAGAACTGGGGGCCCACCTGACATAGGAGACGTAGGAGCTCCACTGCAGGTAGGTGGGGATGGTCTTGAAGCTGACGAAGAAGCCCGAGAAGAGCAGCACGGGGATGGCAGTGACGGGTCCCACAAAGGTGGCCACCTGGGGGGAGCAGAGCCCACTGGGGGTCACATCCCTGCCCACCCATGGGCGGCCCCACACCCCAAACTGTCACAGAGGATGGCAGTGACGGGTCCCACAAAGGTGGCCACCTGGGGGGAGCAGAGCCCACTGGGGGTCACATCCCTGCCCACCCATGGGCGGCCCCACACCCCAAACTGTCTCAGAGCCCCTCACAACTCTCCACAGAGCAGGCCAAGCCCCGTCAGACCTGCAGGGAGGTGGAAGCAGCCCCGATGAGCAGCCCCAGGGACTGGGCCACCAGGGCGGTGGCGGTGGCCAGGGCGGAGAAGAGCAGGAAGCGCGTGGCCTCGGGGGGCTGGCCCGTCATCCAGTACACGATGCTGCAGTAGGCAATGGGGCAGATCACCTGCACGGGGACAGGGACATCACCCCGCTGGCCCCATGGCCATCCCCACCCCACAGAGCTGGCTGGGGGAGGGAGGGACTCCTCCACAACCAGCCTGGGGCACTGGAGATGGATTGGCTGTGCCAAACACGGCACATCAGCATCAGGGTGGTGACTAAATCCACGGGAAGCTCACCTGGAAGGGCACATCTGCCATGGTCTTGGCCAGGTAATAGGCTTTGAGGCTGTACCAGTAGTTCAAGTGTTCCCTCAGGAAGACAGTCATCTCCTGGGGGACTGCAGGGAAACGAGGAGTGAGTGGCCAGAAATTCCCTGCCCTGGGGTGCTCCAGCCCCTCTCCCACCCGCCCTGGTGCAGGCAGGTGGGATGCAGCAGGTAACCTCCCACCCGCATCATGAGAGGGGTGCTCAAACCTTCATTGGGGAAAAAAAGTATCAGTGGCTGATAGGGGACATTTCCACGTGGAAAAATCAGCTCAGGTGGGGTGTTTTAAGCAAAGAAGGGAAGTAGAAAATACAGATTTACACGCATTTTCTCAGATTTAAAAAAATACTAAAATTCCAGCATTCTGCTTTGAGCCAACAAGGGTCAAATAGCCAAATGACAGCCAAATCAAGGGCAAAACTGCAATACAGACAAACAGAAGTTTTTCCCCCTGTTCTTTAATTATTTTTCTTTTTTCTCTAATTTTCCCCCTTTTGCCCAATCCCTCTGGCTCCCCACCACACACACACTGCCACGCAGCTGGAGCAGCCCAACAGCTGGGAGCAGCGAGGGGATTTTGGGGTTTTTTGGGGGATTTTTTTGGGGCAAGGAGCTGCTTACAAGTGAGGATGGTGGGCATGAGGGCAGCAAACATGAGGAAGAGCATGGAGAAGAAGAGGAAGCCGGTGTTGTTGAAGACCTTGCCCGCGTCGTTGCCGATGTGCAGGTAGAGCAGCCCGATGAGCACCCCGATGCAGATGTGGGACATGAACCTCAGGTGGGTCAGCACCTGCAGGCACAGGGAGGGCCTCAGCAAGGCGGGGCTGCACCCCAAAAAACATCCCAAGGGAGCAGCAGACAGCCCATGTAACTCCTTGTCTCTGCCAGCCCTCAAAGAGCCTGACCCCCAGCCCTGGCCCAGCCTCCCCTGCCCTCACCGTGTCCCTTAGGATGCAGATGAAGGTTCTCTTGAAGAGGATGCAGAACTGAGTTGAGGTGCTGGTGGCAAACGTGTGGCTCTCGATGTGATCCACGTCCTGCAGGACCACAGGGACACGGGTCAGGCTCACACCACGGGGGCCCTGCTGGCACAGGAGGCTCCTCTGAGCCCCCACTCACCGTCCCACATGTTGGGCAGGATGAATCTGCCTTGTCAGGGCTGCTCTTCTTCTCAGCCATGGTGCACATCCCGTTCTGGACAGCGCGGAACAGGACGGGGTTGAGGTCCCCGTACTCCCCTGAGGCCACCTCAATGACTGTGGAGCAGGACAGGACCACTGAGAGGTGCTGAGAGGTGTTGAGCCAACCAGCACCTAACAGGAAGGGCACAGGCATCTCCCTTGGGCAACCTGGGCAGCCCCCAGGGCTTGGGCACTGGTTTGAACCTCACCACTGTCTGCTGGGGTAGGGACACTCACTGAAGTCAGCAGGGTTGTGGTATGTGGGGCAGTGGAGGCCAAGCCCCTTCAGGTAGGGGATGAGGTTGGTCACGACACCCTTGAAGATGCACTGGCCCTGGCTCAGGATGTAGAGCTGCAAGAGAAAGCCAGAGCATGGCAGGTGCAGGGCAGCCAGGGCATTGTCACCCACCCCTGCCCACCTCCCTGTGCCAGGGGTCACAGGCCACCCTTGCCAGACTCCAGCCACGCAAGCCCCGGGTCAAATGCCTGCAGCCCACCCTTCCCATGGCCTCTCTCCTGGGTCTTGGGGCCAGAGGGACCCTGTCCCAGCCCAAACCTTGTCGAACATCTCGAAGAGCTTGGCGCTGGGCTGGTGGATGGTGCAGATGATGGTGCGCCCACCCTGAGCCAGGGACCTCATCAGGGACACCACCTGGAAGCAGGAGGCACTGTCCAGGCCGCTGTGGCCACGCAGGATGGGGTGGAGGAGAAAGAGACAGCAGAGAGAGAAGGACAGAGTTCAGAGGGGGAGAAGAACATCCTAAAGATGCCCCCGCTTGCCTCCCCTCAGATCGGTGCAGATCAACCCCAGGGCACAGTCCCATCCCAGGCTCAGGTGAGCACCAGAGGGGACTGGCCATGCCAGCAGGGGCAGCCCAGCTGGGCAGGCAGTGCTGGGAGCCCCTGAGGCCTCACCTGGTGGGCTCATCGAAGAACATGACAGGAGGGTTGTTGACCAGCTCCAGGGCGATGGCCAGGCGCTTGCGCTGCCCCCCCGACAGGGAGCTGGTGCGGGTGTAGGAGCACTCCAGCAGCCCCAGGGCTGTCAGGATCTCATTCACCTGTCACACAGCCAAGGGTTTTTGTGGGCTTTCATCCCATCCCTGCCACCTCTCTTTACCCTTGCCATCCCCTGCTCCCCTTGTCCCCATCTTGGGGAGAGATGAGGGGGTCTGAGCCCACCCTCCTCAGCACTTACCAGTTCCTTCTTCACCTCCTGCTTCTCGCTCAGCTTCAGGTTAGCAGAGACCTGCAGGGAGAGGATGGCCAGGGAGATATGAAGGGAGATACGACTGTCAGATGGAGGGAACAGAGCTGGCTGCACCATGGTTCCACCCCGGTCTGCTCAGGATGAAGGGAGCACGCACAGCAGGGTTTTGTTCCCACGTCCCAGGGAACAGAGCCCCAGAGCCCTTGGAAATGCCTGATGTCAGTGTGGGCTCAGTGCCCACGAGGAGACAGCCCACAGGATGTCCCCCAGTGCTCACCATCATGGCCTCGAGCACGGTGAGGTGTGGCAGGAGCATGTCATCCTGCATGATGTAGCAGGACATCTTACGGAAGGTGCGCAGGTCCCGTGGCCGCCCATTCACCAGGATCTGCCCCTTCATCCCAGTCTCCCTGCAGGGAAGAGGTGTGGGGGGATGCAGCACAGCCCTGCACCCCCAGCCCCGTTGGCTGTCCCCCAGCCTCACCTGTAGCCAGCCAGGATGTTCATTAGGGTGGATTTCCCAGCTCCCGAGGGGCCCATAATCCCAATGAGCTCCCGCTGGCAGAACTTCCCCGACAGGCATTTGAGGAGAGTCTTGTACCCTGGAGGGAGAGAGCAGCAGGGGTGTTTGGCTTCCCAGGGAAGCTACAGGGACTGTGATGCCATCCCAGCACCTGGGGCACTTCCTTGTGCTGTGCCAGGGGCTGTGTGTGCCTGGAGGTGTCTCCATCAGCACCCCCAAGGCTATACCACAGCAGCTGTCACCTCCAGCACGATCCCTGCCCCTGGTCCTTGGCTGTTCCCACTGATTTCCAGTGCTGAAGAAGCTCCTGACCTGGATCACAGCAAAGATCAGGGAAATCCCCGGGTCAGGTCACAGAGCTGCTAAGGAAGATTACCAGGCTGTGACACTGGTCCTGGCTATGTCTTCAGATGCTGATCCCTAAGGCCAGGGGGGAGGGACAGCGGGAGCGGGGCAGCACAGGGCAGGCAGAATTCCCAGTCCGGCTGTTGCCTTCATTGGCATTCACACTGTGGCACCCGGCAGCAGCCACTGCTAATCAGACCTGGAATTATCTCTGCTTTAAACGCGGCTGATTAGCATTTTCTGGCAGAAGGAACATGATGTGTCGGGAGCAAGGAACAAGCACAGCCTCAGGCTCTCAGGAGCTGGCCCTGAAATGGAGCCCTGGCTGGGCAGCAGCGGGACAGGGGGTGATAACACCATGGACCGAGCCCGAGCATCCCCCTGATGGAATTGTGCTCCCTCTGTGCCCCACTGGGACAGCCCCCGGGGGGCAAGGGCAAGAAATCCAAGCTGGGGCAACCCCAAGGACAGACCACTCACTGTCCCACCTCACTGGGGGGGCCCTGTGGCTTGTCCATCCCCAGGGAAGGTCATCCAGCACCGTGAGCCCCCCGTTCCTCCTCCGCACCCCTCGGGGTCAGGACCCCGGAGGCAGGAGGGGCAGAGGGGCGGCCAGGGGAGGGCGGGGGGCTGCGCAGGGTGGCCAGGGGCGAGCAGGGCCGGTAGCCCCCCCAAGCCCCGGCAGCGCGCACGGCTCTGCACCGCGCATGCTGCTCACGTCGGCGCCACTGCAGCTTGCGCAGCGGTTACTCACGTTCATTGACTGCCAGTAACCTCCTGCCTCAGCACAGCGGGGCCAGCCGGAGCTGCGGGATGTGGCCAAAGCCACCGCGACCCCCCGCCAGCTCTGCCGGAACGCGGGGAGAAAAGCGTCCTTCCCACCGGCAGCCTAGGGACCCCCGGACCTCTCGGCTCGCTCCCACCCTGTCCAGCCACCCGAGCCTTTCCCCGTCCCTCCCCGCAGGGCACTGGCCCGCTGGCAGGCAGCCGGTTCCCTCCTGGGTGCTCCAGCACCATCCGGACTCGCGGCTGTGCCATGGATCCTCCTGGGATGCTTCCTCAGCATCCCGGAGAAACAGGGCGGCATCATCCCGGCAGAGGTCAGGGATGCTCCCACCGTGTTTAGCGCCTCGGTTTCCCGAGCTGCACAGCCTGGGGACGGGGACAGAGCCCCATCCGGCACTCCTGGCTGCCAGGCCCTTCACCGAGCAGCCCTGTGACCTCGGGCCCCGCTCGTCCCCGCCTGCCTTCAGCTTCTGCAGATCAGCTCACCCTCCATCTTATCGGGCTGCCTGATTGGCATCCCATTAACTGAGAGCGCTAATTAAAGCAGACTACCACCCACCAGCCGCCATCTGCCTCCCCTCTCCCCTCCCCGAGCTCTCGGCCAGAGTGGCACACAGGGAAGGGAGCCACGGCTGCACAGGGAGAGGAAATCCCCCCCAAACCACACCTTCTCTGAGCTGGGGCACCCCCGGGGCCCCCTGCTGCATCCCGCACAGCCATCACACCCCAAACAGCGGTGCTGGGGGAACCCATCCCATCCCTCCCTGTGCCCCGGGATCTCTGCCCCGGCCAGAGGTTTCCCTGGAATGCGCCCTGCCTTCTCCCGGCATCGCACAGCACGGGCACGCAGCATCTGCTGCGGGACACGAGCCTTCCCTCCTCCTCCTCCTCCTCCTCCTCGCATGGGGATCCAGAACAAACAACCAGCCACAAAATGCCCCTGGCACCCGGACAGGCCAGGGTGAGATCATGGCATGCAGAACGGGAACGGGGTGCGAGAGCCCTGCAGGTCCCCTCCCCTCCCCTCCCTGCCCTTCCCCACCCGCCTGCTCCTCTCTTCCTACCTCTCTTCCTCCACCAGGATCCCTCCCGCACGGAGTAGGACAGGTCGATGAACTCGATGTTGACAGCCGAGCGCTTGGGGAGGTGGGAAAACCTCTGGGCCTCCGTGATGTGGTTCTCCACCTTCTTCAAGTGGGTGGTGAGCAGCGGGGCGTCCTGGGGGCCGGCGTGGCACACCGTGTCCTCCAGGGCGATGGAGACGCAGGCGGGATCCATGCCCTTCTCCGCCATCCTGCCGCTCTGTGGGGAGCGCACGGGGCTCGGCTCGCAGCGGGTTCCCTCTCCCAGGCACTGCAGGGACCAGCCCACAGCGAGTCCCGGCTCTCCTTCTCCTGCTGGCTCCGGGCCGCACTGTCCCCTCCGCCCAGCTGGGGCCAGCACCCACATCTGGCTCGGGGATGGAGCCAGCCGGGCACGCCGAGCCTGCGCCGAGGGGCTCAGGGCGAGCAGCAGCAGGATTTTGTGCAGCTCCACAGTCAATAATTCATGCACCTCCTGCAGCTTGGTCCAGCTCTGCTGCCGGAGCCGTTCAGCTTCCCCAAGCCCCAGGGCTCCCTGCCCCAATCCCGTTTGTCCCGGTGGGTGCAGGGTGGGAGGTGGCAGAGCTGATGTCCTGCCCTGTGCCTGGATGTCCCCAAGGACTCCCCAGGAACCAGCCCTGCCCTGGCCTTAGGGAACACAGGTATGAAATCCTAAACAAGCAGGTTATTCCAGCTGGTTCCTTGGGCAAAGCACACCGTGCTCCTGGGGCAGAATAGTCCTGGATACATCAGACCCTCAGATGGTGCCTGGGGTCCCCCTGGGCGTGCTGGGAGAGCCTTAAGAGAACAGGGAGGGGGCTCTGCTGGTGCCATTCCCTCTCTGCCTTCCTCGGTTCATCATTTCACCTTCCGGGCTCTTACAGCACAGCCTCGGAGGCCAGGCCAGCACTGAGCAGGGGCCGTGACGCCGATCCACCTGCCCCAGCCCTCTCCTGCCCGCAGTGCTCCACAGCCGGCTGCAGCACAGCCGAGTCCTCGTGTCTCCGCTCGGCTCGGGGACTCTGCGGTGCTGCTGAGCCAAGCAGGGTGGGGAGCACGCTTAGCCCGGCTCTCAGAGCCTGGGAGGGGGTCGGGGATCCCCCCGCCAGCACCAAAAGGAGCTCGGGCTGTGCCTGAGCGGGCTGTGCCCTGCGCCCATCTCCCCTCCCAGCCTGGGGTCCCACCGCCCGGCTAACCTACATTCCGTGGGGCTGCGGGCTCGCTGCGGCTGCAGCGCTCACCCGGCCCCTGCCAGGGGCGGCCGGATGCCGGGGGCTGCGGGAGATCCCCCCATCCCACTCCCTGCCGCAGGCACATCCCGCTCAGGGCTGGAAGGAAGCCAGCCCAGCCCCTGGGAAGGAGGGGTGGGGGGGTTCCCAGCCCGCGGGTCCCCTCCCAGCATCCGCGGGGTGCAGGAACGGGGGGTTCGGGGGTGCTGGTGGGGGGCAGCGGGCTCGAAGCGCCCTCGGGCTCACCTTGACTCCTCCGGCTGGGCGTCCACGGAGCGCTAAATCCCGCAAGCGGCTCTCGGCGGCTTAGCCCAGCCCCGAGGCGCGGGGTGGGGACGGGAAGGCTTTGCCCGAGGATGCTCTTCCTTCATCCCCTGCTCCCCGCCGGCCCCCTCCATCCCCAGCCCCCCCACCCCGGCCCCGGGGAAGCTCTCGGCTCTCCTGCACAAAGAAAGCTCTCTCTCTCACCTGGCAGGGTGCGGGGCGGCGGCTCCGCTCCCGCAGCGCCCCCGCCTCGTTTCCTCCGCAGACAAAGGGGCGATGCCCGGGGGGCCCG
>JANPWX010019922.1:34452-44939 GCA_024734555.1 Trochalopteron elliotii
CCGCGGGGCTGGGCGGGCAGGGCGGGCGGGGGGCGCTCCGGCCCCAGCCCCGCAGTGGCTAGTAGAAACCCCGCAGTGGCCAGCAGCAGTCCCGCAGTGGCCAGCAGCCCCCCGGGCAGGGCTGCTCGGGGGCGCCCCTCTCCGCCAGCCCCGCGGCCGGTGCTGCCGGGCGGGGAGCAGGATGGATGGATGGATGGATGGGCTGCCCGGGCGGGCAGCGCTGCCAGGCAGCGAAAAAATCCTCTTAAAGGGACCGGCCCTATTTCCTCTCGCTGCCTGCCTGCCAGCAGGCCCTGAGCATCTCTGAGCACACGCCTGAGGTTTGCCGGCCCTGCCTTTCCACCCCCTCCCCCGCCCTGCCCCGCACCCCAGTGCCGGCTCCCGTTCGCATTTGGGGCACAACCCCCGCGGCTGTCCCCAGTGCCCCCTCAGCCCAAACTCTCCTGAATGAGCCCAACACACCCTAAACCCACTCCTGCCCCTCTCAGCCTTGCACAGACCCCAGTGCAGACCCCCCAACACACGGGCACAGGGTGCAAACAGGGCTGCAATGGCTTGGCACAGTCAGTGGGGTGACAGCTGGTCACAAAGGGTCATGACAGGGGGGTGTCCCTTCAGGGTTTTACCCCCAGCACACTCCCCCCTGGTGCAGCTCGTCCTGCAGGACCTGGATCCCCCTGCACCTCCCCAGCACCACGCCTGGCTCCCTCCTCGCTGTTACTCACACCTCTCACCCACCACAGCACTTAAACACCAAAGACATATGGAAATGAGTGGCACCAGCAAGAGTATTAATTAAAAAACCATCTGTTGAGACAAGGAGAGCTTTCCCCACCCTTCTCCAGCTTAGGGCTGGGACAGATCTCAGGGCAGGATCCAGGCAGAGGAGAGCAGGGGGCTGGGCCAGGGGAGAACAGAAGGAGTTATCCATGGAGCCAAGCTCCTCATGGAGGTCTTAAATCATCTTGTCATGGAGCAAAAGGCACGGGGGACTCACCTAGTTCTCTCTACACCCAGCTGCCTCCCATCCCTGGGGCACTCCCTGTCAGCAGGCCCCAGCCCAGGGCCTCCACTCCACTCTGTGCAGTGCCAAACAGCCCTTCCTCCCTTCATTCCCAGGCACAAGGAGGGCCTGGGAATGACCTCATTGATGCTAAACTCCTTTCTGCTCACCTGGGCCCAAGCTGGTGGCCACGGAGCACCCAGCAGCTGCTGGGGAGTCATTTCAAGGTGGCAGGAAGCAGGGATGGAGCCCAGTGCCATGGGCACATTCACATCCCTCAAATCCCCAGCTGGGACCTTCCTAAAGTGGCCTTGTCCATCACTGTGTCCCCATGGTGGGGCAGAGGGAGCCTGTCCTGGTTCTGTCATCTGTGCTCAGGGCTGCAGGGACAGAGCAGGCAGCAGACAGGAAAACCTGTGTGATTCCCTGCAAATACATTTTTAATGACCCGTGGCTGGTCCTCCAGCACCCTCAGCAATGCCATCACATGTGCCCCAGACCACCCTCTCCTTCTCTGGGGGAATAAAACTGCTTCCCTGGCTGCTTTATAAGGAGCCTGAGATGTCCTCAAGGGGCACCAAGCCGTTCCTGGCTGGAGCCAAGTCTCTCCCTTTGTGGCCCCAAGCTGCTGAGAGGAGAAGCCCCTGGGGAAAGGGGCTCTCAGGGCAAGACCACAGACCCTCTGGAAGGAGCAGGACCAGCAGCCAGAGCTTGGAGCAGCCTGTAGGAAAGATTTTCCACCTGGGAGATGAGATGTTGCTATAGGACATGAAACAAATGACATGCAGGCAGTTGGTCATCAGGGCAAAAAGAGGGAAGTTTATTTTCTTACTTGGGTTTATATAGATTTTGGACATGACAAGGGATTAGACAATAAGGTTGACACTTCTTCAACTACACTGGTCAAATTAGAAGTTCATCAATTGTCTCTCCTTAAGAGAGGAATGATAAACAATCACTTTGTTCACATGAAAATCTGTGAGAAACTCTACTACAAAAATACAAACATCAGAAGGCTGAAAAAGACCAAAACGACAATGAGACCTTTCCCCACTGTGCCCTCCCAGGGCAGTTTAACCCACTGCATCCCCCAGCAGCACGTGCTGCAGCCCTGGCCAGGCTGCTGTGTCCCTGCCATGGGGGACAGGAGGCAGATGTCACACTCCTGCTGCCTCAGCCAGCTCCAAGGGCAGCTCCACCTCTCAGCTCAGGGCCTGGAATGACCTGACATGGAAAAATCAGCACCTGCAGCACTGAGGGATGGGTATTTTGCAACAGGCACAGGCACTGCCTCCCCCCTAAAAGGGGCTCTGAGCCTCCCGTGGGAAGCAGCCAGGAAAATGGGTGCTGTCACCACTGTCCCCAAGTCCAGCTGCAGGAAACACACACAGACCCCAGCACCTGCTGCTCCCAGAGCATCCCCTGCCCCTGGAGGGTCCTGAGATGAGCCAGCCCTGTGAGAGTGAGTGCAGAAGATCTCTTCCCCTCTCAGATGACAGACAGAGCTTAGGGAAGGAGCACAGCCATGGAGACACGTGGTGAAGGGGAGCAGAACCCAGGGTGGGAGCCTCCCTCAGCACAGGGCCAGTGGCCACAGCCCCAGGTGGCCCAGCTCTACCTGGAAGAAGCTGAGGAGGGCAAAGACAGCGGGTTTTGAGCTGTGCCAACCTTCCCCAGAGCCCCGTGAGCCGCGGTGCCACCAGCAGGACTCACCGCAGGGCACGTGGCAGTCGCACTCACAGATGTCACAGCGCTGGAACCAGCGGGCCCAGCCCGAGGGTTTGGTGACACAGGCTGAGATCTTGATGCAGCCGCGGGTGAGGGAGGCTCCCAGGTGAGCCTGGCTGCCGCAGGACGAGGAGCACTTGCCGGTGATGTCGCGCTCGCTGATCTCGATGCGGCCCCGCAGGCAGATCTCTGCAGGGACAGGGGCAGAGCCCATTACAGGGTGCTCAGCTGGAGCCCTCCAGGGCAAGGAGGGCTTGTGTCGGAGTCCAGGGCATCCCTCTGGGCGCCCTGGATGGTCACAGACCTCGGCAGGGAGGTCTGAGATCCGAGCAAGAGGGTTTGAATCCTGGACAGGGGGGTCTGTCCAGGGGGGTTGCCTGGCACAGAGCCCAGGAAGACACAGGCTTTGATTTCAGTCCATGAGAAAAACTTCCAACACAGAGAGGAATTACAAGTCACAGAGGTGTAACAGACAGTAGTGTAGCTAATCACAGGGTGGAAAATTTGGTAGTTTTGGGATTCTTAGAATGGAGCTGACTTGGGGACAAGATGGAGATTTTAGGGTGGTGCCCTGGGTTCTTCTCCTTCTCCCTTGGCCTCCATCTTCTGCAGTGACGTGGGCACAAAGTAGTTTGAGGGGATTGGGTCAAAGTAGAAATGACCCTTTTAGTATAGATAATAGGCATTGGCACAGAATTGTAAATAATAGACACGTAATTATCTGTATAAGAGGCAGTGACCTCCCATCACGGGGGGAGTCACCTGTGTCCAGCTGCTGTGAACATCTCGGCCGGGCACAGAGAGAATTGTAAGATAAGAAATAATAAACACGTGAGAAACCAGAGAAACAATAAGACCTTGAGACTCCTCTTCATTCTCGCGCCGACTCAAAGCCTTCAGAAGGCAAAAAAGACTCACTCGAACCACCAGAACCAGCACCTGAATCTCGGGGAAGAGAAACCTAAACCCGAGAGGCTTGGGGCTGTGCCTGCAGCCCCCTGAGAGGGGCTCAGCGCGACACCCGGGGCACTCACGGAGGCAGGAGGGCCTGGGGGTCCAGCGGCCGTCGGACTGGCAGGCGCTGGCGGGGTCCCCCATCAGCAGGAAGCCGGGCCGGCAGCTGTAGCGCACCACGGAGCCCACCCACCAGTCATTGCCGTGCACCACCGAGTTAAAATCCGCCTCGGGCCGCCCGCAGTTCACTGCCGACACGGATGGAAGCGGGGCTGGCAGCCTGGGCAGCCGTGCTGGTCACGGGGACAACCCCAGGGGTCACCCCGACAAGGCTGTGGGTGCCCCAGGCTGTGTCCCCGAGTTGTCCAGGCTGCTGGAGGCACTCACACACCCGAGGGTGGCGCAAAGCCCTGCAGCGTCCCCAGCGATGCCCCCCATCCTTCCCCCCGGGGCTTTACCTCTGCAGAAGGACTTGTAGCCCAGCCAGCAGCAGCTGCCGTTCCCGCACTGGCTCCTCTTCAGCTCCTTGTGCCGCCCCTTGCAGCCCCCCAGGCAGATGGGCGCCGTGCCAGACCAGTAAGTGTCCAGGTCCCCTGGGGCAAGGCAAGGGGGGCGAGGGCACCGTGACCAGCAGGTGCCCAGCCCTCAGAGCCCCCCAGGAAGGTGTTGGAGCCCAAAACACCCATCACAGCCCTCCCCAACCCTCGCTGTGGTGAGGAGTGCAGCCACTCACACCTCAGCTCCCGCTCCCCCTGTGCCAAGATTTGGGCTTGCCTCCTTACTGGTGCCAGCAGCTCTGGGGCACCCCCTAAACCCCCTCATCCCTCCCAGACCCCTGTTACCTTCTGGGTCCTGGCAGGAGATGAGCGTGGCCAGCACGGCGAGGAAGAGGAGGGTCAGTGCCATCATCTGCCCTCCTCCCCTCATCCCTCCAACCACAGACCCCTCTCTGCTGGCCCAGGAGAAAGTGAACTTGGTTTGCACACACACACACACCCGGGCCAGGGGATGCTGCTGCAGGACATGGGGGAAGGGAGGAGACATTCCCTTTAAGGCCAATCCTCTCCCCAGCAGATAATCTCTGGCAGATTACCCTGCCGGGACCCAGTGTTTAAAGGGACACTCCCAGCACCCACACCCCCGAGCCAGCAGCACCAGGCACAGCCCGGGCTGGAGCAGGCTGGAATGAGGGCCAGGCTGGGAGTGCTGCGAAGGCAAAGCTGGCACGGGGCCCTTCTCTCGAAGGCAGCCTGAGCCCAGCCCTGCCAAGGCCAGGGACAGGGGCCAGGCAGGGACAGGAGGGCTGGGCAAGGCCACACTGAGTGCCCAGGGCAGGGATGCTTTGCCTGGAGCATCCCCCAGCAGTCTGTGAGCTTCTGCCTCTCCCCCAGAGGTGCTGGCACAGAGTGGTTTCCCCCAGAAACTCGGAATTCCAACAGATTTTGCTTGAGAAAGGAGCAATGGGGAAAAGTCAATGTCCAGCCAAGACCAGCAAGGTGCCTCCCCCTGGGCACATCACCCCCACACACAGGGCAGGGAGGGCCTAAATGGCACCCCAGAGACCCCAAATTCACACTGTCCTTGTCCAGTCACTCAGCAAAGGACGAGCTGCCTCTGCTCACAAGCCCAGGCTACTCCCTGTATTCAAAACCAGCCTGAGCAGCCCTGGGGGAGGCAGCAAACCTCAGCCCCACGGCAGGAACAGAGTGCCAGAGCTAAACCCAGCCTCCCAGTGCCACCTCTGGGGAGCAGCACACTGCAGTGCCAGCTGCACAGTGCCAGCAGAGCCTGGCAGCTCCTCAGTGCCCACCTCCCACACTGCAGCTCTGCCAGTGCCATCCTCCCACCACAGCACGGCTGGCAGGGGGAGGCTGTGCAAAAAAAACCACACCAGACACTGCTGGGCCTGGCAGCCTGATGTTTATTTGTCTTGCCAAAGTACACTTTGCCCAACCCCAATGTGGGGAGGACACACCCAGGGCATGCCAAAAGCAGCAAGGAGCTCCCAATGTCCCAAGGCTGCAGTGGCCTGCAAGGGACAGCACCTCCAGCATTGTCCTGCCAGAGAGCAGTGCTGGTTATGGATCAGGGAGGCAAACACCAGCACCAGGTGAGGCAGGAAATGTGTGCAGGAAGGGCTGATGGAGGCATGATATCCCCTGGAGAAGGCATGGGTGAGGCAGGACAGGCCTGCCAAGGGCCACACGTGCTCCCAGGGATGAGGCTTCAGCACCAGTGTGTGCTCCACACACCACCCAGCCTGGGGAACAGGCTCAGAAGGGCACAGCTGGTGAGCACTCCACCCTGCCAGGCTTAGGCCAAACTTCCTGGAAGGGCGGGAGAAGCTTAAACAGGCCCTAACCCCCAAGAGGAGGAGGCAGACAGCTCTTTCCAGCTCAGATCACTAGATTCACACCTGGGAGAGCTGTCTCTCCCCTCTCCCCATGCTGACCAGAACCTCCAGCCAGGCTGCACTCAAGACAAGCCCAGCCCATCCCAAGGAGGCTGAAGTTCTCCCCCTGCACAGAGGCAGCCCCTCACACAATCTGGATGCCCAGCTCCTCAGCTGTTTTCTGCAGCCTGTCCATGACATTCTCCTCCAGCTCCAGGGGCAGGGCTGCTGTGCCCTGCTCCCCCGGGGCCGTGCTGGCCAGCACATAATACACAGTCTCACTCTGGCCCTGCTCGTTGGTCCTGTTCACCACACGGATGATGGGGCTGCTCGTGCTGCTGGCTCCTTGCTCTGAGGAGGAGGAGGAGGAGGAGGAAGCAGCTCCTGGGCAGGGGCTTGGCTGTGCAGGCTCAGGGGTGGGAGCAGAGCACAGGGCTGGGGGCGCGGGCAGCTCAGACATGCTGTTCTCTGCCAGGGCAGGGTTGGCTGGCGGCTCCAGGAGGATGCCCTGCAGGTTGCCCTCGCCCTCAGGCAGCAGCAGGCACTCGCTGGAGCCATCCAGAGCCTCCCCAGGCTTCTCCCTGTCCTTGAGCAGCTGCTCTGTGAGCTCCATGCTCTCGTAGCGCACCAGCTGCAGCCTCATGTAGCCGTCCTCGTGCTCCCTGTACCTGGGCACACACAGGAGGGGTCAGCCAGGCTCTTCTCCCTTCCCAGGACATGGGCAACAGCCAAGGAAAGGGCACAACAACCAAGGGTTCAATCCCTGGTGCTGCACAGATGGTATTTCAGCCTCTCCTCCCCAAAGCACACCCATGTGGCAGCTTCTGAGCTTTGTGCCAGGCTGTCACCTCCCCAGCCCATCTCCTTCCACCTCTCCGTTACACTGGGAGCATTTCAGGCCCATCCTCTTCCCCTCCCAGCTTTCAGGCTCTGGAAACCCTTGGGAGTTTCCTAGAGATGGTGCAGCAGAGGCTTCTGTCTCTGATTGATCTCTCTAGAGGGGGACACCTGGACCTGGCCCCTGGCATGTTCAGAAGTGTCTCACCAGAGGCACCCCTTGGAGCTGCCACCCAGCACTGCTCAGATCCCAGTCAATGTTTACTGCCACTGGGAAATGTTTCCCAGCCACTGGGAAAAGGCTCTTGAGCACATTTACATCAGAGTTGCACAGGCTGCAGCTCCAGCTGTGCCCTGCCCTGCAGAGGAGCTACTGAGGAGCTGAAGGTGAGCAGTACCTGAAGCGAGGATGTCCCGAGGGCCATTTGAACTGGTGCTTCTTCCTGAGGTGCACAGTGAGGTTGTTCCCCCGTGTGAAGCACTTGTCACACACGTGGCACTTGTAGCGGGGCTCTGAGTCACCCTGAGGGACACACAGAGCCACGTCAGCACCCCATGAGCAGGAAAGGAGACAGAAAGTTCTCTAACAAGATGGACACAGGGTACCAGGAGCAAAGCAAACCCTTCCCACCTCGTGGACTTTCCTGTAGTGCAGTTTGATGGAGCAAAGGGAGCGTGCAGAGAAGCTGCAGGCCTCGAACTCGCAGCGGTACGCCGGCTCCTTGCTGTGCGTGTCCAGGTGCTTCCGCAGGTCAATGAGGTTCTTGCAGCTGGGAGCACAAAGGGAGGGAACAAAGCTGCAGCACAAACACACACACACACACACACAGAGAGGCCTCTGGGAGGCCCGGGGAGTCACAGCAGTCACCTGTAGTCACAGTAGTCACACTTGAAGGGGCGCTCCTCGCTGTGCCGGAAGCGGATGTGGTTGCGCAGCGAGGAGGGCAGTGGGCAGGTCATGTCACACAGGGGACACTTGTAGTGGTTCACTGGGCCAAAAAACGGGGAGAAAAGTCACCCCCAGAGCAGGGCAGAGCACACAGCCCACAGAGGCTGGGCTGGGAGCAGGGGCCCTCCCTCACTCACCGTGGTTCCTCATGTGGTCGCGGAGCAGCCTCTCCGTGGCAAACCTCTTGGAGCAGTGGGAGCACTGGAACCTCTGCTCTGCAGCAGCGGGGCAGGGAGGGGACAGGAGGGATCAGGGCAGGGGGGACAGCACAGAGAGCAGTGAGGAGAGGGTTTACAGGGGGCTGGAAACCCTGGTGTGCAGCCCTGGGGCCCCACAGGAGGAACAGCCTCTGTGAGGGGACACTTCCAGCAGGACACAGCCTCCACCTGGGCCAGGGGAGGTTCAGGTGGGACATCAGGAGGAATTTCTCCATGGAAAAGGTAATCAGACACTGGAAGGGGCTGCCCAAGGCGGTGGGAGAGTCCCTACCCCTGGTCAGAACGTGGCTGGCTGACAAGGTGAACATCAACAACAGGCTGGACTCAACCTCAGAGCTCTTTTCCAACCTAAAACAATTCTGGAATTCTGTGGCGCAGAGCAGCCAGGCTGCTCCAAGCACACCTTACCCTTACCTCACAGGGTACAGGCAGCCCCCAACCCCCCAAACCCCCCAGCCCAGGGCTCCCCCAGCCCCTCCCTGCCCCAAGGCTCACGGTCCAGGGCGGTCTGGCGGCGGATGTGGTCGAAGAACTTGGTGTTGTTGGCAAACATCCCCCCACAGGTGGGACAGGCCACCACCTTCTCCTGCGTGTGGCTGCGCAGGTGCTCCCGCAGTTTGCAGCGGCCCTTGAAGCTGCAGTTGCAGTCTGGGGAGGGACAGCACAGCTGAGAGCCCTCCCAAGGGACACAGCCTCGCTGAATAGCAGTTTCCTCATCCTGTTTTGGCCAGCAAGGCTCCAAAATCCCCACAGAGCAGGGGGAGATCACCACAGCACAACCAGTGTGGCCCTCCCCAAGCAGTTAAGGCAACTGCACAAACACGGGAGAAATTAATGAGGAAATCGAAATAAAAATTAAAACAGCTGGAGCCTTTTCTCCAAGGTTACATAGAAATTATATATAAATTACATATAAATAGGAAGTTCTGTACTAAGCACTCAACTGCATTCCCTGAAGGAAGTTTTGCAGGAATATTTCACGGTCAAAACCATGAACACACCTATTTCTGAGGAGTATTTCATGGTCACAACCACACACACACCCATTTCTGAAGGCCAAGGGGCTCTGAAACCTGTCCCCCTGTACCATGTTTGTCACCCAGCCCTGGAGAGGCCCTGCAGGCCCCCACAAACCTTTCCAGCCACAGAGCACCACGTGGTTCTCCTTCCCTGCTGCCTTGTACTCGGAGCAGAAGCTGTGATCCTCCACGTGCCGATAAAACCACTCGGGGTTATCAAATGACCTCTGAGGGGGACAAGGACACACAGGACAGGGGTGAAACAGACCAAAACAAGCCCAGAGATGCTCCCACACAGCTCCCAACAGAGCCAGCAGCTGTGCAGGTGAGCTGCAGCACAGCACCTTTCACACCTCCACTTCCACGCTGAGCCCCCCAGCTCTCACCTCACAGTACTCCCAGAGGCACAGGAAGTTCTCCTGGATCTCAGGGATGATATTCCTGCTCTGGAAGTCCAGCTGGCAGTGGCTGACATCTGCCTGGCTCTGCAGGGCCCTCAGCCCCCACTGCTTCAGCTTGGTGTGGTAGCAGTGGAAGTAGACGTGGCGCACCAGGTCGGCCGAGCTCTCCAGGGAGCAGAAGCCACAGTCCTGCCACAGGCACGTGTATTCCTCTGCAACACACACAAACAACTCCTGTGCAACACAAACAGAGCACTCCTGTGCAGCCCAGACCCCTCCTGTGCAGCCCAGACCCCCTCCCTGGGCAGAACCAGACCCCCTCCCCGGGCAGCACAGGAACACAGCTTGGGTCTCTCCCAGCAAATCTGCTCTCCAAGTCACTTTACTCTCCCAGTCAAGCTCAGCTGTTTCAAGTGGACAAACACCACGGGTGTTTTCCTGAGGGCCCAGCCCTGCCGCCCTGCTCTACTCAGGGAGAGGAGAAAAACAGGCCAGGAACTTCCTCTTGTCAGAAAATCACGGAGTTATTTAGGTTGGAGAAGCCCTCCAAGAGCAGCGAGTCCCAGCTGTGCCCACCTTGTCCCCAGCCCAGAGCTCTGAGTGCCACCTCCAGCCCTTCCTTGGGCACCTCCAGGGATGGGCACTCCAAACCTCCCTGGGCAGCCCCTTCCAAGGCCTGAGCAGCCTTTTTATGAAGAAATTCCCCTTTATGTCCAAGCTGAACGATATTTCCCTTGTCCTGTCGTTCCCTGCGAGCAGAGCCCGACCCCCCCTGGCTGCCCCCTCCTGTCACGGACTTCTGCAGAGCCACAAGGTTCCCCCCTGAGCCTCCTTTTCCCCAGCGCCTCACCCAGAGGGTCCATCTCGTCGCGGGGTTCGCCGGGGAGGTGCTGCTGCAGGTGCTGCGCTACGTGCCCGCAGAACTCCTCCATCTCCGAGGCCACGAAGGAGCACTGCTGCCACTCGCACTGCAGCACCACAGCCCC
>JANPWX010019922.1:49902-62297 GCA_024734555.1 Trochalopteron elliotii
GCAGGATTTTACCTCATGACCAGGAAGGCAAGATTTTACCTCATGGCCATGACCAGGAGAGCAGGATTTTACCTCATGCCATGACCAGGAGGGCAGGATTTTACCTCATGACCAGGAGGGCAGGATTTTACCTCATGGCCATGACCAGGAGGGCAGGATTTTACCTCATGCCATGACCAGGAGGGCAGGATTTTACCTCATGGCCCCAGAGCCAGCAGCAGACTCCACCAAGAGAGAGATTTAATTAGGAGCAGCCTCCTGGCGCCAGGCTGGAGCTGCCCCTGTAAGATGAGCCCAGCAGAGCCAGCCCACCCTGCTGGACACAGATCCTCTGTGCCAAACTGCAGGGAAAAGGCAAGCAGCAAACCACGTCTCAAAGCAGGGTTACAGTGGTTAAAGAAGGGTTTAAAGGCTTGAATTCCTTGGTTTGGATTGATGCCTTAGAATCAATCCTGCCCTCCTGGTCGTGGCCATGAGGTAAAATCCTGCCCTCCTGGCTTTCCATCAGGTAAAATGCCTTTTAGCTTCTGTATTTTTCAATTTGTAATCCTGCAATTCTTCAGCGTAGAGCTCGGAACTCCACACACAGTGTCAGCTGCTGCTTCCCCAGTTTTGGGCAGACACAACAATTCCTCTCCAGGCCTGGCAGTCAAGGACACCTCACTGCCTCAGGCCTGAGAGATGGAAACAAAAGTGAGTTGGGGGGGAGAAAACTTGGGGTAAATGACTTCATTACCTGAAGCTGGAATTGGAAGATTAACTCCCAATGTCCAAATGAACCAAACTTATCAAAGTGTGAAAACCTGTGACCATTGTCCATTTTGGGTGCAGCCCCTGGGTGGGTTTTGTCTGCCCTAAATGTACCTCAAGAACCCTTCAATAAACAGAACTGCTTTTTATTCTCTTCATTTTGTCTGGCCTCTGCTTTTAGGTAGCCCAAAAAGACATCAGGATATTGCACAATCCAGTCTTGCTGCCCACAGAGGAGTGGCCACGGCCACCAGAACCTTTAATCTGGGTCAGGAGCTCCTTTCCTGGCTGCTGTTCCCTCTCCAGGTTCCGTCAGCCCCTCAGGGAGCCAAACCCAGGGATGCTCCTGCCTGTCCCTCTTATGGATCTTGTCCCTCTCCCTCCAGGAAAAAGCAAAGCCCCCCCAGGTTCCCAGGCACAGCTGGAGTTGTGGAAAGCTCAGACCAGCCTGTGGGGTCCCAGAAAAGCAGAATTCTTGCCCAAGTAAGGCCTTCAACAGCTTGTGGGGATCTCCCACTCACACAGGAGAAAATGCTCACCCCAAGGCTTGTTTTTCCTCACCTGTAAGGAAATGCTTCCTCCCTGCAAGGCTTGCCAGCCTTTCACTTCACCCCAAGGATTTTCTGTCCACAAACCTCAGGTTTTCACCCCTGAAATGTCAGCTCAGACAGGAAGGAGGCTCCTGGGGAAGGACCTGCACCCACCATGCAAAGTGGAGTGAAACACAGATCCAGGGATTTGCATTTAAGCAAATCCCAAACGAGGTATGGTGCTGGAGACATCCCCGAGTTCTAGAAAACCCATTTCCGCCAGGCTCAGCTGGAAGTTTCCCAGGGAATTATGAGCACAGGCTTCACTCTGCTCTGGGCAGCTCATGAGGGACAGATCTTCCCCAAATTCCTGCAGGATCCGGGACCCCTCAGCAGCACCAACAATGGAAACAGGTGAGTTCCAGCAGCTCAGATTTTCACAAGTTCACAAGAGGCATCTTCATGGCAATATCAGGGAAAAAACAAACTGTGCTGTCCTTAGGCTCCTATTGAAAAAAAAAACAACAACCCACCACAAAAATTTGTCTAAAATAGACATGTGACATCTTAAATGTCCCAAGAATTTAATAGTATCAATTAGCATGTTCTGCCTTCTCCAGACTGAATTTATATTCCTTCCCAGTGCAATGTTTTTTGGGATTTTGGAGGTTTTTTTGGTTTTTTCCCCCAAAGGCAGATAGATCAAAGCAATGTGAAATTGGATTCAATTTGCTTGGAAATGATATAAACTCGGGCCTGAATTAACATTTTCTTCCCCAGTGCTGCCAGTGGCAGAGTCATCTGAAGTTTTGACAGCTCAGCATCAGATGCCTCTGGATAATTCACTGGGAGCAACAGGTTCAGTTGTGTGGTAACTTCAGACCAGGGTTAGAGAGAGCCGAGAGTTGTTTAATTAAAACAAATTAATTTGGGCAGAGGAATAACTGAGGATGTGAGTGAAGTGACTTCAACAGCACAGAACAGTGGAAGTGCTTTTCCAATGCCTTTGGAGCACAGCAAAGGTGTCAGGAAAACCTGCAGAGCACCAGACCTGCTGGAATTCCTCCCCCTGTGAGAGCTGATGCCCATTTCTGGCCACTTTTGTTGCTTTTTAGTCCGAGACTCTCATCCTCACCTCATTTTTGGGAATCTGCCCCTTGCTTTGTGTTTGCTTTGTGCCTGAAGCTCTCTGGTCAGCACTCACACACCAAAATAAAATCCCACTTGCCCAAATTTGCAGCTGCTGTGACCCAAAAAAATCCCAAAAAAAACACCATCTGGGGCAAGGCCAAGGCAGCACTGTGTTGTTTAAACCCTCTCATCTCCCTTTGTGTGTGTGTGTGTGTGTGCACCTGGGGCCACAGTGCCACCAGCAACGGAGCCAAGGGACACTTCCTGGAGAGCAGAAGAGCCAAATGATAAATAAATCCTGGAGATCAAACACATCAGCTGTGCACTGGCAGTTTGTTCTCCCTCAGGAGAGCGTGGCTCTGTGTTTTCCAAGGGATTAGCTTCAAAGTTAAGCAGTAGTTGGTTTTTTTTAATCCGTGATAATTCAACAAAAGCCCAGGTGGAAACTCCTCCCTGGCTCCACAGGTGTGAGCTCTGTGTTCAGGCCAGGATAAAAGAGCTGTCCCTGCCATAGTCCCTCAATTGTTCCCTTTTTTTTTTGGTGCCAAAACCTCTGTGCATCTCCTAAAATTCCATCCAGGCAGAGGGAGAGGGCAGATGCCTCGTGCCAAAGCCACCCAGAGCTGGTTTAGGTTGTGCTGTGTTCCAGGGCAAAAAAAAAAAAAAACCCTCCAGGTGCCATGGCAAGGACACTTGGTGCCTTCCCAATAACCTGGATAAAAACAGAGCCCCCAGGCACCTGCTGTGGAGACAAAACAGGCTGAGCAGGCAACTCCTTTTTTCTTTTGGGGTTCAGAGGAGCCTCTCCATCCATCCAGGGCATTTCCATGGGGTCAGAGCTGGCCCTGCTGGCAGCCAGCAGCTCCACAAGGGCTGAGCCATGACCCCTCTGCTGAAATCAGCAGTTAAATAAACGTTTTTCTGACTCAAAGGGGAAATTTGGGGTTCCCTTTGGAGAAAAATAAAAGCCCCAAAACCACCAGGCAGAGAGGGATCAGCATGGAAAGGGTAGGGGACACATCAGTCTTTCCTGTCAGGCTCCTAAGGGATGATTTCCTATTAATAACTGCAGATTTACATTTTCCCTGCCCAACTCGATGCGCAGAGGTGATGAATTCGCTTCTCCCAGCTGCTCTGTGCTTTCCCCTGACCTCTGCATCCCCTCAGTCCCCGCAGATTTTGGCAAACGCGTGTACCAAGGAGTGCGGGTGAAGCACACGGTGAAGGATCTCCTGGCGGAGAAGCGATCCCGGCAGAGCAGCGGCTCCCGGTTCGGCGTGAGTCCCGTCCCCCCACCCCCTTTTTTAACCCCATAAAGTCACCTCATCTCTGCTTTAAAGAGAGTTTGGTGCACTGCCAGTATTAACAGAACAGCAAAAACTAATGCTTGCCCCAAAACATCACTGATGGCTCCTTGAGGTGGTTTTTTTGTTTGTTTGTTTTTACCTCTGTGAACCTTAAATGCCTCGAATTCCATTTTAAAGCCTGGCAGGGGTGTTAAATTCCTCCTTCCTTTCACATCCTACGTGTGACACCTTCCCAAGTCAGCTTCCTTTGCCACCAGCTCCACTTGGACAAGGCAGTGCCCTGAAAATAGCTGCTCTTCGCCGAATGCTGAGCTCCTTCCAGCTCCTCCCGGAGTGCCAGGGGAGCTGCAGGGATGTGATGGGCTGGAGAGAGGCCAAGCATCAGCTTGGAAGAGACGATTTCCTCTTAAAGTGCTTCTGTGGCAACAGAAAACCCAAGTCCTACTACACAACGTTGTTTTGGCTTTTTTGTTTCTCAGTCGCCAGCCAGAAAAGCGAGGCTGTCCCCAAAAAGGGGACACAATGTTGTGATGCCAGGACCTGGTGGCATCCAGGAACCCTTCCCTGGGTGCTGCTGGGACTCACCTTTGCTGGGCAGCAGCTCCTCCCTTCCAGGCTGGCTGGGGGCTCTGGGACAAGGGCAGAGGAGGGGGAGCTTGAACTGTGTCCTGGAAGGAGAGAGAGGGAGCAGAGAGCCCTGCATCACTGGCAGCAGGACAGAGAAATTGGGAGTTCTGATGCTTTTTTTCCCAAAAGCCATTCACCTCTCGTGGGTTTTTTTTTGCTGCAGAGGCCTCACAGGGACTTACTTGCAAGTGTTTTTCTCGCTGTGACTTTCAGGCCCATTAACTCTGTGCGACAAAACAGGAAAAAAAACCCAAAAAAACAACCTAAAGCAGGATTGGGCATCACCAAACACAGCAGAATCCAGGCACAGAGGAAATCCATCCCCACAGGCTCCAGCTGCTGCAGGAAGGTAGAACCCCCCTGAGCCATGGAGAAAAAGGCACTGGGGAAGACACACTCCCAGCAGGCAGACATGCAGGAGGAGCTCTTTGGGGAGCAGCAGGAAGCAGCTGAGAAAACAGCCCCTGGTTGATGAAATCACCATTTACCTGCTCCCCTCTCTGGAGGCGGCAGCTTCAACAGCCACGCTGGAAACACCTGGAACTGTAAAATCCTCCTGCCTTTTATTGCCCTGGGCTTTGTGCTGCAGAGCCCAGCAGTTGTGTGTGGGTCTGTCTGATGCAAAACCAGCCCTGCTGCTCATTCCCCTGCAAGAGAGAGAGACAAAAAATTATTGTGCAGGGCAAACATCCTTATTTGCTCAGACATATCATGAAAAGAGCAGCTGGAAGTGCAGCTCTGTTTGTCTGGCAGAATATAACCCAGAATCAAAGCCAGGGGCAGATAACTGAACACCCCTTTTGGCTGTTGATGATGCAGGGTAATTTAGCTGCATCTTTTGTTCCAGGGTGATCTTTGCTCCAGAAAAAAATAATTTAACAACTCCCTGGGCCTTTGTTGGTGTGAGGGGAGGCCTGTGCTGGGAAGGGAGGATGAGAGCTCAGCTTTGGGCTGAGGTTTCAACAATTTCCTGACAGCCAGGCCCTGCACACACTGAGTGATGGGAAATCAGGCTGTGCTGTGAGGAAACCCCCACAAAATCTGCAACAACTGCAGGTCTGGCTTTTCCTTTGCTTGAGTATGAACTTGCAGTCATCCTCTGCAGGATTCCTGTCTGCTCTGAGCTGTGGAAGGGGATGCCTGCACAGCTGAAGCACTGCAAGGCTCTGGTTTAAAGAGAATTCACTGCTGAGTGTCCAGCAGCACTCCCAGAGCAGGGACACACTTCCAGCAGTGCCCTGCCCAGGCTCAGCTCTGCTTTGATGGAGAATTTTCATTTCTTCAGCTGGGCCCAGAGAAGTGATGCCCTGAAGCCAAAGCATTGCCAAAAGGCACGGCCAGGTCATTATTTTGAGCTGGATCTTTGAATTCAGGCAGCTTTGTAGGGGAGTTAGGAGGCAGTGGAGCAGCAGAGCTCTCTGGAGAAATCCCAGGCAGGATCTGTGCCTGGCCATGGGCAGGGCTGGCTGAGCCCCAGCTCATCAACAGCTGGACACGCTGTGGGCCCCAGGGAGGCTGGGCAGACCTGCAGGAGATGCAGACTCCCTGTTCCCATGGCAGGGAAAGGAAGCAGTGCAGGGAGGAAATGAACTAATGGCTCTCAATTAAGGCCCACGAGAAGCGAGGAGGGGAATGACATGCAGGGCTCTGCTCTGAGGAGGCCAAGGATGGGCTGCAGCAGAGGCTCCTGCAGTGAATTCAGGCAGCTAAAGCTCTGGGAGTCTCCAGCACAGGTGTGTACACACAGCCAGGCAGTTCCAGTGGCTGTTGAACAGACAGGATCAAAGATTAAATGCTCTGATAATTAAAAATGATCCCTGATGGAGGCTGCCAGCCCTGCCCAGGGACTTTCCTGTCCCTCCAGCAAAGCATCCCTGCTCCCATCACTGCAGCCCCTCATCCTGTGGGCACCATCTGTGCTGCCTGAACCTCCCAGCTCAGCTTTTCCCCCTAAAAGTGACCTGGATGCTGAGAGAGGACCTGAATTTGCATGTGATGGCTTCAGCTGGGGACAGGTGCAAGCCCTGCCCGTGTGACACCAACACTCCTCTGTCCACAAGCCCAGGGGCTCCTTCCTGCCACCTCCTGTCACCTCTGCAGCCCGTGCAGGCTCAGAGCTCATTTCCATGAGGGAGCAGGGAGCAGCTGCAAACCTTCCCTGGGCAGTAGAAGGAAGTCCTGAGAGCTGGCAAATTTAATTCAAATCTAAACCTCTAAATTTGGTTGACTGCTAGGGCAGGAACCTCCTGTTTGCACTATGCAAACTGGCCAGAGGTGCCACCAGCAGTGGCCAGGGGACAGCAGAGGGGACAGCAGTGCAGCTGGGGGCTCTGGGTTCCTGCTCTGGGGGCCTGGAGCTCCCCAAACCAGAACTCAGTGGGATTCCAGAGGAGCAGATGCCTTTGCTGGGGTGCTTGGTAAGGGATGAGGCACTGGGAGCATTCCAGGGATAATTCTCCTTTACCTGGGGACCAAGAGGAGAGGATGATGATCAATAATAATAATAATATTATTATCATAACCATTGCTGTAGGATCCAAACAGGATTTAGGAACTCTCTTTCCACCCAGCCTGCTTGTGCTGCCAGGCAAAGCAGCTCTGGGGCAGCAGACCCAGCACAGCTGAGCTGCAACATGGGCTGGAATCTGCCCCTTTTGGCCACTCAGGGCCTCAGATCTCACCTTGTCTGGTCTGTGCCAACACCAGAAGGACTCCTCAGTGTTCTGCCTGCTCCTGTGGGACAGGAGGGAGAAGCCAGTTATCTTGATACTCCTCCTCTTATCAGCTCTGCACAAGACCTTCAAAATCTCTGCTTAGCCTACATCTGTTAATTCCCCTGAGGAAATCATGGAGTTAAACCCCTCACAGCACCCAGGCTGGAATAATGCACGTGAATTACACTCAGAGAGCTGCCTGGCTTTGAAAAGTCATTTTTTTTTCTCCAACATCTCTTTATCTTTTGCAGGGCAGCAGCAGCACAGTGCAGTCACCCTTTGGCCAGATGCCAGGTGAGGTTTTCCCTGCACTGATAAACACCCTCCATGCAGGTGGGAGGGTTGGCACAGCCCTGGCAGTTCTCCTCCAGAGGATGTGAAACAAATCACCCCTCAGAGAGAGCCCAGGAGGAAAGTAATTAAAAGAATCAAAAAAAAAAGAACAGCAATAATCTTGTGTAAAAGCTTCAAAGAGAGTAATTAAAGCAGTTCCCACCTCTTTTAGCAGAGGAGCCATGCAGAATCCCTCCTCTTCCTCCTGTGTTTTCCCATTTTCCCTGGAGCTGGAGAGAGAGAAAGCACAAAATCAGGAGCTGACCTGTTTTATCCCTTGTGCTCTCGGGCAGGGAGAGCAGAGTGAGGCTGGAACCTCCTCCCCAGGGGCTGTAGCAGAGCGAGGGAGAAGCACAGCCTGGCTGAGCTGACCTCCATCTCCCTGCCCTCCTGTTTAAAGCCTCCCAAACACTTTTGGTTTGCTGAGGATGGAGGTCACCAGATGGGAGGCAAAAACACTTCTGGGCTCACACACCTGAGTCAAAGCAGGATGGATTCCTGGGTGGATGAATTCCAGGATAGATTCCTGGGTGGGTGGATTCCAGGATGGATTCCAGGATAGATTCCTGGGTGGATGAATTCCAGGATGGATTCCAGGATGAATTCCTGGGTGGATGGATTCCTGGGTGGATTCCAGGATGGATTCCTGGGTGGATGGATTCCAGGATAGATTCCTGGGTGGATGGATTCCTGGGTGGATGGATTCCTGGATGGATTCCTGGGTGGATTCCTGGGTGGATGGATTCCTGGGTGGATGGATTCCAGGATGAATTCCTGGGTGGGTGGATTCCTGGATTCCTTGCACCCCACAGAGGTGTCCATCATTCTGTGGCAGCTGTTAGAATTCCCTTTACAGTTTCCCACCCTGTTTTCTGCCCCCAGGCTCGCCCACCACTCCTGGTTACTTCGGCGTCCGCAGACCCTTCCCGGCCGAGCTGGATTTCCACAGCACCAAGCAGTTTGTCAGTGATGTCTACTCCTCCCCTCTGGGCTCCAAACCCTTCTCCTGTGACTCCTCTGCCCCCCAGGGCTACCCAGCCCTCCTGGAGCCCTATCTCAGCGAGCAGTTTGGGGATCACCGTACTCCTCCTCTCCCAGCTGGCACCAGCTCCTTCTTCAACCCTCCTCCAGCTGTTCCTCCTCTCCTGCCATCCTTCCCCAGTGACACGGGGCCCTTCCTGCTCGTGAGTGGCTCCCTGGTTCTGTCCCCCAGGGCAAGGTCACCCCATAGAAATGTGGGGTTCAGTCAGGGGGGCTCGTGGGGGAAGGATGTAGCTGTGACAGGAGCAGCCATGGTGGGTGGGGCAGGGGAAGGTTTTCCTCTTTGGTTCCATCTGATTGTCCCCTTTTCCTGTTGGAGATGTCCCTGGAGACAATCTGAACTGGACACAGCTCCCAGAGACGGGCTGGGATTGCTGGGGTGTCCTGTGCAGGGCCAGGAGTGGGATTTGATGATGCTGGTGGGTCCCTTCCACCTCAGGATGCTCTGTGGTTCTATGGCTTTATGAAACTCCCTCCTTGGGTTTCTAGAAGCAGCCCTTGGTGACTCCAGGTTGTTGCCTGTCCCTGTCCCTGCCACTCCCCAGCTGCACTCACAGCCCCACCACAGAGCTCCTGGATCCTGTAGGATCAGGGCAGGTCAGCCCTACTGGGACCCTGATGGATGTTTCCTTTCACAGTTATCCCACCAAACACTGCCCCAGAGCCGCAGAAACCCTTTGGGGCATTCCCTGGGATGGATATTCCATTACCTCCAGGCCAGCCTTTTGTTCCTAAGGGTTTTCCTTGCCTTGTCTCCCTGTCTCCCTGCAGAGAGAGCCCTGGGAGCAGAGCTCACCCGAGAGCCTCAGCCAGCCTGACAGTGCGTGCTCAGACCCCCTGCAGGCGCTCCCTGCCAGCTCCAGCTGCCTCTCCCTGCCCGAATCCGGAGGCGTTTCCCCGTTCCGAGGCTCAGGTTGGACCCCAGCCATCCCTGGAGGCCAGCCCTACCCTCTGCACCCCCTGGAAGACGCCCACTACTCCCCCAGCTACGCTGCCAGCTCGCCCTACAGCTTGTCCCCGTTGGTGGCCGTGGCCAACGAGCCCTCCAGGATGAGCCACTTGTGCCCGGAGCAGCCCCCGGAGCCACCACACCTCCCCGAGCACTCAGCCTGGCCCAAAGAGGATGGAAGTGCCCTCTGGGGGACTTACGAAGGCAGGAGAACTTATTGAGGAGAGAGGAGAGCTGGAGGAAAGAGAATCAGACCGTCATTGAAGCATAGTTTTACTCTCCGTCGTCAAAGCGCTCCTTCAAACGCGATGCTTTGTGCTCTGGTTAGAAATACAATCGTTGGGCACACCACGCTCAGCTCGCTCAGAGTGGTGCCTTCTAGTGCCTCCTGAAAGGAATTTCACGAGTAAAACGTGAAATTCAGGCTCCCACGAGTAAAACGCTCAGCCTGAAAAACCTCTGCAGGTTTTTCCTACCCAACGAGGATCCCTCCTCGGAGGGCTCTCCCAGCCTTAATGGTTGAGAGGTTCTGCAGGGTGTGGGCACTGCCCTGCCCCTGCTGACCCCTGCCCACGTGCGGGCCACCAAACGCCCCCTCCCCGAGGTCCCTTTTGCCCTGGATGAGCCTCAGAGCCGCTCCTGCCTTGCTCACACCACATTATCCACATCCACACCCACACGGGGCAGGCGGCTCCAGGAGCTCCCAGGGGGGCTGGCAGTGGGGACGGGAGCTGTCCCCAGCCCCGGGGACACTCCGGGGCCCGTGGCCACTAGAGGTAGCTCTGCACACACAAACACACCGAGCTGGAGCCCTCTCAGACAGGCAGCACATCACGGCGGCTTCGTCCCAGAGAGGGGGGCACCCCCTTTGCCCCAGCTCGCCCCCAAACCTGGCACCCACAGCAGCAGCAATAACAGGCTCTGGAGCATTCCAGCCCCTGGGAATATGTAGGGCTGAGATGCTTTAAGTCCCTCCTTGCCTTTTCTCCTCAAATCCCGGGGCTGGTGGGGCTTTTGAAGCATTCACACCTTCCCCTCCCACGAGTGGCAGCTGTGGGGTGGCCCCCGCCCAGCCAGAGCTGTTCCCCCATCACCTCAGGGTGTGTGCAGCTCTCCTGGCCCCACAGCCGGCCCTGCTGCCCCCAAACCTGAGTCCAGCTTGAGCCTTGTTCCCCTGCACAGCTGCCACCACACTGGGCTGAACCCCAGGGACCATCCCAGCTCTTCCTCTGCCAGGGGCTGCTGTGAGCAGGGCCACCAGGCCACGGTGGCTGTGTGGCCACCAGGCTCTGAGGGAGAAGCAGGGACAGGGTTTTGAGCTGTCTTCAAAGCATTTGACCCACTCAGGCATCCAGCTCCTAACCCAGGCAGGGTTTTTATCAGCCTGGAAATGCCCCGAAGCCCAGGCCCTGCAGGAACAGGCAGAACTCAGCTCAGCCTGGTGTTTGCTGAAGGCATCCAGCTCCCCCAGCCTGCAGGCTCTGCTCTCAGCTCACAGGGATGAACATCATCCCTGCGCCCTGCACCCACCCACAGCAGCCCCAGCCAGGGAAGGGTTTCAAATCCCAAATTCCTCAGTGAGACCCCCCCCACACACCCTTTGCACAGCACATTCCTTTGTGCTCCGGGGCAGGTGGGCTCCTCTCCTGGTGGGATGTGTCCCTATAAAGCTGTCCCAGGCAAGGCTTGGCCTACCAGGCACATTTCAGAGCCAGGAATGGCCTCACTCCCCGCAGAAATCGAGTGTTGTTTGCTCAGCTTAAAGGAGAAGGAAAAGATTCGGCCGTGACAACAGGCAGCCTGAGCTGCTGGTAGATGATTAACAGCCTGGCCTGCTCTCTGCCTCCACTGCCTGCCCGTGGCACAGGCTGTGGTCCCCAGGGAGAAGCTGAAAAGCAGCCTAAAAACCCAGTGACAGCAGTGCTGGGAAGGGATGGTCATCCCAAAAGTCTGAGCCACACACTGACCCCCCACAGCTGCAGCTCCCAGGGCAGGCCAGCACTGAGGCTTGTGAGGAAAAGGCTGATTTGTGCAGCCCAGACAAACAGCCTGAATGGGGGGAAAACACAAACAGACTCCAGTGTGAGCCCAGCATGCAGGCAGAGAGGGGGAATGCTGTGGGGAGAAGTGGGGTTCAGGTAAATTCAGCCCCCTGGGTGCCCAGGGCAGCCTCTTTGTTAGGCCATGCCAGCCCGCTGCCATTTTGGCCCCAAAACCTCAGAATTTAGCCTTAAAACGTGAAAAAATGTGCAAAAAGCAAGTCAGTCCCTTGCAGAGTGCTCACTGCAGGTAGTAAATGAAATATGAGAGGGCTGGAGCCCAGCCTGTGCATCTGAGGGGAAAACACTGAGCTGGTTTGGAGGCATCTGCTTCATTCAGGGAAAGATGGATAAAACCCTGCAAATGTCCCAAAAGCAAAGGGTGGGGAGGGTGACCCCCCCAAATCCTATTCCCCCAGACCCTCTGCTAGATGGGGATGTGCTCGGTTTCACCAAAAGATAGCCCATTTTGTGGAGCCTTTGAATATTCAAATTGAAAGTATCGCGCAATCATTGATTGTCAAATCATTGGTTTCTAGAGGTTTTAAATACTTGGCATTAGGAGAGAAAAACTCAAACTTATACCCGTAGGGATAAAACAATAATATTGTCGGGATCCACCTGCCATTGCCACCAAGGCAGGCAGGTCCTTTCAGCCCCAAATTTCAAGGCTGACTCCTCTTGCCCCCTTGGCCAGCTCGTGGGGCCGGGGCCGGGGCCACCTCTGCTGCTGCACCGGGCACCTGGCGAGGTGCTGCCCGCTCCGGCTCGGGATGTCCGGTAAGCCCCGCTCCGGCCCCCTCCGGCCGCCGGCACCCCCGTTTTTGGGGCCGTTTCGGGGTTCGCCGGGGTCACTTCGCCAGCCAGCGAGGCGATCCCGCCTGCCAAGGCAGCAGGGAGCGGAGAGGGCGGGGAGGAGGGAGGGAGGAGGCGCAGGGAAGGATCGTCTGTTAGTCATTTCAACACTATGACCT
>JANPWX010019922.1:62647-135026 GCA_024734555.1 Trochalopteron elliotii
TCCCCCATCTTTAGTTGAACAGAAACAAACCACCAAAACATGAGATGGATAATCCCCAGCTGAGCCCGGCTCAGCAAACTGCCCTAAAGGGCCCCGGGTGCCTGTCACAGCTTGTCCTCCCCCCGGGGGCACTGGGAGGGCTGGCAGGGGTTACAGCAGCAAAGGACAGTGCCTGCAGTGCAGGATTCCCGGGCTGTGTGGGCAGAACCTGCAAACCCAGCCTTGTTGTTGTGCCAGCATGTCCTGGCACCGTGCAGCTGCCTGGGGGAAGGTGTTTCCTCTCCAGAGGTGGCACTGGAAGGCCGGGTTCAGCTCTGGCACTGCTCTTCTCCTGCTGGGAGTTTATTTTTTGGTGCCTCCTTCAGGGCTGTCTGCTCCCTGCTCTGGCATTTCTTGAGTGTAGAGACCAGTCTGGGTGTGTTTATTGTGTAATTTGGATTAAAACAGCAGCAGAAAGTGAGGGCAGAAACAACTGTCAGAGGATCTGAGTGTTTTACCATGAGCACCAAGTGAAAGTGGTTTTTCAGAAGAACCAAATTCTTTATCATTTCCTGTCCTAAAAATCCCTCATCAGGTAGTGACTGGTGACTGCTGGTTGGTTTGGGCTGGATTAAACACACCCTAAATTCTTGTTTGAAATAAGTAGGGGTTGTACATGAGCAGAATAAAGAAATAATCTAGGCTTTGGAAGAAAGCAGCCATTTTATTGGTGTTTTGTTTAGCTCTCTGAATAACCACCCACATATTTCCATTGTTTTATTCCTGCCAGATGAAATGCTTCCCACATTTATTTTCAGGTCCTGAGAGAGGCAAGTATGTGAGGAATTTAAATGAATCCAACAGCAGCACCAGATGGAGCTTGCTATTGGGAAAGCTGGAAGGGGGGCAGGGGGGAGAAGGAGATAGAGAAGAATAAAACATGTGGTTATTAAATATTATCAACAGCAAGATTTTCATGAGTGTCTGCCTGTCCCAAGGTGTTAAAGAGGGCCGTGAGTGTGATTGCAGACACAGACCAATTAGTTATAGTAAGTCTAATTGTTCTCCACATAGAGCACACCTAAAAACCTGCTGGGTTTGCTGTTTGCTCTGAGATTCTCCCTCCTTGCAAAGTGTTCTTTTCCCACAAATTCTTCCAGGAAAGCCCAAGGTGTACCAAGGTGTGAGGGTGAAGATCACAGTCAAGGAGTTGCTGCAGCAGAGGAGAGCACGACAAGCAGCCACTGGTTCAGCAGTGAGTAAAAATATTGTGGTGTTTGCTTTGTACCTTCTCTTTAATTTTTGGGGTTTTTTTTTGCCAAGACTGTCATCTCTGGGCCAGAATCTGAGTGGAACAGGCTGGTGAGGATGGGGGAAAGGAACATTCAGTCAGAGTAGCTGCAGCAGTGACCTAAAGGAGTGAGAATCTGAGGAGTACAGGGAAAAAGCAGAGTTTCTGCTCCAGAAAAGTCACTCCCTCCGGGATGGAAGGCTCACCTGGGCAGCCCCGTCCCTTCTGGAGGAGGGGATGGAGCTCTGTGTGCACACACACCTGCACATTCCCTCTCAATCCCTCTTCCAGCCTTTGTAGGATTCCTCCAGCTCCAGCCACTCCGGGGATTTGCATAAAGAGCTTGGCAAATCATTATTTCTTCCTGGTTCGTGACATTGCAGCTCTTGAAGCCTTTCAGATTTCAGCCTCTGCCCTTTGTTGAGGCTGATTGCACAAACCCCAGCCTGAGAGGCAGCGGCAGAGAGGTCTGGGTGGAGAGAACTGTCAGGTTTTGGAAAGGCTAGGTCACTCCTCTCCTGCAGCCCCAACAGCAGCAGCCTCTTCATCACAGCCAGGTGTCTGTCCCAGGGCCTCTCAGTTCCCACCAGCACTTCACACAACCCCTGTGGTGCCCACACAGGAAAAAATGAAAAGTGACAGTGAGGGATGTCACCTCGGTGACCTGCACAAGGTACGGCCCGCCCCAAAACCCCTGAGGCTTTGGGATGTGAGCTGAGAAAAGCTCAGCTCCATCTCTGCCTTCTGACACCTGCACCAGGGAGAAAAGGCACTCTCAGCCCAGAAGAGCCACTGTTCAAGGAATTAAATGCACGGGAAGTGCTACGAAATTGTTGCCAGGGAAATGAGCTGCTCGTTCCAGAGCATCTTGAATGAAGTGGAGGGTTGTATGAATTAAAACTGAGGGGGAAAAAATATCCAACAGTATTTGTACTTGCAGAGTAAAATCCTGGCCCCCAAGCATCAAAACTCCCGTGGCTTTTAGGGTGGATTTCTCCCTTCCAGCAGCTCAGGTTCCTAGAAGTGGTTGATCTCTCTTGCTTCAGCTTCCAACATTCCTTAAAAAACGGATCTGTCCCTTTTCAAGGAGCACTCCAGGGCTGGTTCTCAAACGACATCAGTCCAGTCTGACGGGGTGCCTGCGGTGGTCTTTAGTTAATTACTCATTCTCAGTCATTTCCAGCCCTGTGAATTCCTCGGGGTTCCCTCTGCTGTGCAATCCCGGCTCCTGGAAATTAGCACACGTTAGTCTCAGAGGCAGCTCTGTGGAGTCGGGAATGCAGCAAAAAGAGCCCCTGAAGCCCGGGGGCTTCACACCGGGTCGGTGCTGTCCTGTCACCAGGAAAAATCCTGTTAATGCACATTAATCTAATGTTCTTTCAATGCCGGGGAGGTTTTCCCAGCCGCAGCTGCGAGGGAAATAAGGCTTATTTCAAGAGTTTTCTCTGAAATCCAGACTCACCTCGCTCTGTGCCACAGCTCCTCTCCTTCCTTTCTGCTCAGGTTTCCTGGGGCAGCAGCAGCAGCAGCAGCAGCATCCAGTTCGCAGAGTCTGTGTCTCCGCCTCACCCAGGTTGGTACAAAGCCCATCCACCCGGCCCTTCCTGCCCCATTCCCAAATTTTCCCACCGCCCCGAGCCTTCCCAGCCCTTGTTTGAGGCCGGCACCACCCGCGGGGCGGCCAATCAGACCCGCCAGGAGCCCGGGGAATGCAGATGAGGAGCTCAGGGAAAGAGCATTCAGTCAGAACCTCTCCTTTCTAGAGGTTATTCCTGCCCACAGCAAGGAATTTCATCCCCTCCGGGAGGGGATGCTCATCCCTAGGGAATAACATCCCCTTCCCCAGGCTGTGGGTGCCAGTCAGACCCGCCAGGAGCCCGGGGAATGCAGATGAGGAGCTCAGGGAGAGAATATTCAATCAGAACCTTTCCTTTCTAGAGATTATTCCTGCCCACAGCAAGGAATTGCATCCGCTTCAGAAAGGGATGCTCATCCCACACCTTCCCCAGGCTGTGGGTGCCACACTGAGGGTCACAGTGCCCTGGAACACCTGGCTGAGCTCTGTTCTCTTATCCCTCTCCTGCCAGCATCCATAGGAGTGAGAGAAATACCAGATTTTCAAGAGTTTCCTCCTCCTGCCTGTGAATATCCAAGAAAAAGGGGGAAGGGGAGGGGCACTTTGGGCTCACAGATCCTTCAGTTATCCCCAGACAAAGCCCAGGGGAAAGGCTGGGCAGGTGTGAGTGCACACATTGCATGGACAAGGAAATTGTTAAATCATCGATGGCTATGGAATCCATTTGCTTATGTTAATAAAGAAACGTGAGACACGCCACAGCTGACATGCCAAAGCCTTCTCAGGCTGGAAAGTCTCCACCAGTTTATGTATTTTGGGTGTTTCTCACTCCACACAGGCAGCTAAACACTGCCACCTTTGACCCTGCAATGTGCACTTCAGGCCTGGGCCCTTCATGTGGACAGGGCTTAAACCGTGTTTGAACTTGGTGTGAAGAGATAATAATTCTGAAAAGCCAGATCTGCTGTGAGCTTTCCAGGAAATCACCCTTTAGCCAGTAACACGACATGGCCACAATGCCACATCATCCCTGGCTTGCTCCATTTCTTCTGCTCAGAGGTTTGTCTCCTGTCTGGCTCTTTGGAGGATAAAAAAGCAAATTTTCCTCCTGTTATCCCCCTTTTCCCTGCAGGTGTAGCTGCCCCGGGGTCTGGAGATGAGGCAAAGGCACATCTGGCAGGCTGGGAAGCACAAATCACTGCCTGGCACCTTCTGGGGCTGAAAACAGTGCACAGAAGGGAGGCCAGAGGGTCAAGAGTCTGAGGGAGTTTCCAGCTGGATCCCTGTCCAAAAAGCCTGAGGCCAGAAGAGTTTCCAGCATTTAAAGAGCTTTATAGCTGAGGGGGCTGGATTCCCTCAGTGATTCCCATGCTTTTGAGCATCTCCCTCCTGGTCTCTGCTTTCCTACAAAATTCACCTTGCCCTTGAAGGGTCTATTTTAATGTCTGAATTCTAGAATTTTAATGTCTGAATTCACAGGGCTGCTGAGCACAGGAGAGCACTGAAACCTGGCCTGGGGCAACAACATCTGCCCTCTGTGAGGACAGAGAAGGATTAATTTGCTGCTGTCTGCTCTCCTTTCTCTCCTAGAACCTTTTGAAGCAGAACCCATCCCTGCTGTGCCCAGCTGCTGCCCATCCTGGCAGTTTTCCAGCTGCCTGTCCTGTGAGGACAGCCCTGGGTACCTGGAGCAGCTGATAGATTCCTGCCTGCAGTCAGATCCACCCTCGGAGCCAGCCTTCAGTGCCTTCCAGCCCTCACACTACACCCCAGAGCCCTTCCAGCCCCTCCAGCTCTGCTTCAACCAGGGCCTGGTGAGCTTTGGGACCCACAGGTGTCCCCAAGGGGGACAGGGAGTCACATCCTGGGGCTGGAACAGCAGCAATGTGGGAATCTGGCTGCTTTTAGGCTCCTGGGATGCTGATGGGCTCTGAATGCTTTCCCAAGGGCAAAGCCCCAAATAAATTGGGAGAGGCTGCCTTTGGGATCCAGGGGAGCAGCCACGTGTCCCTAAGGAGACAGGGAGTCACATCCTGGGGGAGAATATCAGCAATGTGGGAATCTGGCTGTACTTAGGCTCCTGGGATGCTGATGGGCTCTGAATTCCCATGGGGAGCTCCAGATTAACTGGGAGGGGCTGCAGGGTGGGGAATGTCCCTTCTAGAGGTCCTGTAGGTTTTCTGCAAACAGCAGCACAGCTCCTGCTAAGAGAAACTGCCTTTGGGTTTAGACCTCCAAGATCTCCCTGGGCAGCCTGAGAAAGGCACCAGCACAGGAATTCTGGCTGTTGACCACATTTCCCTGAAATATCTCTTTTTTTTCCCCCTTTTTTTCCCCTCTCTGTCTCACCCTCCAGGCTGCCAGCTCTCCCAGCTCAGCCGACCTGCCCAGCCCGTGGAGCTCCAGCTGCTCTCCCCCCGAGCTGTCCCCCCTGACCCCGCTGACCCCCAGCCCGCCCTCAGCTCTGGACACCAAACCCTACAGCTGCCCCATGGAGGAGTGGCCCTGCCAGGGCCCCTGTCCCTTCCCCAGCCCTTCCTGCTGCTGCACAGCCTGCTGCTCCCAGGATATGGACAGCAGGATCCCCCAGTGCTGCCCCTGCCCCGGCACGGACTGCATGGAATTCCTGCCGCCCCTGGCCGTGCCCGAGGAGTTCTTCAGGAGGGACAGGAGCTGTGACATTTGCTACAGCTAATGGGGACTGTGGTTTCACACACATCCACTCTATCCAAATCAGATTAAATTGCCCATGAACTATGCAAAGTTTTGTGCTGCCTAACACAGTCCAGTTTATTCTTCACTACTTACACAGGTTTTTGTTTTTTTTTTTTTTTTTACATGATGCTGTCACTACATTAATCTACGGTCAGGGGTGTTTTGTTGTTGTGGTTTAGTGTTTGTTTTTTTTTTCCCTGATTATTTTTGTTGCTGTTTTTTTAATAAATCTGAAGCTGCCTTATCAAACACTTGTCATTAAACCAGCTCTTTTTGATACAAATAAATCATCTGGTGCAAATGCTGAAGCCTGGTCGTTTTTCATGTGCTAAAGGTCACTGCTTCTCTTTTCTGCTGCTGATCCAGGCTGCTGACCCTGCTCTCACAGAGGTGAGGATGAGATTTTGAGCAGCTTATTCAGTGACATGAAAGGTCTCACTCACCTTTTCCAGCAGATAAAAGGTCCATGTTTAATCCAGCATCCAGATTTTCCCAGAGAACTCTGTGCATCACCCAGCCCTGGGGTAGATCTGCAGCTCCTCACCCACTGCTGCAGCTCAGGCTGCCCTGGTGACATTTCCCAGTGGTTCTGGCAGGAAAGGAAACCTGCTCTTTGCCACACCAGCCCAGGGTTTAGCCCCTCAGAGGTAAAATCCAGAGCCAAACTTCTCTGGCTGCTGCTCAGCACCAGCTTCCCTTTGGAGGCAGAATTTCCCTGAGAGGAAACTGATGTGATGAGGAACTCCGGTGTAGTTTGGCAGCCCTTGGTCGAGTTTGGGCTGTTGATGAAAGATTTTCAGCATAACCAGCTGAACAAGAGCTAAATGATTTTTTTTAAAAAAAAAGTAGATAATGGGAAAGTTGTAATACCTGAGGATTTCCTGTTTCTTGCATAAACCCAGACCTTTCTAAGATTTTCTCTGGCCTCCTCTTGGTGAGGCAGACTCAGTTTCTCAGCTGAGCACCCAGACCAGAAAGAAAGAAAGAAAGAAGCATCTCTCCACATTAAATTCCACTAAAAAGAGAAAACAACCATACCTGTGAAGAGAAATATGAATTCTATCCATCTGTTTGCTCACCTTGTCCAGACACTTCCACACTGAACTGAAAATATTTCCAGTTCCTTTACCTTATAGCTTTTTCTATAGGTAGTGGGTTTTTTTTTTTCCAAAACATGCTTTAAAAATATTTTGACACCTTCAAATATTATCTCTCCTTCTCCCCTAATTAATCTCAGCATTGGACCAAATGATAAATTCAGCAAAAAATATATATTATTACATAAACCATAAAGAGCTGTAACTTTGCAGCAGTTAAATGTGTGATCACCCCTGTGCAGGGACACCCCTGACACCAAGTGTCATGTAGTGCTGGCAGCTGCTTCGACCCCTGAGGGATATTTTGTGGCACTGAGAGGCTGAAATTCTGCCCCAGAGCTCTGCCAGTGCCAGTTTCTCCTGCCTGCTGCCTCAGGTGCAGGCACACCTCGAGCCACACGTCAAAGGCCCTTATCAGCAACATGAAAGAACCAGGAGAAGATAAGGCTGAGGCAAGAAATTTGAGGCTTGTAGAGGAAATGGGGCGCCCACATCCTCCCCATGGCTTGGCGAGGTTGGCCTGAGCTTAGCAGAGCCAGGGAGATGCTGACAGGGAGTAAAAGGGCACCATGAAATGAGAAATAAGGCTTTAAGAATGCTCATTAACACTCATTAACATATCTTACAGTAGCAGCACAGCAAGTGTTGGAGTCTGACAAGATATCTGTGACCTCCAGATGAGGGGGATGTGTAATTCTGAGAGGTTACTGGCACACTTGTCAATATATTATGGTGTGGATCCTCCCCAGGACTGCTCTGTGCAAGGGCTGTGGTGGTGCCCATCCCCAGTCCCACTGCTGGGCACAGCCACTCAGCAGTGGCAGCACTAAAACCACCCTAAATCCCATCCTTCTCCTCGGATGATGCCTGATCCAGGCAAAAAAAAAAAAAAAACCTCCTCAGAGGAGGAGAGAGAGATATTTGCAGCAAAATGTTCCTACACGCCAAAATCTCCAGGTTTTATCAGCTTCCATCACATCAGCAGCAGCATTTCCATCCCTTGCAGCCTCTTCCTCTTTCCCTGCTGCTCCTTCTCCAGTGGTTTTGCAATCCCCTCCAGTGCCAGACTGGAAATATGTTCGAGATGCTGTCCCCACCTCCCTGTCAACAGCCCCAGGGGACACACTCAGGACAAGTAAAAGCTTGCTGGCTATTGACACAAGGCCTTGTTGACACAAGAAAGGGGAAAAAAACACAACAGAAGAGCCATTCAAAGGTTGATTGTGCGTTTTCTGGCTGTGAGAAATGTGTTATTTCCCTCCTTTATCCCTCCCAAAAATAAAATAAAAAGGAGTTAAAGGAAATACTTAAAACAGAGCTGGCTCTAGTGAAAGGTTGGCATTTCATCAGGCCCTGCCAGGTGAAGCCCTGACTGCCTTTATAAACACAAACCCGAGGATCATCTCGTGCTTGCAAAGCCATGAATAACTCCAGGAGTCACCCACACTTACAGGGAAAAGAAAAGGTTCTTATTTTCAGCGTCTCTAGCAGAGAATTCGATCTAAAAGTTTCACTTGCCAACCGACTGACAGCTTTTCTATGGAGCCACTTCAGAACGTTTGTTTGGTGATAACGAGCCTTTGTTATTAGCAACTTATCCGAAGCCACAGGTAGGAAGAGATAAACTGTGCAAATAAAGGGATATCACACACTGCCAGCAATGCTGAGCTTAGAGAAATTACATTTCCCCTGAAACAGCAATAAAAAATCCAGGGGTGAACTGTGAACTGCTTCAATCAGTGAAATTCACCCCAGTAGAGAAGACACTCGGGGCAGGTTTGAGCCTTAAAAATTATTTCCTTCACAGCCAGGCCAGGAATTGGGAAAGGGAAAATTGTTTTACACACAGGGGGAAGCAGCAGCTTCCAGCAGTCTGGTGGCTCCAGTCCAAAGCCAACAGGAGCAGCCTGTGGATTGTGGCTGCTTCCAGAGCTGGCTGAGCTTTGGGAAGCTGAGCACAGAGAGAAGGAATCCCGGGGCTGTCACGAGCTCTTCCCACTGCAAACCTCATCCATCAGCTCCCAGCAGCACCAGCTGCCAGGGTGATGCTTCAGTGGAGCCACATTCCTCCCCTAACAGGACATTTTCCCTGATATTCTGGAGGTGGGGATGATTCCAGGCTCCTGTTGACATTGCTTTGTATGAAACACCCAATAGATGACAAAATAAAGAGAAAAGCCACTGTAGGAAAGAAAGCTCCTGTATTTTTTTTCACGTGTTGCCTTCAAGGACTTCAGTCACCTCACAGACATTTCTAGGTGGCAAAAAGCTTTTTACATTCTCACGTGCCACGTGCTGCTCACAGTCTGACAGCTCTGCTGCTGGCAGGCTCCAGAAATTGATATTTTATCCATCATTTTTCCTTGACGCACGGTACTAACTCACTGATACAGTTCTCACTCCCTTCAGGCCTCGTTGTAACACCCTTCCAAGTGAGACAGCACAAGGCTTTTGCTGGCCCATGCTCAGATACATGAAAATTTATGCAAACACATGCAAATACACGTCTGCTTGGCTGTCAGCAGGATTGGAGATACGAGTAGTGAGAGGCAGTGGGCCCAACAGCAGAGAGGAGGGCTGGAAAATCGAGATCTCTGCATTTCTTAAAAGCTTTTGTCCTGTGTCAGTTGTTTAAACACTCCAGGCCTGCGAGTGCCTCAGGAAATCCCACTGAGGCAGCCCGAGGGTGCTCAAGGAAGTGGCTGCAGTGATTTAAGAGCGTCTCTCTGCTCATCCTGCTGGAGAGCAGCACCTGAGCACACCGAGAAACCAGCGAAAAACAGCTCAGAGGGAGCCCTGAGGAGGGGACAAACACAGCCTTGCCTCCCCTCAGACACCGACCTCCAGTCACTGCCCCGGCAGAGTCACTGATTGCACAGCAATTCACAAACCATTTCACAGAAACGCCAAAAACATCCTGTAAAACCCCTCTCAGGTGGGAAGGGGGGTAGGAGAACACACAGCCCTTGCACCCTGACCCCGCTGTGCACAGACCCACAGGGGTTTGTGCCCTAAAAGCTGCTGGAAACCCAAAGGAATTCTGTGTCTCCCACACAGGAGGGCTCAGCTCCCCACCTGAGGGGTTTCCAGAGCTGCTCTGTGCCACCAGAGCTGGAGACTGGGATTGGAAGTGTCCCCTCAGGAGCCACACAAACCTGCCCCACGTCCTTGTTCTCTATAGCTCCGGGGCTGGGGTGACAGCCCGGCTGCTCCAGAGCCCTCCCAAAATGCTGGGGGTGGAATGTTCCAGCTTGCAGGACCCTCCCGTGGGGCTCCTGGGCTTGGATGTCCATTCCATTCCATTCCTTTCCATTCCATTCCATTCCATTCCATTCCATTCCATTCCATTCCATTCCATCCCCTGGGGTGAAATCCAGCCAGGGCTGACTCCAGCTCTCCATCCAGGCTTTCCCTCCCCTCAGGATCATTCCCAGGGGAGCAGGGTCAGTGGGAACTGCCCATCTCAGGGGCTGCAGCATTTCCAGCAGTCCCTCTGTGCAGGCCCCAGCCAGAGGAACAGTTTGGGGATGTATCAGAGCAGCTTTTCTCAACCTTTCAGAGCCAAACTGGCACCTTGTGCTCTGTCACCTCTGAGGGTTTCAGCTGCTTGGCTGTGCTTTGAACTTATTTGGAATATTTTCTTATTAATGTAGCAGCTACTTGCTTTGCTCACCTCCTTGCTGGAGGTTTATTCACACGTTCTCTGCTACCAAAATTGAGTTTTCAACCATTTGAAAGCTCATCTTCTGCTGTCTGATGTGCTGCTCATGGGCACAGGTTGAGAAACACTCTCACCCCACCCTGGGTTAAGGCTGGAGGAGCAGGGATGTGCTGCAGAAACACCCTCACAGTCTTTATAGGAGGCAGAAGCTGGAGTTGAAGCCGTTCCATAAATTGCAGTTAATTCAGGATCTGGCATTTCTGTGGCAGGAGTTGAATGCAGGTGAGACTTTCCCTTTCTTCAGCAAATGCCTGACCTGCCAAAAAATGTGGAATTTCAGGAAGCACCATCTGAGTCACCCAAAACACACACACACAGAGTAATTTACATGTACATGTGCAACTAAACAAACATCCAAATACACCAGGAATATTTTTATACCTGCAAACATCAAACCCAGCCACCCCTGGAGCGTGCAGGGGAGAGCAGCAGTGTGGATCCCATACCTGATCCCCAGCTTTTCCAGGAGGGGCCATGTGGATTGGCTGATCATTGTCCAAATTCCTGATGCTCGGGTCTGCCCCGTGCTCCAGGAGCAGCTGGATGATTTCCTTCTGGTTCTTGTCACCAGGCAAAGCAGCTGCCATGTGCAGGGCTGTGTTGCCATGGGCCTAAAGCAGGGGGAAAGGAAAAAAAAAGGAATAAAAAACCCCAAATAAACCCCCTGGTGAGCTGTGCCATCTCCCCAGAATCATCCTAGAAAGGGAGATGTGAAATGAGAGAAGAATCCTCATGGGATTTGTCATCAGGAGCTGAGGGAGGATCTCTGCTCTGTTTCTCCCAGGCAGGAGGTTTGTGGACTCAGATTTTTTTTCTTTGCTAGAGCAGCAGAAATTGGGGGGCTTTGATGTTTGAGGGCAGGTGATAAATAGCCCTGAAGCAGGAACATTCTCTGCCTGCTGAAATCTCCTCTAAATCATTGCCTCATGGATGATTGCTCTGAAATCCCCCCTAAAACTGCTCTGAAATCACCCCCTAAATCACACCCTCATGGAAACAGAGACTGGGGAGTTACTGGAAAAAGAGAAGGCTGTAACAAGCATGGGAATATTTCACTGGGGAACATTAAATTGGATTATAGGCACCAAACACATCACCACACAAAGCTCCACACCACCAGACCCATTTGTGCTCCACTGCCCCCTTTTCCCAACACTTCCATGTGCCAGGAAGGTGCAAATTCCCAAGGCTGAGCATGGATTTGCTCCAGTGAGAGGATCTGCACAGGAAGGACAGAGCTGGCTGTGAAGCCAGGCATGGGTGGAGGGTGCTGCAGAAGCTCTGGTGCCACCAGACCGTGTAGAAATCTGTGCCCTGTCTGGTCAGGTATGACTGGTAACGGTTGTAAATGAGAAAAAAGCTGATAAACAAAGGCACAAGGCGAGGTATTTTTAGTCTGCAAGAGTCTCTTTGAGGCAGCTGCTTGGTGGTTTTTTTTCTCTCAGAAACAATCATGGGCTTGTCATGATGTTGGAATGGTTGGATAGAAATTGCAGCCTGTGTTAATATTCCAGTTGTTAAAATGTTACATGAATAAATGTGATTTTTCAGGTCCTGGTAGCCACCGAGACATCAGGGAGAACTGAAGCAGAAAATAAAATTGCAGAATTTGAACGGTTTTTCTGAGATAAGGAATGTTTTACAAGCCCTGAACAAGCAGATCCTTGTCAAGTTTATTATCCCAGAAAGCCAAGGGATGGTTATAAGCTCTTTACAGGATTTCTTGTTAAAATGGAAAGATTGGCACTTGAGAGCTTCCAAATCCAGGCATGGGCCAAGATCATGAGGCAATCTGACAAGGCCTGACCTTGAAGCCTCAGGTTGACTTTAAAAGGTCTTGTTTGAGGCAAAGTGGGCTCCAGGAATCCTCCAGATCAAAAACACCTCCAAGGCTTCAAAGTTTTTCTCATTGTGAAAACACCACAGAAACAGATTTGGAGTGAGACAAGCACAAGCAGTGGGTGAGCCAGGGAAACCTAAACATTTTTTTCCTTGTCTTCTTCATGTTTCCAAGAGCTAAAAAAGCCAGAATTTCTCCCTGCCTCAGACAGCTCAGCAGCAAGACTGAAGACTCCGAGTGATCCTATCACAGGAGGAAGATCTCCCAGGATTGTGATCAAGAGACAACAGAGACTCCCATGGACAGGCTCCCACCTGCCTGAAGGGTCTTTAAAGATACAGAAGGAATGCAGTGAAAAGCCCTTCACTGGACAGAAAAACACCAGCTTGGTGCCATTAACCACAGACACAACCCCAAAAATATGTTTTTCTCCAGTCCAACAGAAATCTGGAGGGGTGAAAGAAGTGAAGCTGCCCTTTGTCTGCCTCGATGAGATTCAGTTCCTTCCTGAGGGACACTAACTCTGGCGAGCACAAGCAAGGCTGAGGCTGCAGCTGCTGAAATGAAAACCAGGGACTCCCAAAGGTGAAGGACAGAGTGGGGGAACACCCAGAATCACTCCCTTAGCCCTGTCCAGAGCCAAAGCTCTGCCTGCTGGGACAGTGATGGCTCAGCTGAGGCTCCCAGGGATGTCAGGATTTTTGTTTGGGAGGCAGGGTGGAGCTGTGTGAGGTGATCACTGCTTGGGATCTGCTCCCAGGTGAGGTGTGGGGCAGCACTGGGGAGGTTTCCAGCTTGATTTACCCAACCTAGGGGTGGCTGTGCCCAGAAAATTTGCAAATAAGATTTAAGGCAGAAAGAATCCTCGTGTCCCTTGATGGAGGCAGGAACTTTGTCCTTCCTGTAATGCCATGTTTGACAGCAGAGATGAATCGATACCTGGCTGCCCTAAAGTGCCACCTCTCAGGGTTGTGCTGCTGTCAAACCTTGTGCCACTGGATTTTCTCAATCCTCAGATAATCTAAAGTTCATGTTCTTCCTCAAGCAACCAATTCCCAAGTTCCTCCTCCTCCCTGCTTATCTCCTTCTCCTGCTGAGAGAGGGCCCTGCTTTTCATGGCAGAGTTCAAGCCAGGTGCTGCTGTCTTGGTGAATTGTCTATTTACTGGAAAATGCAGTTTGGGGTTGAAAAGAAGTTCAGATTCACAACTTTTGCTCTTTCCCTCTATAAAGAAAACCCTGTTGTTTACAGAAATTACCTTGTTGTTGACAAAATCTTTGGATTTGAAAGCGTTCAGCTCCAGGAAGTACCTGAGCAGGGAGACGTTCCCATCCTGGACTGTGTAATGAAGAACTGTCTTGTTGCTTTTCACATCCTATTAAAAACAGAGAGAAAAGAATATAAAAAATGCAAGCTAGATAAGAAATGTTCTGCAGGACAAGCTGGAGATATCCCATAAACCCATCAGAGGAAACCCAGGCCAGCTCTGCAGCTGATGGGGAGCACCTCCCTTCCTCCAGTGACCCTCAGAGTCTCCAAAAGGCAGCACCTCACACTGCCAGCAGTCCCTTGGAAGGAGAACAGGCTTGGCCCTTGTGCCAGCAGCTCATTCCTTCTCCAATCCTGTGTTTTGAGCACCAAATGGGGGAGAATTCCCAGGCAAACCCAGGGATGACCGAGCCCATCCTCACCCGGCTGTAGATGGAGGCTCCGGTCTGCACCAGGAGGTGGATGCAGGATTCCAGCTCCCTGCTCTGCTGCTGGAGCTCCCTGTGCTGCTCCTCTGTCACTGCCTGCCTGCCCTGATCCCTCAGCAGGGTGTTGTGGGCCAGGACAGCACAGTGGAGAGGGGTATGGCCTGGAAAAGAAATATGGGATGGAGGTGAGGACAGTGCCAGGAAAATACTGATGGGCAGAGAGGAGGCAGGGCCGCTACAGAGAGCATTCCCTCAATCATTTATTCTATCATTTATTCAATCGTTCACTCAATCATTCCTTCAATCATTTATTCAATCATTCAATCATTTATTCTATCATTCACTCAATCATTCATTCAATCATTTATTCAATCATTCATTCAATCATTCATTCAATCATTTATTCAATCACTCAATCATTTATTCAATCATTCATTCAATCATTCATTCAATCATTTATTCAATCTGTGCAGGTGTTGCTGAGGCACAAGCCTTTCTCAGGTCTCTTCTCTGCCTCTATGGGCACTTTTTGGGGCATTCCAGCATTGCATTTTTAGTTCCAATTGAATCCCCCCCTGAGCCATCAGTACCTTTGAATTTTGTGGCATTTGAGTGCACAGACACAACTCTCTCTCCCCCAGGCATTTTCTGAGTCTGCTCTGGCCTCCCAATAACCCAAGCACACTCCCAAAACCCAACGAGCACCAGGCAATGGAATATCCTGTTCAGGTATTCACACCACTTGTGCAAAGGTTTTTACCTTCAAAATCCTTCATTTCCAAATCCAGAGGGAAGCCCAGTGACAGGACAACCTGGAGGAAACAGAGAAATGCAGAATTTTAGTTCAGCAGAAGGCAAAATCAGCCAACACTACCAAAATGTAAAATCACACAACATCAGATAATGATAATTTAATGATAATTTAACTACAAACCAAGCCATTATTTGACACTAGATTCCAGTGCTGTGAATGTTCCCAACAGGGACATTCCAGGTGATCACATTCCCTGGTTTCCTTACTCCCACCTAATTATCCTTTCAGATTCTCAGTTCTGAACAGTAAAATCCAGTCACTGCCCCCAGCTCAGGAGTGCCAGGCTCCTCACTTTCACCCTGGGTTAGGCAAAGACACCAGTAACACCAGAACATGTTTATTTTTCTGAGTGATCCTTGACAAGGACAAATGAAAACCTTTCCTTGACAGGTCTAGCCAAACTTTACAGCCTAAAAGTTTGCCAACACTGCCAGTTCTCAGGCTGGATTTATTTACTTTTTTTGTTTTCAGTGTGTGAAGTTAAGCCCTCAGCTTGTGGCAGTCAGGGTACAGAAACACCAGGAATTGTGATCTTGGATTTAGCAGAGAATCAAAACTTTAAAACTCTTTAACATAAGAAAATTATGGATTTAACACGATGGAGTTAAGTAGCTCCTTGTCTGTGTTATTACAAATAATTTATTGTTTTCTTTTGATTGAATAGAGCAAATTGTTCACATTAATGGCTGAGAATTTTTGCAGTGACTCATCTGTGTGAAGTGAGACGAGGCTCAGGACAGAATCCTCCCAGAAAGATCACTCACAACGGTTAGGGCTTGACTTATCTTCTTATAACAAAAAGAAAACATGTACAGATCAAATATTGACAGCTGGCTCTGAGGTGCTTATTAGAGATTAGATAGTTAATCCATTAGAAAAAAAAAACAACTAATAAAATAAACAAATAAACCATAAAGCCTTTCATGCCTCTGACCACAGCGAGGAGCGAGTCTCTGCCCGTTTTCCCTTTAAAAAAGAAAACAACAAACCCACAAAAGAAAAACCAAACAAAGGAACCCTGCAATCCAAACCACCACGAGGCACTCTGCGAGGCTTTGTTGGCATCATCTGGATTAAACCCCTTTTTCCTACTTAAGGAAACACCTGTTTTCCAGAGAACTGGCTGTGTTACACATTAACTGCCCGCTCAGGGCTCAGCCCAGGGCACGTGTGGGCACAGCCAACGAATGCTGGACGTGGTGCCAGCACCACAGGCACCCCCTGGCACCTCACCCCTGGCCCCTGCCCTCAGGGAGCTCAGCAGAGCCACCAAACCCTGCCTGTGCTCAGCCCTGACACGGCTCAAGACAGGTTTTTTTAAATTAATTTCATTTTCTGGCCAATAGTGAAGCAGGGGTTTTTATTAATTTCATTCTCTGGCCAATAGTGAAGCAAATTTTTTAAATTAATTACATTTTCTGGCCAATAGTGAAGCAGGTTTTTTTATTAATTTCATTTTCTGGCCAGTAGTGAAGCGTTTAAGACTCACAGGCTGCTAATCCCTGCTGTGGAATGCCTTCCCAAAATTCCCACAGGGCCTGTTTTGAGGTGTTAATTTGCTGTTCAGGACTGGCATGGAGCTTAGGTGCAGTCCCTGTCTGGAGAGAAATCCGTGAAGCAACAGGGGGAGCAAAGATTTACTCGTATGAGTCAGGTTTTGAAGGAAAATCTGACAAATGTGCCTCATTTTGGAGGCTGTGCCTGGGCTTTCTCTGTCTGCAGGGTCACATCTCATCTCTCTTTTGTGGGTTTGAATTTGGACACGATTTTTTGCTCCTGTGTGGATGACAGTGCCCTCAGGGAGGGGGTTTCACCCTGGTTTTAGAGCTCCCTCTCCTCAGCCCTCATGGCTGGGGAATGCCCTGCAATGCTGAGCCACACTGGGGGCTGACACCACCAGCACATTCAGAGCTGTGATCTGCAGAAATAATTCCTTTTCCTCCTCACAGAGCCACTAAAGAATGTTCCTCTGCAACAGCAGGCTGCAAACACAGTCCTAAAACAGGAATAAAATCCACTCTGGGAAGTCAGTTCCTGACTGAAGTAGCCTTTGCTCAGTCTCCATCTCTCCCTGAGACCTTGCCTTTATTTAAAGACACCAACAACACCTTACTGTGGTTTTACACAGCCAGCAATGAAAACCATCAAACTTCTCCTACCTGGAGGACTTGGGCATAGCCATAAGTTGCAGCAAGGTGTAGAGCTGACTGGCCTTTGTTGTCCACGGCGTTGATGTCTGCTCCTGCCTGGATCAGGTCGTGCACGATGGCTGCCTGCCTGGCAGTGACAGCCACCAGCAGGGGAGTCTGCAACAGCAGCACACACAGCCCTGAGAGCCAGCTCTGACAATGCCACAGCCTGGCAGGGATGCCTTGGGGTGGCTGCCTAAAACAGCCACCAAGACAAGATTAATCCCTGTTGTCCCCAGTTTTCTTGCTTGCGAGTGTTTGAAGTCTTGCAGGGCAGATTCTCACGCAGCTTCAAGAAAACAATGTATATTTTTAAAAATTATCTATTGTTTATGTATTTCTGCTCTGGGAAGAAGAATGTGATGGATGGTGATGTTCACCATCCAGGTCAAAGAGCTGGCAAGCTGTGTAACCAATCTCTTGATCTCTGTACAAATGTATACAAGTATTGGAGTCAAATAATTAAAATAAAGAAGCTTTCCCTTAACCTGCTGTGCCTGCCTCGTTCTTCATGTGCCTGAAACTGCCACAAATCCCCATAAAAACGAGGATTTGTTAAAGGCCTTCAATAGATACACCTTGGGCAGTCAGAGCCTCCCAGGGGCTGCACCCAAGGTGGACGATGGTCACAAGGAGCAGAGGGGCAGAGCTGGATTTTTTTAGGGTGTCTTGCTCATGCCAAGCCTGTTCCATCCCAAACCCCACTGTCTGCAGGAGAAAGTGGCCCCTTTTCCCCTTTTTTTACCTTTCCTCTGTGCTCCTTGGCATCGAGTCTCCTCAGGGCCTTCATGCGCTCTGCAGCCGCCAGCGTGTGAGCCCTCAGGCCTTTAGCTGCATAAATATGCAGAATTCTAAGACAGCAAATAAAGATACCAATCACTGACTGGGCCATGGCAGCAAAGTTTCACAGGATAGCGCTGCCACTTTGGGGGTTTTACACCCAGAGCCCCACAAATCCATGCCATGAGCCCCCAAAATCTCCCATTCCCACGGGAAAGGGCTTCCTACCTCCAAGAGCTGCAGTGTCCAAGAGCCCTCAGCACTGCTGAGCTTTGCCATGCTGCCTCCTTCCCACTCCAGCACCTTCTTGCAGCTGAGATTCGCCACTGGGAGGTGTCAAAGTCCTCCACAATTCCCACTTTGGGGAATTGTATGTATAAACCACTTTTTGGGGGGTGATACGGCTCTGAGTGTGTTGGGGAAACATCACCATCCGGGGTAATAACCACTCCCCAACTGATGTGTTTGATATATCTATCTATTGATATATCTATCAACCTGTTCAACTCCCCAGCTGATATATTTGTGATATATCAATCTGTTCAACTCCCCAATTGATATATTTGTACAATATCAACCCGTTCAACTCCCCAATTGATATATTTGTACAATATCAACCTGTTAAACTCCCCAATTGATATATCTGTGATATATCAACCAGTTCAACTCCCTAAACTGATATATTTGTGATATGTCGACCTGTTCAACTCCCCAACTGATATATTTGTGATATATCAACCTGTTCAACTCCCTAAATTGATATATCTGTGATATATCAACCTGTTACACTCCATAATTGATATATTTGTGATATATCGACCTGTTAAACTCCCCAATTGATATATCTATGATATATCAACCTGTTCAACTCCCCAGTTGATATATTTGTACAATATCAACCTGTTAAACTCCCCAATTGATATATTTGTACTACATCAACCTGTTCAACTCTAATTTTTGTTAAAACTCCTGGTGAGAGGGACCCAGTCCTTATATTTTGCACAAGACAAGAGTTGTCACTTGGAGTGACAGCTCATGGGAGTGGCTGGTGACTCTGAGTGATGGGGAAAACACTTCTCTCCTTCTCTTTGGTCATCTGGCTCTGGCTGGAGCCACTTCCATTCCCCCAGGTCCTACCTGAAGGAAATTCCAACCCCCTAGAACAGGAGGAGACCACCCCACACACAGTCACACCAACCCCTGCTTCATTCTGCTCCAGACAGAAATATTTGATGCTTTTCAGGCAGAAGATGGTGGGCAGTTGTTTCTCTCCTCGGGTAATTTTGTACCCCCAGAGCCAACCCTGGCAATTTCAGGAAGTGGAAATACAATTTTCTGGCTAATCTGATTTTCAGTCAAGCTCAGCATTCGCTGTGGCTGCACACCCACACATCCCCAAGGGTGCCAGGAGAGGATAATAGTGATTGAAGCTGAGCTGCAGGAGCAAGGGCTGCTGCAGGAAATGCCTCCAGGCCACAGCTGGATCATGGAATTCCTTCTTAGTCTGCTTAATGTGTAAAATTAGCACAAAGCCTGACAGCTAATCTCTGCTTCGAGCCTGTACATATATTATTGAACTAATTGATTGCTGAACCAATGCTTGTGGGCAGGAAATAAAACACTCTAGGCACAGCAAAGTTACTGTAGATCTTTATTGGAAAAAAAAAAAAAGAATTTGTCTTTTTTTTTTTTCTAACCAGAACAACCCAGAAAGAAATGATGAAACAGTTTCATCTTTGTTTTATGTTCACACACAGAATTTACATACATTGGAGTGAAAGGAATTGAAAAGCAATCAGAGCAACCACAGGCTTGATTCACAACTGCTTTATCCCAGTTTTACCTAGGGAATATCTCTGAACTTTATCAAACTGGAGGAAGCAGTGGTGAATTAAGCTCCTTTGAATTAATTTCTTTGCTGGGTTTTTCTGCAAATATAAGCCACTAATTTCAATGCAAGCCTCAACTACTGCTCTTTTCCAACAACTTTATGATCACTTACATGATCTAGTGCTCACATTTGTCAATATTCAATAAAAAAAATACTCTTGGAAAGTCTTTAAGACTTTCAACCTGAGTTTTCAAACCTCACCCAGGCATGAACTGTAAGGCCACTTGAAATACTGCCTGGGTGGCAACTGGACTCCAGGTAATAAAGAGTACAATAAATTATTTTGCAAATAATAAAATCACCTAACAATCCTGGGCTTTAGAAAGCAGAAAAACCCAGAGAAATTGCGTTCACCAGCCAAGAGCCTCTTGTTTGTCATGAAAACAATAAACAGGGGTCAAAGGGGACAAATCTCCTGAAATATATTTGCCTGTGGTATGGCACTCCTGACCCTCAACCAAAATATTTACAGTTGCATTGGTTTCATAAAAGTGAAGCTACTCATTCTTCAGGGAGGGAAATCAGAAAGCCCTAAAGGAATTGTGTGCATCCCTGGGCCTGGGGAACTTCCCAAGGAGGGGTCACTAAAGTTCCCTGGCTCAGCACATCACCAGCTTCACACTCAAACAGAAAAGTGAAAATATTGCCAAATAACAGTAATGCCCATGAATTCCTTGTTGGGTTGCAGTCCAGGCTCTGGAAAATCCCTGTCTCCTCAATGATCTCCTGATCCAGGGCCATGAATTGCAATCCTGACTCAGACAAAACTCCCAGAGACTTCAGTGGGACAGGCTCTGTCCTCTGGCAGAGCCACTAAATCAGCCCCACCCCTCAAACTGGGATATTCCAGAGCCCCAAACCCCTGTGCAGCTAAAAGCCACGACCCCAGCCCACTGCTCCACTCCTGCAGGGCTGGGCTCCAGGGGCAGACAAGGTGAGAGCTTCCAGTTACACCTGGGTGTGAATTCTTGCTCTGCAAACAGGGATCTCTGACTGCTCTGGCATTTAATTCAGCTTTATTTTCAATTTACTGCACCGGCCTGCACCAGCAGAACAAAGCTACACTTTATGTTTTCCTGAATTCCAAATCTGGGAGAGAAAAATGTCAATTTAAGCCCCCCCCCAAATGTTTTCTAGTGGTCTAAATCTGGTGGGAGTTCCTACATGGATAGACACACAAACAAGGCATTCACACAAAAGCAGCCCTTATTGAACCGGGTTTGCCAAAATTTAGAGGTAATTGTACCCTCCCCAAATGCTACAGCTGGCCTTGGCTACACTGGAATCTGTCAATTCGAGGCCACGAGGGTGAAAATCACCTCGTGCTGGTGCTGAGCACAAGTGTGCAGCATCCAAACCCGCCTGGCAGAGGCAGCAGGAGCTGGAACAGCAGAGAAATCTTGTGCTGGGCGCCAGGACAAAGCGAATTTCACTCCACACAGAAACCACAGAGCGCTAAAATTCCCACCCCACCCCTCCTGCTCCTCCTCCCTGCTCCAAACCCACTGCTGGAGCGTCGAGCAGCCGAGGAGGAAGCCCCAGATGTGCATCCTAAAGCCCTTGGACAGAGAGAGCGTGGCTTAACACGTACGTATCATTGTCTTCATCTTCCAGCAGCAGCTTCTCGATGGGCAGGGCTCCGATGGCTCTCCGGGCATCCTCCAGCTCCTGCGGGGCTGGCTCGGGGATGGAGATGGGCACGGGCACCAGCTGGGGCCCCGGCAGGGAGGAGGAGGCTGCAGGGTACGGCAGGGTGGAGGCCGGCAGGGCAGACAGGGGCTGTGCCCACGGGAAGTAGCTCAGGGGCGGCTGCTGCTCCGGCACCTCCAGCGGGGGCACCACGGCCGGGGTGGTGCTGCGGGGCTGGGGAAGGGCACAAAAACACAGAGAAGTGAGATAATGGGGTAGGGGGAGGATGCAGCACAGGCTGGGGATGCCCATCCTGTGGGTCTGGCATTTCTGAGTCTGAAAGATTTTGAGCTTGCTAAGCAGCTGCTAACTTTTTCCCCAAGGAAAAAAATTCTCAAGAAAGTTTCTTCTCAAGAAAGTTTCTTCTCAAGAAAGTTTCCTCCCAAGAAAGTTTCCTCTCAAAACAATCTTGGCAAACAACTCTCCTTCCTCCAAACAATCTTTCTCCAGGTGGTGTTTTGCTGTTTCTCTGGTTTAACCAATGGCATTAGAGAGGTGTCGTTCCTATTCACCAACCATGTTAAGTCTGTATGGAAACATCTTATAAAAGGCAGTAAGAATTAGACAATAAAAGCCTTTTTTTTAATGCTCTTTGCCTTCTGAAATATTTGGAGTCTTTCTTTTGTGTCCTACAGGGACACTCATCCCACTGCTAACACCCCTCATTCTTCCTCTCTGGATGAAGCTCTGCACTGAGGGTGACACTTTTCCTGCACCCAGATCATGCTCACCTCAGGCTCCCTCCAGCTTTCTGTTCCCATTCCCACCCTCCCTGTGACCCTGTCACCCTCCCTGTCACCCTTTCACACCCCGTCCTGGCAGCTGCCCTCTGGACAGTCCCACTTTGCTGCCACCAAGGCTGAAGGAAGCTCGTTGTGGCCTCTGGGACACTGAGCAGGCAGAGCCACATCCCAAACCCATCCCACAGCCCTGAGGTACACAGAAATGGCCTTTGGGGGATTTGCTGAGTCTGTCTGAGCAGCCAAACTGAACGAGGGAAAGGAAAATCTTCTGCCTGAGGTCCACTGGAACAGAAATCTCTGTCCTTCCCCTCTAAAGGGGACCACATCATCTTGTGTCAGCCAAGCAGATTTTTTCTGGCCTGAAGCCAAATATTCTGCTGTCTTTATGTGTTTTCACCTTGCTCTTTTATCCTTTAACAGCAATTTCTGAGAAATTTATTGCCAAGTCATCCTTCCTGCCTCACCTGATCGATGTGTTTCCTGGAACCCCAATGACACTTTTTTAGTTTTCATTTTAAACTTGGAAATAAAGGGTGAAAATCACTGCTCAGTGTGGAAGATTGAAGAGAGCTGGGGAAAAGGTTGTGAATTTTGCCTGATTCCAGTACAAGCACAACTTTTTGCCATGCTCAAGCCATATTGCTGTCCAGGAAATTATGTGGAATGGATGCAAAGACAGACAATGTCACAGTAAATAAAAAATTAGACTGACTACATCCCACAGCTCTTGCTAGAAGGGGAGAATTAACATAATTTCCAGCTTGGTGTTTCGGACTTACTGCAAAATTGGTGATGAGAGGCTGGGAGGTGTAAGTGAGGACTGAGGAGGGTCCCACCAGGGTGTAGCTGGGACACATGGGCTGGACGTACATATCTGCAGTGTAGGGACAGCTGCCAGCCTCGTGGGACACGTAGTCAGGGTAAGGGCTCCACTGAGCCAGGGGCTGCAGGGGGCTGGCAGAGGGCTGGGAGATCCACCCAGAGGCCAGAGATCCTTCCTCTGGGCCAGGCAGGGCAGGGGCAGCAGCGTCCATGTCAATGCAAGGCTGGCCTGGAAAATAGGACAGGGTTAAAGCCCAGCTCAGCAGAGCCTTCCCCAGAGAGACACAGAGGGTCAGGGATACATTACCCATGGGGGAGTAGGAAGGGACTGGCTGATGGGGCAGAACAACCTGGAAGAGAGGAGAAAAAAATGAAAATTAGAGGTGAAGCCCATCAGCATTAAATTCAAGCACAAAGCAGACCAGGCATTATTTATTATCAGCTGATTATCAATATCAGGGTCTGGATTCTCCCACCCCACACAAGGGCCAGAAGAACTGACCCTGGCAGCCAGGACACACCACCCCAAACACCCACACTGTCCCCTCAGCTCAAGGGGACCTTAAAATGTGTTTAAACCTCGTGTAGCAGAGAGAATTTCCCTTCAGAGAGGAGCCAGCCAAGCTGCTGCCTGCCAGGAGGGCAAATTCAGGCTGAAAACAAGCAGCAAACAGCCAGGGATGACTCTGGATTGTCTCTTTTAGACTCCTGAACAAGCTGCCTCCCTTCCAAGCCACCTTCAGTCCCTTAGGAATCAGATCCTGCCAAGTGCAGAGCACTTTTTCTTTTCCATTAGGTGATGGAAGGTGCCCAGCACGCTAAAAACACCCCACCTAAAGTGATATTGATGGCATTGCCAGGTAACACCAGGCTACAGGGCCTTCAAAATGCTTTAGAGATGCAAAGGTTTCTTTCCTTGGCACAGCATTGCTGGGGCTGGGCAATCCCTGAGCTCCTGAGGGAGGATTTTCCTCCTGGTTGTGCTTTCCCTACCGTTGGAGCTGCAGTTGCACTGGGATTATGGACATTCCCCCTTTTCCTCTTCAGCAGCTCCTTCACTGGCTCCTTCACTCGGACACCCTGGTAGGGCCGAGGCTGTGGCTGCTGCTCTGGGGCAGAAGCTGAGAAAAAACACAAAAAAATATATCATTTATGTAACATTTCCTTTCAGAGACCCCAAATCCCCACAGCAGCCTGGTGGCTGCACCAGGAACACATTTATTTTATTTTATTTTATTTTAGTTTAGTTTAGTTTTATTTCTTCCTTTCCTTTGTGTCCCTCGGTGCCACTGACCTGCAGAGCAGCTTTACACACTCCCAAAAGGAAAATCAGACCAAATATACCCAAAGGGTAACACACCAGAATTGCTGGCCAGGCAGGGACATTAGAAAGGTAGAGATTAGATATTTAAAAGAAATAAATTCACTGCTTAGGCAGAAGGTGTAAAAGCAACCCAAATTAGGAAAATATCCTCACTTGGAAAACGATTTAAACATTATTAATTGGAGTTGAATATCTCATTTTCTCTTGAATATCTTATATCTCTTCAGCAACTGAATATCTTCAGATGCTGAAGTCCCATCCTAGACCAGACTTGTGTTTCAGTTCTGAACAGATTTTGCTCACAGCCTGGCCAGGAGATTGATAAACAGGGGACAGAACATCACAGATTTTACACCCCAAAACGTCCCAGCTCACACCCAGAAATTCTGCTCCATTCTGGAGAATTAAGTTTGCAGCCAGCTCCAAAAGCCTCTCCCAAAGCCATGTGAGCAGGGGAAAGCACATTTCTGCCAGAGCCAGAATTAACAACTCAATTAACAATATTTTACCCGGAGTGTTTGGAGGGGATTGATAGCAGGAGGAAACCAGGGGATATCAAAGCCTGCTGTTTGTAAAGCCACCGATAGCAGAGGTGGCTGCCTGCCCCTTTTGCTGCACTTTGGTGTGTAAATACAGAAATTGATAAGTTTTCTATTTTTAAAGATTGCAAGTGGCCTTTGGTTTGGAGGTACAGGTGGGTATCCAGCTCCAATTGGAATTTTAAGCTATTATTCCACCCCGGGAGCATTTATTTAGATTCATATCCTACAAGAATGAATCATTTCACCTCAGCCCATCTCTCCCAGCTACATTTAATTCTGTGTACACTGAGATGTTTCTGTTGCATGTTCCTGGGAGGAGAAAAACTGAGTTCTAAATACAGAGATCACAAATCCACCTCAAAAATGATTTAACAGAATAAACGTTTCTGCTCTAATTTCTTTTTAAAAAATACCTTTTCCCCTTCAGCTTGGCTCTTTTATTAACTCATTATACATAATTTAATGATGAAATCTTGATTGGTCACTGTAAATCCTTTTAGGAGCAGACAGGACTCCATTTATGCACTGAACTGTTGCCTTTGTTATGCACATTAAGGAAATACTCCACTTTTAAACGGTACTTGAAGCAAAGATGATTTCCCAGCCTTTGCTGATCTACCTTTGCTTTCTGTGGACATCCTTTGTGGCTCTTTAAATCAGGTTTTTCACATTCCCGTGAATCCTGTGGCTTTCAAAATGAAATTTTAAAAGAGAATAAGGGTTCTTTAAGTCTCCATACAAGGGTCCACAAGGGCTTTCAATACAATTCACGTTTTGCTTTTTACATTTAATTGGCATTAATTTATTTGAGTGCAAATAATAAAGAGTTCTGGTGTTCTTAGTGCTGCTGGAAAACATCAACTCACAAATCTGAGCTCTGCCAGAGCTGCTTGAGTGGCAGAAATGAACATTTTGGGGAGTATCTCATCCCCAACTCATCGAAGGGCCTCCCTGCAGAATTAGGGTGGGGAAGGATGGTGGTTTCTGGCTCCAAGTTTGGGGGATGGGAAAGAAGAAATTTACTGTAAAAGCTGACAAATATACCTATTCAGAGTTTCCGGTGCAAGCTGAGCAACCCCAAAAAAAAAGAAAAAAAAATAAAGAGAAAAAAAAATTAAAAACCAAAGTCTGCAGATCATATTTCGGTTCCCCCAAGCTGACCTCCAGAAATAAAAATAATGTGAGCACAGCTGCTTTTCCACTGCTCAGGGGCGTGTGGGGTCTGAGCATCTCAGACAGACCACAGCAAAATGATTTTGGGGCTTCAGGGTGCAATTCCTCACCGAGAGAAAGACACATGGCCATTTACCAGTATTAGCATTTGGAGGAATAATGACAATTAAAATATCTTTGTAGAGGAAGAACCTGGATTTAGTCATCCTTATCTAAAGGTTTTAACAGACAATGAAGCTGTCTTGGACCAAGATTACATTAGATTTTCATTTTAGTCATGAGAGGCCAAGTTCCATTCAATGAAATTAAAGGAATAGCAGCAGTGTCCTGGCTCATCTCCTGAAATTCCAGCACCCCACACACTGTTCCTCAGTTGGCACATTTTGATTTGCACCTGCTCTTTGAAGCTGGGGCAGTCTGAAACCTCTCCAGTCCAGAAAGAAGAGAAGGAACCCAAACTCAGCCATTGGGAAGCTTTGCAATGGTTTCCACATTTCATTTGGGCTCATTGCAAGGCTTTGACCAGGCTGTGTGCTTGGCCCCGGGCTCCCTCCATCAATGTTATCACCTGCTGTATTTGCTAAAAGTCCACAAAAGCCTTGAAAACTCGTCAGCAATCTTTAAAAGTGGCTGCTGAACACCAGAGCTGCTGGAAAGGCACCAAATGGTTCTAAACATCAAATGAGAGCAACAGGAGGATGTTGGATTCCAGACCATGCTGCAGCTCAGCCTGGAAACATCCAAACTGCACCAAAAAAAAAAAGGTTCCATGGGGTCTGCCACCCTCAATTTATACAGGTAAAGATCCCTGAATCCCAAAAATATTGATCTGGGTAGAAGGCCAGGAAGGAAAAGCACATCAAGACATGGCCAAAAATTCAAACCCCATCCTCCCCTCCATTTTGGTTCAGGCACTGCTGAAACTGGAGGGAAGAGAGTGGCAAAACAGCTGCTGGAAGGGTGCAGGCAGTGAGGCATGGCCAGTTTCAGATCACTAAACTTCACCCCAGCAGCCCTGGCCCTCACACACACACACACAAAAATTTCAGCTCAGTTTCAGCCTTCCAGCCCAAGCAGAGCATTTCCCAGCAGGCAGATTTCAGTTTGAAATACCCTGCTGCCCCTGCCTGCAGCAGCAGTGTCACACTGGTCCCTCTTGCAGGAGATTTTTGTGTTCACAAACACCTTTTTTTCTTTTTTTGGTGACACCTGATAAGCTTATCGATTGATCAGCGTTAACACTGCAAATGGTTTTCCCTTTTTTTTTTTTTCCCTCTCCTTTCACCCTCCAGGGTAATAAATAATTGAAAAGAAACACAATAGTTTCTCTTGTTGGCAGCAACACCAAAAAGCAATCGCTGACTGCAAATAATGAGAAAAATTTAGATTTCAATTAGCAAACCCCTGAGTTAATGGCTTGGATATTGGAGACCAAATCACATTTTTATCAGACACAGTGACCTTTGGCTAATAAAAAGAAGAAAGAGGCTTCATTTCATAGACCTGTATGCTTAGAGTCAAATCAAAACCTTTTTACATCCATGCCCATTGCAAGGGACTCAGCATTGCTCATGATCCTGTCCTTATTTCCTAAATAATTACAGAGTTTCCCTCAAAAAAAACGCAGGATGATTTTTATCTCTGCTTGGTGGTCAGTCCAGAGCAGGGCAGAAAAGCACTGAAATGAATTTAATTGCCCAAAATCCCAGATAGTGACAGGGAGTCACTCGGGAATCTTCATTTCAACTCCATCCCTACCCCTCAGCAGCCTGCAGGGTATGTCCTGCTTTTAATTAATATTTTAATTGATCCAAGCAACAGTTAAAGGTGAGACACTGACACGACCCACCTGCAACTCCAGCCCCTGGAAACAAAAATCCAGTTATTTCTGCCAAGATCCATCTGAACCAGTCGTGTTGGTGGCCACAGGCTGGGGTGGCTGGTGAGCACCAGGTCCCTGGTACCTGATCTAAATTAACTCATACACACCTGACTGAAAATTCTCTGGCTGGTCCTGAGAATGAACAACCTCATCAGTGCCCAATAAATCATGAAACAACTTAGAAAATGTTTCTCTGAGTTCCATTTGTCCATTGCTTGCTTTGTTATCTATTCAGTCCTAAAAGATCCATCCCAAAGCCCCAGGTTTGCACATCCAGGCATATTTTGAGGGCTGGACATGCAGATTTCTTTTGGGAAAACCCAAATTTCCTTTGAAGAGCAAGGAATATCGAGCTGGAGAGGATTCTCATTTATCCTGTTCAATGCACTGTGGGTGGGTAATTCAAGAAAGATTTTGCCAATGCAAAGCACCCAGCAAACATCTGGGCAGAGAATCTGCTTTAAAACAAACCCAGCTCGGAGCAGGGGCAAAAAGGGGCTGGGTGATGGTTGATTGCCCAGCACAGGGAAAGGAACTCAGGAGGCTCCTGGACATAATTCAACAGCCTCAATATTTCACCTGCTTGCCAGAATCATGGTTGGCCAGGTCTCCTACACTGCATTATAACCACCAAAGTCAGGGAAATATTAATTTGACAGGAGGATATTTTAGAGTTATGCCTAAGATCTTCATTTTCAGGGGTTGGAAGATTTTCCAGGAATCAAACTAACCTTGGATTCAGGCAAATCCATGTGCCCCGTGCTGTTCTTGAGGAATGCTTTTGATAACTGTCCTTTAAAGAACATTTCCTTCACACCTAAAAGGATCTAACTGAGTGGAGAGCACAGTGCAGAGCCCACATTTGTTCCCACACAAACTAGGTATTGCAGATGAACAAATACAGAGTGGATTTTAGATTTTTCCACTCGGATAGAAACAAAAATCAAGGGGAGACACAAAATGCTGGCTAATCCCTGCTGCTCTGGTTATTCTAATTAAAAAAATAAAAGCTTTCAAGTGCCAAAGGAGAGTTGGGTGCCTTGGCCATGTAGTGGTGAGGGCCACTAAAAATTCTCTTGCTTCAGAAGAAGAGAAGCCCAAGTGCAAAGGGGAAGCTGAGATAGACAGAAAGTGTCTTTAACCATAAGTCACCCTCAGGCCCTAATTCCTCCCAGCCCATAATACTCTTTCCATTTTAGTAATGCAAGCTTTCCATTTAATTGCTGCTGTGGTCATTCGTAGAGTTTGACACCTGCTTTGCAAGGCATGGATGGGCTCAACTTTCGTGCTATCCCTCTTTCCTGGTGGGGTTTTACCAAAATTATCACTCACAAGGTGCAGAATGTTGCAGTTTCACCTCTCAGTCTCATTAAGCTGATACTTTCAGGGTGGCTCTGTGCAGCCCCGCATCTGTTGTGGGCAGAAAAAGCTTTTTCTCTTCACTTTAAAAGCCTTTGGGAAGGGATTTGCAGAGGTGTGAATTGACAATTCTCGATGGTAAAAGGAATCTGAGCAGCTGAATCTCTGCCGGTGACTGCGACAGGAGCTGAGCGCCCAAAAATCATTCACACGGGCAAAACCAGCACCTAAACAGGAGATTCCTGCAGAATTAGAATCAACTAGACTGGAAAAGACCTCTGAGATCATCCAGCCCAAGCTGCTTCCACACTTTTCACAACACAAACCGTTTGTACGGAAGGTACGTTGGGGTTGTTTTAAAAAAAAAATTCACCAGGGAGGCAACAATAAAAACAAACCAAAAGGAAATCGCTGGTGCTGCCCATGAATTTCCCATCCCTGAGGGGCTGCTGGGGCTGCTCCCATTCAGCAGAATCCTGGGGAGCCCCGACCAGTCACTTCTCCTGGGCCGTGGGAGGGGAGGCTTTCAGGCTGAGCCACCCTTGGGGTTTGTGGGCAGGAGGCCAGGGCCCCAATTCTTGCTCAGGAGTCACTGTACCGTGACCTGATGAACATTCCCAGCCTGCAGGGCCACAGCACTGCACCACAGCAGCCTCTGAGTGTCCCAGCTGCCCTTGTGTCCCCGCAGAACTGTTCCCTGAAGGAGCAGAAAACCACCCCAGAGAGGTGCCCTGAGAAATGTCCTCAGGTGAGGTCACACCTGCTGCCTGCCCGAGGGAGTTCTTGTGTCACTTTGGGGTTTTCACAGGATGTTCTGACCCACCAGGATCATCCACTTTGAAGTGAACAGCCCCTGAAGCGATTGAACCCAAAATTCTTGGTGTTCTCAGCACCAAATGAGTCAAAGCTCAGGGTTTCAGTTTGGAAAGTTCCCAGGTCACCTGAGCTGCCTCTGCACCAATTTCTGTTCCAGAGTGAGGGTCCCGTGTGGCCACAGGAACATCCACAGGTGGCCTGAAGCAGGTGGTGCAGGGAACAAGAGGTGACAGCTGGTCACAGTGACAGGAAACAGAGGTGACACCAAATCCCCAATTCTCCTCGCAGAGCTGCTGGGAGCTGCAGCTTCCACTGCAATCTGTGGGATTCTGGATACCTGCCCTGGGCTCAGGGGTCACACAGGGGTCTGCAGGACTCCCCTCCTGTCTGCCTTCAAGGCCAACACACGGGGAAAAGAAGCAGCACTCATCAAGATTCCCAACAGTTCCATGCTGGAAAAATTCTGACAAGATTCTGACAATTGGAATTCTGACAAAACTACAAAAGGAGGGAGATTCGAGGATTAACAAGCTCAAGGGGACGCTGGGCAGGAGTTGTCTACAAATTATCATAATAAATGATTGACATCACTTGACTTGTAATTCCTGCAAGTATCAAAGGGAAAAAGCAAAATAAAAACATCAATTCAGTTCCCAGTTTCCTCCTACCCAAAGCATTGCTTTTGTCAGTGCTAAATAAAACCAGGAATAAAAAAACCCAACCCAAATAAACCATTCAGGGACTTCTGAAGATGGAAGATTAGAATCAGGATTTGGATGGAATCATCTTGCAGTTTTTTCCACGTCTTCTCCTGAAAACTGCTCAAGGGGAAGGGGGGAAAAATACAAAATAAAACTTCTCAAATGCACATTTGGGCTTCCAAAATGTTCAGCTGAAAAGAAAGAAAGCAGGAGAAAAAACCCAGAGGAAACAGATTTCAAAGCTCACAAAGGCACAGGGTTGGTTTATTACATGCAGTGAAACAACCTACAAGCTGTGATAAAAAGATGAGTAATGTCAGATAAGTCACTGGCAAGGGTTTAAGAAATTAATTTTTCCACTCAGGTGTGTTGTACATTCTATGCTAATGGAACAGCAGGCTCAGAGGCAAAGAGTGGCTGCACAGTTGCCAAAACGAGCATCACCAACTGATGACAAATGAGATCTATGGAGATAAGAGTGAGAATGAAAACCTTGCAAGAAGCAAACACCTACCTGGAGTAGCATCAGCAAACTACTCCACCAAAGGTGGGCCCAGAGGAGTGAAATTATCTTGAAAACAAGAAAACTGATTTCCTGTAAAGTCATAACTGTATTGCCCTGAACTGCTTTGTTCCTTACCTTTTTTAATTAGCTGAAAGAAGTACATATTAAAAAAAAAAAAAAAAGGCACAGAAATAAGATTTCTCACAGGTTTCACTTTTCAAAAGGAAAATTTTCTGCTATGTAACCACCGTAACCTTTGATATAATACCTGCATCCTGTTATTGTTTTTATGAATCATAGTCTTCCACTTGATTCATAGTGACGAGAGCCAACAAAGCAGCCCTGAGCTCATATCCCTGCTGGAAAATGAGCATCACACCTCAGCACTGGCCTCTCCTGAGCCATCCCTGAGCATCCCCTCCCCTGCCACTCATCCCTCACAACCCCCAGCTGCCACCAGAGGTAGGAAAAGCAAATCAGAGCTGACTTACATTTTTGCCAGTGCATTCTGTGGTGGGATGGAGCTTTTTTTTTTTCCCTTCTTGATTGAGGATAACTCTGCTCTGTGTGTGTGTGTGTGAGTGTGTGTGTGGCTCCTGGGTGGGGATGTGACAAGTGAAGGGTCAGGATGTTTCTTTTCGGCTTTTTAAAAGCGCCGTGTTCCCGCTGAGCCCGGTGACATCATCACCCCTCCAACCACAGCCACTTCTACATTTTCCCTTTGCTCTCTGCTGCTTCTTCTTCTTCTCTCTTCTTCTTTCTTCTTCCCCTCCTTCCCCACGCTCAGCAGCTCCTCCGAGGACAGCGAGCCCTGGGGGATGTTCTGCATAAAAAAGGTATCACCCCGATGGCTTTGAACAATCAAAGGCGGAACCTTTTTTTGCCTCTCCTGGGATTTTCCCCCACAAATTTGCAAAATCGGGGGCAAAAGGTTGGACAGCAGCAAAAGGGTTTTTTAGGAAGGTTTTGGACCTCTTGTGGCACTAAGGAGGAATATTTTTTTTCCTCACGTTCTGCTGCTCTGGATGGCACAGCTCTTGCCTTCACACCCCCAGGCCATGCCTGCCTGGCCCTTTAAATGCTCAACCCTTCTAAAACCCAAAATTTGAGTGTTTGCTCCTGCCTTATGAGAATCTCAACTCCCCGGGGCCACTAAATTTGAACTTGTGAGGAAACACCTGTAAACACTTCAAGCCCCATTAAGCCAGGACGTCCTTCATTTAAAAAAGAAACCCCCCTTTTTTTGGTTTGGTTTTTTTTTTTTTTTTTTCTGTTTTGTTTTTATCAAAATACAACACTTCCTAGCCAGGGTGAAGCAGCCCTTCCAAAAGACCCTGCAAAGCTGAAGGAAGGCCACGGGAGCCTGGAGAAGTTCTTGGCATTAATGACAGCACCATTATCCTCCACACCATGAACACAACCCTCTAAAAATCAGATCCCTGGGATCAATTTTCACAGTTATCACTGATTTAGGAGCTTCATTCCCGGAGAAATATTTGTTGGAGCTTCACAGTGAGGTCAGGATCTCTTCCTTCCCATCTTGCTGTTCAGTTATTCATCATTGAATTGCCCCAAAAATTTGCTCTCCCAAATTTCTCTTCCCATAAAAAGACCAAGGCAGGATCTGGTGGGGTTTTTTTAGCCAGAATTCTGCTAAAGGAATTTTATGTTTCAGGTGTTTCAGGCACCTCTTGGGAAGCATTCTGTGAATCATTCCACAACACACCCAACTGCATTTAGTGGGAAAACACAGATTAATCAGTAATTAATTGTACTCACTCTACTTCAAAGCCTTGTCCAAAAACCAAAAAAGAAGCAAACCTCCTCAGAGCAAGCGGAGTGGAAAGAATTAAGGGATGTGCATGTCTGCCCTCCAAAATAGCCCCGACCTCCTCTGTTCTCAGGCACCAGGGCATTGTTCAGCCACATTTTGCATATCTGAATTACTGCTGAGTACCAGCCCCACGCTGGGACATCCTCCCTGCTGCTGAATTGCTTAGTAACAGCTGATACTGCAAAACCAGACAGGTAGGCTGGGGTATGACTCCCAGTGAAGCCAGGAAAAGCACTGAGACTGGTTTCACTGGAATTTCAGCCACTCCAGAGCACAAAGGAACCGCAGACTCTCCTGTCTGTGACATATCCATGTCGAATTTCTCCCTAAACTAAAGAAACTCCGTTTCAGAAACCTCCTGGATGTGTAGAATTAAGATAATGCAGCAGCAAATCTCTTCCTGACAGATTCAACCTGAAATCCAGGGTCTGAGCACACATTTGGATTTGCTGAAAGCCTGAAGGACAGGGCAATGCCAGGGAACACTGGGAGAAGTCCTGGAGTTTGATTGGAGCAAAAGCAATGCCAGAGAGGAGGTTTGAGATGTTCTCTGCTGAAATTTTCTTGTGGAGAGCCCTGGATTCTGAGAGATCCTGACAGATTCTGACTGATCCTGACAGATTCTGACAGACTCTGATGGATTCTGACTGATCCTGACAGATTCTGACAGATCCTGACAGATTCTGACAGATCCTGACAGATTGTGATGGATTCTGACAGATTGTGACAGATTCTGACAGCACAGAGGTGCTGGGACAGAGCAAAGTCCAGGATGGAAACTTGACAACAGCTGCAAGAATATCTTTGTCCCTGTTTCCTTTTGCTTCTCTTGTTTCCTAGCAGTAGTGCTGCATCACAGGTTTTTAGTGAAATCCTTTGTGCTTCACTCCTTGGGGAGTTGTGTGGGGAGAAGAATCTCATTGACATTGTTTGTCAAACCTGAGCTTCTTGTTCCTGGAATATTCACTGCTAGGCAGCACAATGAAATCATCATTTAGTAGGATCTGACCAAGTCTGACAAAACAGAATTGATCATTCTCAGACAGGTACACTTATTACTTTTGCCACTCACCAGATCACTTTATTTTCCTCCTAGCTGGCCAGATCCTGAAATTAAGGCTCCAGGCAGGACTCTGGGCTGGTTTTTCACCCTGAGAACACCCTCTGTGTACATTTGGGCTCTGCAGAGCAGCAGCAGCACAGGCTGAGATTTGTACACAGTGGGTCTGGAGTGCAGCTGAAGGCAGATTGCTTCATAGCCCAAAGTAAATATACAGACTCATATTAAAAGAATCTATATGTGCTTATCATCCTGCCCTCAACTGTGCTTTAACTGAGCATAGAAAAGCTGTGGGCAACATTAAATAAGTCAAGATTAAACTGGTTTTGAGGTCTTTACATCGATACTTTAAAAATACCAAACCAGGCAGATAAAGTCTTATTGTAATAAACATTTAAAATGAGGAAGTTGCAGCAAAGGGGGCATGTTTTCCTCAGATAAAACTGTTTTGGTGGCTGATAATCATCCATTTCCATATTTTACACATGGTTTCTCGATTAACTTTTGATGGGCTTAACAAAGAATCACTCTCTGAAAAGTGACTTCAATTGTACATTTAGAGGGAAAGGGCCACATCACCCCACACCAAGCAAAATAAAAATGTGAGTTTTTCCTCATTTAATGTATTTTATAAATGCAATTTAGTTAAGGACCATTTATTTATGAGGTGCAAAGCAAGAGGCAAAAGCAGAGAGAAGGATCAAACCCATCATGTTTGCCTTTTCCTCTGAAAACTCTGTAATTCACAATTCAGGTCTGTAAATGTGAACATGAATTATTATAAACTATAAACTTCAGGTTTATAAATAAATCTGGAGCCTCAGAATTGTTGCAGACCATAGATCCTTCCCTTTTTTTTTCATGGCAAACCCTTTCTCCATCCATCCCTCCTGCCACTGCTTCTCCTCAGCACAGCTGTGCAGATGAGTAGGGTGAAGTGATGGAGAGAAAGCAGATTTTTGGTGATCTTGCAGCTAAACTCTCTGTAAAAAAACGTGTTTATACTTTAAGCTGATGTTTCTCTTAAGGGGAACTAAAACCAAGAGCTGTCCCTGCTCGGTCTGGTCTGGCCCTGCAAGAATTTGGAGTGACAAATAGAAATATCCTAATCTGAACCTGAGCTTTAATTCACTCCCTCATCCCTTGGATGTTGTCCTACCAGCCCAACTCCAGGGAATCAGTGATTTTCTGCAGAAAGTGGATTAATGCTGTTGACAGAAGTGTTGAGTGTTGGGTTTTGTTGTTGTTGTGGGGTGTGGGGGTTTGTTTCCCTTTGTTTTTAAACAAGTCAATATTAGCACTTCAATCCTGCTGTACAGCACGAGAGGCAGGAATATTTAAGGAGCAGTTTGATATTTCAGAGAGCTTTGTGGTCAGCAAACACAAATGTTTACCTTTGAGAACACAAAACCTAAATTAATAAGTGAATCTTTGGATGAGTTTAGAGGACAACCATGTTTAGAAAAGGTTCTCATACTCCTTTCCTCATCAACCAAGAAGTGAGGATGGAGGAAATGAAAAGCTGAATCTCATTTAAGGCAACAAAATTTGACATAAGACCGGCAAAGATTTGTTATTTCAGATCACAGATTCTACAAACTGTGTCTTTACTTTGTAGCCTGATATTGAATGTGAAAATAGTGCAGGAAACCACACAGAAGCAGAGCTCAGAGGGCCTGGATGATGTAAATCCCATCCCCTGATTTAGGGCCATCACTCTGTGCCCTGGTGAATTCCCTGAACACAACCACAGCTCTGGGCCACCCCAATCCCACCACCCCCAGCTCTCCTGGTGGTACTAAACGAGGCTCCTCATCCTGGAATTGATGATGTGAATAAGGCAAAATTTCTTAGCTCAAAGCCACATCAGAAATCTGTAATAGGACCAGGAGCAGAGGCCAAATTTTGGGGTCAGCCTCGTGTACAAGGTTCTGCTGATCCCATGCTTCCCAAGAACTGCATCACCCTTTTTATTCAGCACCACAATTCGCATTGAAACGAGCGTGGTGCGACACACTCAGTTTTGTTGGGTTTTTTTTTCTCCTTCTTCTTCTTTCGTTTTTTAATATCAATATCAGCCTCACACCTCCCACTGCGCCCTCTGAAACGAGCTCTGATTCATTCCTCAGCTTTGATAAGGAACAAATGATGCAGCCCTGGTGTGTGCTCAGCACTGGAGATGAAGTCCTTGGGCAGAATAAACCACCAGAGCCCTCTCAGGTAGCCAGGACCCGATCCTGGCACATCTCATGTCCCCTTCAGAGTTATTCCATGGATCTTTGGAATAAATAATAATAATAATAATAATTATCCCTTAAATATTAAATATAATTATCCCCCAATAAATTAGCCCTTACATCAGGCACAAAGGAAAGTGGGAAACCCTTCCAAACTCTGCCTCAGTGAAGATATTTCTAAACATCTTCAAGAAAATTCTGAGTTCTGGGGCAAAGAGAAAATAAAAAAAAAAAATCCAACTCAACCATATTTGTCTGCACTTAGAGAGGTGAGAATTTCCCATCAGCAAGTACTTGTGGGGTTTTTAACACACCCTGAGTACTAGAAGAGCTTTTTCCAGGAGTTTTTTATCCTTAGGAGATGATCTGATCCATTCCTGAGCTCCAGGATGCGACTGGTTCACCCCCTCTGAAAAAACCCCGACACAGAACCACCCCAGCACTTCTTAAAGATTTAAGAATGTACAAATATTGAAGATAGATCAATATTTATATAGTGTTTATAGTGATCACTCCCTTCCTGCTGCCCACACAGACCATGCCCAGCACGACCTCAGGGTTTTGTCTCCATGAACTCCGTGATTCCCTGAGAGGCTCCTGGGCTGAAAGGAGAAGGAGCAGCATCTCTGTGACTTCCCCCACCTACAGCAACCTCACCCTGGTGCTCTGCTGGCTCCCAGAGCCCGGTGCTCATCCAACAAACACCCATCCAAAATGAATCTGTTGGGAAATCACAGCTGGGGGAGCCGCCCCCAAAACAAACGCGGCGCTGACAGAACTCGAACGCGGCTCAGAAATGATTCACGGGGAGAAAAAAGGATTAAGGGGATCACTGAATGCATGGAAATGGCACTGCTGGCTCTGGGAGCTGCCAGGGTGACACCTCAGGGGAGCCTGGTGTGATGCCTTAAGTTGCAGGTTTCATGTATTTCAGGTTCTGTGCTGCCCAGGGGTGCAGCTCTGAGCTCACACTCAGTGTCACTCAGCTCTGCACACAGCAGGAAGACAAAACAAATCCTTTTCCTGCTGCACACCAAGGATAACTTTCAGCCCACAAGCACAAACAAGGGTGGGCTGAAGGGAGGTAAAAGAAGGATGAGACCTCACAGCCTGGAGCTGGAATTGGACAATGAAACCCCAATATGCAAATGGACCAAAACTTATAAAAGTGTGAGACCTCGTGACTGGCCATCCATTTTGTGTCCATTTTGTGACCATTTTGTGCCCACTTTGTGCCCATTTTGTGACCATTTTGTGTCCATTTTGTGCCCACTTTGTGCCCATTTTGTGACCATTTTGGGTCCACCTTGGTTGTGGCCCTGGTCAGGCTCTGTCCTGCCCGAGTTGTATCCTTAAAGCCCTTTCAATAAATACCTACTTCATTCTCCAGCTCTGTCCAGTCTCTTTCTCAGGTCAGCCCTCCCAAGGCATCAGGGTTACACCCTGGGAAATAACCTGTAACCCAGGGTTACACTAGTTGGGAAATAAATCAGCAGAAAGTTCCACGCTCCCTCTGGAGTCACAGACATTGCCCGTTCTGCACAGAAGTTTTTTTGCCCCAAAAATCTTTGCTCCCTCTTTGCACAATCTGCCAAAGCACAGCAGGTTTTTAAGGAGCATTTAACGGCCTCTGTCTCCTCACAGGAGCAGAACCGAAGAGGGGAAAGGTGTGTAACACGAGCTCAGAGCTGCTTCTCATGCCCTACATTCACCATTCGCAGAAGAGGCTTTCACTCCAAATTCCTGTTAGTGCTGACACCAGTTTGGGTTCTGAGAACGGCCCTTTTGACTGGATGCACACCGAGGCAAGTCCTAGGAAGGCGTTTTAGAGCTCACACAGTGGAACAAACCCACCTCAAAGCGTTTTAGAAAAGCCACACTCTGCCCCCACTCACCCTGGGCCCAGCTCAGCAGAGGAGCACAGGGGCTCCAACAGCTCCTTTCACCCTCAGATATTGGCCCCAGGCGTGCCAAAAACCCAACACCCAGCACTTCTTCAAGGCAAAGGTGTTTGATATTCTCCTATCAGGCCAGAAAATCAGGCTGCTTCCACCTGATTCATTTAGCACACGAACCTTCGCTCTGCCACCGAGGCGAAAGTTCAGCCCCAAACTGAGTCACAAGGAAAGTCCAGTCCCCTTTTGTGTGGTCCCTTCTGGAAAACAATCGTGCTGAGAGCACTCTCTGAGCACGTTTGGCCCCCAGAGTTTCGAGGAGGAGGAACGGGAGCTTTGGCAGCTTTGGCAGCATCTCCCCGCCTGCCTTCCCCCGAATCTCTGCCGAGGAGTGGGCAGAGGGAGCAGAGAACAATAGCCGGCTCTGAGTGTACACAGCAGCTTCATTTACTTTGCTGTGCTCTCCTCCAAAGCTCCGGGAAAGCCCCCTGAGGGTGCAGCTGCTGCTGAAAGCTCGGGACGTTTACTTTTCCCAGGACACGAGGAGTGTGAGGGCTTGGACAGCTCTGCCTGCAGGACTAACCCCAAAACTCAGCTCATCTCTGCTGTCACATTAATTCCCTGCCTAGTCTGGGGGGAAAAAACTCCATTAGGAAACTGGGGGAGAGGGGAAATAGGAAAAGTTTTGTGTTTTGCTCACTCCATGTGTGTTCCCTTCCATTTTTTTTGCTGTTGCTGTGGCAGAATTTGACCAAACCAGCAAATTCTTGGCATCAAAAAGAAGCCACAGCACGTTCAGTCACCTATTCTTCTGCCCTGGAATAGTCAGAGAGAGAAGAGTGGCACGGCATGAAGCAAAAGGGTATTTTTGGGTGTAAAACAGCTCCTGCTCTGAGGAGAAAGTGGCTGATCCCTCTCGGGGGTTGGTGAAATGTGATCTGCAGCTGCTCCCAGCAGAGATTTCAGCTCAGAGCCCTCGGAGCCAGCCCAGCCTGGGATGCAGAGGGGTTTATCGGCATTTAAATGACCCGGCGGGATTTTCTGACACAAACAACCCCCGTTCCACCCACCCCAAACCCCAGCACTGACCCAGAGCCCAGAGCATCCCCCGTGTCCCCAGCAAGAGCCGCCTCTGACCGCTGTCACTGTCCCCAAACCCCAGCACGAAGCCACCCAAATGAGCAATAAAGCACAAACAAAACCCATAATTTATCTCAACTGCAAAAGTTTTGCAGTCAGTATATATATATATAATTTTTTTTTTTTTTAGTTTAACAGATTCGTTGGATGAAGCTGCCACCTGCTGGTCCCCTCCCAGCTGCTGCTGCGGATTAAGTAGTAAAATCAGGGGAAATGCTCGAAAAATAAATCAGGAACAACCTCGTTTCCCCTCATTTCGTCCAGTAAATAGTGATTAAAAAAAAAAAAAAGTGCAGCAAGGGCAAAAATGTGATGTAAGAGCGGCATCCTGGAGTAAACAGAGAATTCTGCTCTTCTGCTCTGATTTTTGTTCAGGACTCACAGGCAGATTTATGACACGTTATATAAAATACCCCCCAAAAAGCAGAAATTCTGTTTGCAGCCATGAATTTTCTGTTAGCCAGTTCTGCCTGCAGGCTTTGTCTTTAACCCAAATTTTTTTTTTTTTTTTTAAGAAGATATAAAATGCAGCAGATGTTTAAAAGTTTCATCATCATGGCAATAACATCAGCAGCAAAGAATGTATTTTAGTAAAAATGCTTAAACCAGACATTCCCATTTAAAATTCCTCCCTAACCATCTTTTCTACAGATTTTTGGATAATCTCCTTCCTCTCTTGCAGTGCAGAGGGAGATAAGGTTATTTTCTTGTACTCCAGATACACAAAAATGATAAAAATAAATTGAAAAAAATAAAGGCTTTCCCTCTGGAGGACTCATCTGTGAAAATTCCCCACTCTCAGTGTCTGGAACTCTCCCTGGGTGACTTTTAATTGTGTTTAATCGAGGTAGAGAAACCAGCTAGGACTGAACTTGACGATTCTTGGTGCAAGAAGCAATGAAGGCATTTAATTTTCCATTTAATTCTCCCCTTTGTTCACCTGTCAACAGCTCTGCACACTCTACAGTTATTTATTTTCCACACAATTTCACCTCTGAAGGTGCTTTGAGCCAGGGAAAGGCTAATGAGGGAAGTTTACCCTGGCCTCAGGAATCCTCACCTGCAACGTGAGCTGGGGCTGCCAGAATTCATTCAGCCCCTGCAACCCTGGGTGACTCAAATCTCAAAAAAAAAAAAAAATGGGATTAAATTCCATGATCACACTCAGTGTGAGGTATAGAAACCTCCAGTATTGTGGTTATCACAGTTAAATGCTCATTTTCACTCTCAGGTGGATTTTTTGTTGGAACACACAAGTTCTGCAGGGAGGATTTGGGGATTTCCCCTCACACAAAATGCTGAATGAGTAAAAAAAACCCAATAAATCACGACTGGAACAAACCTGGTTAAATTATTTCCTTCTTTTTTTCCCCCACTAGAAAACATCACTTCTAGCAAAAAACCACAAACTGCAGGATGTCCCTTCTGCTGTCTTTCCATGCTCTACAACAGGTCAGATTTGCAGGGATACCAGGAAATGGGGGGAAATCACAAAGCACGTGGGCAAAAGTGGAAATAAACTCTACAGGCATTAAAAATTAGGTTTTTTTCCCTTGTAATTCCATGCCCTGATGTCACTGAAAAGCATCAACATCCAATTAAAATCCCAGATATCCACTGGAATCCAGATTGGTTTTGGATGATGCTGTGACCTCTGTTCACTCTTACACCAGCACTGCTTGTAACTGCAAATGTCACATTTTGGGAGACCTAAATCCAAATATTATAAATATTAAAACATTAATATTTGTGGTTGTTTTTTTGGAGTCTTTTTCTTTTCCTATTAGACAAAGCCAGGTGATTTCCAATAAAAGGGTTTTAAATTGTGTTTCTCTTTACAGAAGGGCAGAATTTTCCTTTAAACAATTTTAAACAATGTTAAAATAATTTATTTCCCTCCCAATTGCAGGCACTGAGTTCAAATGCATCACAAGTGCAGGCAAGTGAATAAATTCAGGAAAAAATCGGGTTTTTTGGGGGAAGAATTTGCCAAGTATGGGGAACACTGGCTGTAGAACCCCAATTTTCCGTGCTTGTCATCCTCTGCACTTCTGGGAAAACCAGCACCTTGTGCTCACCTGCAGAGAGGATGGAGCAGAGCAGCCTTTCCTCACATCCTGCCATGGAAAAAGGGGAAAACTCCCTAAATCCTGACAGGCAGCAAAGGAAACTGTGCTTGTTTTCAGGCAAATAATTAATTTATCTGCAACCATTGGATGGCACGAGGTCGGGGCACGGATATCTGCATTCTGCTGAGGGCTCTCCAAAATTTGCATGGAGTTTTCTGTTCTGATAACATCAGAGGAAATAAAAAACAACAAAAACCAAAACAAACCAAAACAAATCAGATTGTGCTGTTTGTGCATCAGTTGGTAAAGGTGGACTTTCCCCAGCTAAACCTCTCGATATTGCTAAAAATATTGTGACTCATTTATTCTGATGTTTCCTCTGGCTTTGCCACTTATAAATGAAACACCAGGAGTGAATACACAAATGAGCTGAGGTGCTGAGTGTTTTCATAAAGGGAAAAATGTTGTTTTCAGTTTCCCTTCCAAGCTTTGTCAACACTCGATGGATTTTCTCGGTGGCCGCAGCAAATGGAACATTTTCAGCCTTTTCTGTGAGGCAGAAAAGAGCCAAAGCACAGCAATAAATCCCATCCTGCCATTCATTAAACCACCGAATACTCAGAAAATGAATGAGCTTTTTGATTTTTCTGTATGGAAAAATAAAAAAAAAATCAAAAATCCCAGCTGAAATAAACCAAATAAGAGCCAACCAACCCCAAATTGACAGAGCATCCAGGTCAGGGTTCAGGGATGAAAGGTCCCTGCTGTTCCCAATGGTTTTTGTAATATTTTCAAAATTCTGCCATAGGTTTTAAGATGTCTCTGAAAATCTCAGGACTTCTGAAGCAAAAATTCTGCTTTTTGGGAAAATCTGTTCAGGAGGAAGTTAATTTATTAATTAAATTTCATTTCAAAGCTGTACCATCCTCCTGCCTGGAAATCCTCTCCAGCATCAGCTGGAGGAGACTTTGGCTCTTCCTTGTATTTTCTGAAGGAGAACAGTGAATTAAACCTCCAATAATATTAACACAGCTCCCAGAAGCACACAAAATAATCCAATTTTAGAGCTTTTGCACAAAGATCCCCCCTGTTAACAGAAGAGAACCCTGCAGGTGATTAACTCAGCCTAACGAGGCTCAGCCAGGCAGGACACAACGTGTTTTATGGGGATTTTTCTGCCTGGCCCTGTTTTATGGGGACCATTCCTTTTTTCTGACCCTTTGGATGTGGCTCCAGGCAGGAGCAGCTCCTGACTCACCCTAAAATCCACCACTTGTCCTGCAGGAAAAGCATGATTTGCTCAATCCCTCCAGAGCAAATTAACAACTCACTGAGAGAAGTGGGTGAAAAACTGAAATATCTTTGTGCTACTTCATTGCCAGGTCTGAGGTGCCAACATTTTAAATTTTTTTTTTCTCTCTCTCCCCTTCCAACTGTTCTGGTTTATTTTCGAATTTTTGACATTTAACATTTATCTTCAAGAAGCAGCACCTGCAATCGAGTGGGTGAGAGTATTTCTGTAATTAATTAAAAAAAAGAGGCAAATCCAGGGACTTCAGCTGCAGGGAAGGACTTGCAAACATGAGCTGGAGTGTGTTTGAGATTTCAGAATAGATGACAAATATGAAAAACACTGAGGTTTATTTAATCCTGCTAATCTCAAGCCAATCATTGAGGATCAGATTGGGGATTTTAAAATATTTAAGATGATGATATGCTGAATAGCTGGACACACTCCTAAAAAACAAAAATCACAGGGATTCTGGTCATTAATATCCTCTGGTTTTCCCTGGCTATTCCAGCTGGAATGATTTAATTATCCTGGCATCCAAAAAACCCAAAAAAACCAAACCAAACCAAACCAAACCAAACAACAACAAAAAGAAAAAAAAAGTCCACAGAAAACCAAACAAACAAAATCCAAAACCCCAAAAACCAAAACCCTGGCCAGGCTCTAGCACTGCCCAAGCTGTATCCTTTGAAGCTTTTTAATTAATCCCCACTTTATTTCTTTAACTCTAGCCAGCTGCTGTTCCAGGTGGCCTCTCCAGGGTCAGGGGCACCCCAGGGGCTCAGCAGCACTGTCACCCCACACAGACACCCCAAAGGCCATCAGGGGATGGGGCCAGGGGGTGTTTGATGTCACAGGACCAGGAGCAGTGGCCACAATTAAAACACAGCAAGTTCCACCCCAATGTGAGGAAGAATTTCTTCCCATGGAGGGTGGCAGAGCTCTGGATCAGAGGTGCATCCTTTGAAGGCCTTTTAATAAATCCCCACTTTATTCCTTTAACTCTGCCCAGCCCCTGCTCTAGGGAACCTCTCAAGGCATCCCCAGGAATGCAAAGAATCCCCAAACTCATCCCCATGGCCGCAGGTGAGGGGTCAGGGCTGGAATGGAGCAGTTTGATGCTATCAGGGACATTTCTTTGGCAGTTTTGTTGTTGAGCAACACCCCGGCAGCATCCCCAGCTCTGACCAAGCTTCCCCTCCCTGGGGAGGGCAAAGGCAGCAGGGAGGGCAGCTCCCAGCCCTGCAGCATTCCCGGGATGAGGATTCCTGCCTGTGCCAGCCAGGAGCTCCAAACCAAGCTCATTCCATGTGCAGAGAGCACAGGGAGCTGGGGACAGAGCTCAGTTACTGAGAGGTTACTGCAGTGCCTCACTGTCACTGTAGGACACAAAAGAAAGACTCCAAATATTTCAGAAGGCAAAGAGCATTAAAAAGGGCTTTATTGTCTAATTCTTACTGCCTTTTATAAGGTGTTCCCACACAGACTGAACATGGCTGGTGAATAGGAACGACACCTCTCTGATCCCATGGGTTAAACCAGAGAAACAGCAAAACACCACCTGGAGAAAGATTGTTTGGAGAAAGGAGAGTTGGTTGCCAAGATTGTTTTGAGAAGAAGCTTTCTTGGGAAATTTTTCCTTGGGAAAAGTTAGCAGCTGCTAGCAGGCTAAAATCTCTCAGACCCAGAAACATCAGGCCCACACCTCACCACCTCTAAAACTCAAGTTTGAGTAGAAAAACCTTGGCCTCCAAGTTTCCCATGGCCAAATGTTGGACTCGATGATCTTGGAGGTCTTTTCCAGCCCTAATGATGCTGTGATTTGACAGAGATCCACCAAAACAAAATCCTCTCTGCCCACAAGTGGTAGCTCCCTGCTCACTGAGGACTCAGGTTGTTGTTTTTTCAAGGCAGAAAGAAAATTTTCCACCCCCCAGCACCACTCAGAACAGGGAATAAACCTTGTTTTCCATGTCACTCTTTAAAACTCAGTCCTGCAAGGAATTAGATGGTCAGAACTGAGCATCCCTGAAAATAAAACCTCCCAGCCCTGCACTTGTAAGGCACAGGAAAACTGCTCTGAAATCTTAAAATCGGGGTAGGTTTGGATCCTGACCAATGGAGCAGCTCCCTCAGTGAGTTCTGCTGACTCAGTCATTTCCTTTCTCTTCATGGAGAGGAAATGCAAATGAAAACGTGGCTCCATATAGCAGCAGTTTCTCTCTAAAGATGATTTACATGAATGCAGAGTCATGAGAAGCTGTCACCCCCTCAAGTGACATCTGCCAGCACCAGGACACCACGATCTGATGGGGAGAAAGGATCCCAGGTGTAGGTTTTTAAAATTATTTCTACATCAAAAGTATGGGATTTAGGGGAAAGCAAATTAAAAAATCCCCAAACCCAAAATATTTAAGGGTTCTTCTCACTTCTGCCCCTCTCAGGGTTTGAGAACAGGCCTTGTGAATCACCCAGAGATTGAACAGCAGCCACAGAGCTGAAATTTTCCTCCAGAAAATTCCATTCAGCACTCACTGGCACTCCTGTTGAATACTGGAAAAAAAAAACCATTAGGTTTTGGTGGTTCTTAGGCATAAATCCCCCATAAAACTTGACCTGTAGTTCATGGACCAGGCCAAAATTGGGGTGGAAAGAGGGTGGGAACCAATCCTGATGTTCCTGGGGGTCACTGGTCTCCAGGTGGGCAAGTCCCTCCTGCCTTTGCACAGGTGGGGAGCTTGTCCCAGGTATTTGTTATTCCTATTTTTTTTTTTTTTGTCCTGGAATCATAGGAATGATAACAAAGAACCTGCATATTTAATCTGGCAATTGGCATTTCTTTCGCTGGGTAAATATTTAATTCTTTCCCTGTTTTTTTAGCCAAGATCCCCCTTGTGTGAGCCATGTTTTCCATTAGCCTCTTAACCCTGGATAAAGAGGAGCAAATTCCAAGCAACACCTGCATTTTTGCATTTTTCTCATTTCCCTACCCAAACTCACCCCTCAGCCAGTTGCACATCCCAGAAAATTGCATCATCTTTTACCCCAGCTAAATGATAAATGTCATTTTTGGGGAATGAGGTGCTGCTTCCTGCAGGAATTCAGCAATCCTTTTATTCCATGTATTGGCTTAGTTAGCAAAGCCCTGCTGGAATCAGTGATTCTTTATTTTTAACTGCTCACTCTGTGGTTTGAAGTGAGAGTTATGAACCTTTTTTATGAGAATTAAACTTGTTTCTGTGGGTATTGCCATCCTCTGGCCAGCATGACCCTTGATATCTCATGTTTGGGGGAGAGTGGTCCCATTTTTCTGTGCCTCAGGTTAAAGGATTTTGCTAAAAAAAAAAAGGGTAAAATCTCTGATGTTAAAGATTTAAATCTTTTAGGGGCAGGAGCTTTAGGGACAGAAGCTACAGCAGAAGGAATTTCTGCTGATTTTCCCCAACAAGGAAGGATGAGATGCAGCTTTGTAGCCGTGGAGAAATTAGGTCAGACTCCAGAAGACACAAAATGATTTATGCTAATGAAATATTAACTCCCAGCAAGGCGGGGGGAAGATGTTGGTGCTTTCATGGGAACTGAGCGCTTGAGAAGAGTAATAAAAATTAACCAAAAAGAAAAAAAAAACCCCAAACATGTGGCAAGAAACCAACCCAAACAATGCCCAGGTTGGACTGGTTTGGGCAGAGAGGTTTGGATCCTCAAAAGCTGACAGAGCAAGCGTTTATTTGTTCATGGTTCAAGCAAATGAAAGCAAGAATAATCCCAAGGAAAATCTCTCCTATAGCAAATCAACACATTTCTATAAAATGTATCTATTTAAGGGCAGCAATCTGGCTTTGGTGAGATGTTTTTCCTCAAATTTTTTGTGCCTCGGCTCAATGAAACAAAGCCCTGGCCTTTAAAATTCTGTCACCACAGAGCTGGGCACACACACAACCCTTGGAGATCCATTGATCCCCCTACAGAGGAATTTAATGCCTCTGAATACATTTTCTCAGCCTTGCAGATTAACAGGATGTACTTCCTTATTTTGAGGTAAATACCAGCTGTCACAATTACCAAAGGAAAGCAAAAAGGCAATAAAATACACAACATTTAACAAAGAAAACAGCTCGACAAGCTCAGAAGTTTTACAAGGTTGTTTTGCAGGCTTCTGCTCTTATTCAGAGTTATGATGCAGAGACCAGCCAAGATCAAATTTCAGAATTTAGAGTTAATTTGGGGTGTCATTAATTTGAATATTGACCATAAGAGCAGGGATTTTTTTTTTTTCTGCATCCTCTCAGACCAGCCAAATCCCATTAAATTCCATCCCTCCAGAAAATTTTTCTGGAGTTTGCTTTGTGCTTTTCCTTGAAATCAAAATTATTTAGTCTGTTCCAAGCGACAGCTTGAGGTGGAGGATAGAGAATAACAATCTTTTTGCTCCTTTTTCAGACGATGTGCAATAATTTTCCAAGCAATGACAACAACCCTGACCTTTCTCATCCCTGCAGGAGCAGATTTGGGGAACCCTCACGTGTTTTTCCTCACCTGCAGCACAAATCTACAAATCTATTTTCATTTTTTAAATTTTTTAAAAATTATTACTTGTATTTTATTAATCTATTTTTTATTTTCTGTGGCTTTCTTCTGTCCCCACGTCCAACCACACACCAAATGCAGCATTTTTCTGCCTCAATGAAATAATTCCTCCCCATTTTTCTGCAGCCCTGAATGAACTGACCTCAGTGGGAGTCGTTTCCCTGATGCTGCAGGAATTTTGGATGGAGGCCACTGGCACTGAAATCTAATCTGGGTGTTTGGGAAAAGGGCTCGGAAACCTGACCCCGGATTAAACCCCATTGTTGTTTGTGACTTCCAGAGGACTAAAATGGATTTAGGGCCTTTATTTTCTTCTCCCCACTTGTGTATGGCTTTAATTATTAACCCCAAATAAGCAAATTTTTCCCACTGCCAACCTGCAGTTAATGCAGAGCAGTTGCAGTTTGGCCCATTTTAATTCTGGTTTTATTCAGATGCCCTGGCTGGGTAACAGGCTCCAGCTTCCCTGACATTTAGGAACTTTCCTTACATGGATTTTTGCTTTGGGATGAGAGGTTTGCTGAGGGTTTGGCTGTAGGAAAATAAAGTTCCTGGCAAATGCCATCAACAATTATTACAAGTGGCTCAAACCCCCTTCAAATAGAAATTCAGCACCAAGGGACTGAATTATTTTTTAATATATAAAATTGGAATAAAACTGTGAATAATAGAAATATTTCTATTTCTTCTATAGAATAAATATGTTACATTATTATATTATATTATATTATATTATATTATATTATATTAGTTTTATATATATAATATGGGTTATTTTATATATATAATATTGTTCTATAGAACAGGAATACAATTGTGAATAATAGAAATATTTCTATTTCTTCTATAGAATAAATATGCTATATTATATATATGCTATATATATATAAGTGGGTTTTATATATATTATATATATATTATATGTGGTTTTTAATATATTATGTATATTAAAATATAGAAAAATATGTTCTACTATTCTATATAACAGGAATAAAATTATGAATAATAGAAATATTTCCCCCACAGCCCACTGTGGAAATCCTGCTTTAATCCAGGCACCTGGGAGCTTATGTATAATATAAATAATTTGCATTTCGGTGTTTTCTCTCTGTTCTGGGCAGAGATGATCCAGTGCAGAATCACCAGATTTTTGGTTCCTGCCACACCTGGGTCCCTGTCAGGTGCTCAGATTTTTCTCACATCTCCCAAAGCTGCTGCACTGAGCAATTCCTGGGAATATTTGACTCCCAGAGACAAAAAAGGTGCTGGGCCCCAGCTCAGACTGCACAAGCTCATGGTCAGTGTCAGGCCAGCCCCAAAATTCCTGATTTAAGTGTTTCCCTGAATCCCTGCCAGAGATAAAACCCAGCAGGGAGGAGCTTCTGTCCTCCACCACCAGCCCTGAGACTGGGCAGAAAATGAGAAAAAACCACATTAATAACCACTGTTCAACCACCTCAACCCGGGCAGGACACCAATGAAGGGAGAGGACTTGAAAAAATAAAATAAAAATTGAAATATCAGCGGTTTGGGGCCCAAATTCCCCGTTTTGTGCAAAATGTCACTTCAGCAAGAAAAGCTCTTTGAGCTCCTGAAGAGAAGAGCAGATCCCGAGTGCTGGAGTGTGTCAGGAATTAAAAGGTGAGGGAGACATTTATTGTGCAAGAGCTGGAGCAGGCCCTGTTTGGCCTGGCTGCCAGCCACCTCATTGTATTTCAATAACAAAGCAGATAAATGATCTCTAAAAACAACCCAACTGTCAGTGGAGAAACTCAAGCACCCAGACTCCAAAAAATTATGTGTTTTTGTGGCTCTGGCTCCCACAACATTAACCCTAAGCATCCTAAAGCTGAGTTTATCCTCTGCTGAACCAGGAACAGGCCTCAGCTTTGCTGAAACCTGATTTTGGTGTTGAGAGATCTAAATTAAATTCACACCCAGCGAGCTGCAGGGACACAAAAAGGGGACAGTTCCTGGGGCACGTGGGCCTGGCGTGTTCCACAATTCTCTCATTTAAATCCCACCTTCTGTGAGTGCTTTTTGGTTTTTTTTTTTTCTGTGAATGATTTTTGAGCTCACAAAATCTCTGAGAATCACCCGATTCTAAAACCAGCCCCATTTTCTGCACTGTCCCTTCCACCCCCCTTTCTGCCCTTTTTCGCCCCAGCTCTCAGTGGAGCTGTCAGAAACCAACACAAATATGTGACACATCAACCCTGCAAGGAGAGGAAAGCGTTAAAAATTGTATTTCTGCCCTGTTCTGCACATTTTAAAGCACAGGGAAGTCCTTACACATCATGCTTCTACATCAGATTTCTTTCAACATTAAATTTCCACGCCCTCTCTATTTCCCTTTTTGCTGAGCTTGTTTGGAATCTGCTGAGGGTTTTTTTTTTTTTTTTTTGTGCTGCCGAGGGTTTCCTTTGGTCTGATTCCCAGCACCATCTAGTGACACCACCCGGGATATAAAACCAGCGTTTTATCTTCCTCCCTCTCGATTTTCCTGACCTGTTTTTTTTTTGTTTTTGTTTTTGTTTTTTTTTTTTTTCTTTTCACTCGACACAAATTAAAATTCAGTTCCGTTTTTTGCAAAAAATATTTTACAACGTGTCTCAAAAGCAAAACCTAATTATCGCAATTTTTTTCCCCCTGTGCTTTCTGCTCCAATCTCCTTCAACCCAAATAACAGCACAGAAATTCCCAAAACACTCCAGGTAGCCTAAAAAAAAAAAAAATCTGCATTTCAGGAGAAATAGAAAGTGCTGAGCTCGGAAATCCCTTCACCCTGGAGCTGCAGTTGATGCCAGCACTCCCCAGCTGAAGGTTATTTGAAAGATGAACCATCAGCACCTTGCAGAGTTTGCAAACAGAATATTTAACATTTATTTCCGATCTCTTCAGTGCACACACAAATGGATGTAGCCAATTCCTCTGCACAAATGTCTGGTTTTCATCTCTAGAGCAAAAACCCCAGAAGCCCCATGGGTTTAATTCCCATTTTTTAAATTTTTTTTTCTGTCTGCCTCCACGCAGCCAGTTCAGCCTGAGGGAAAACGAACCATTGTTCCTCCACCACCACTCATTTCTGAGCTCGGGAGCTGAATGCACTTTGTTTCTAGAGGCACCAGGGTGAAGGGATGAAAAATAATACCAAGAACAAACATCCCTGAGCCCTGTTCTGGGGAGGTGGAACTCTGAGCACTCCCATTAACATTTAAAAGGAATGTGGCCCCGGGACTCGGCAGAATGAAACATCTTAAACCACTCGGTTCCCTCCCTTGGTGGCTAAAAATAATTGGTGGCTAAAAATAAAAATGCTCCGATTTCCAAGGGGCAGTGAGGGAACGGGACACGTGTGGAGAGCCAGGCTCTGCAATTCCCAGCACTGCAGGAAGGGCAGTTTTAGCATGGAATAATCATCCCTGCCTCTGCAGGAACGAGGGGATCTCCCCCTCTACAGCCGGGGTGACTCAGCTGGGGAAGGATGAAGAGCTCAAAAACAAAAAACAAAAACAAAAACAAACACAAAACCAAGAACAAACACAAACAAACAAACAAACCAACAAGATCCCCAAAAGCACATCAAATCCAACCATTCTCTGATGTGAGCCCACAAAGCTGCCAATGCAGAGCAATTCCTGTAACTCTGCCCCCTCCAACAGCACAAAATCCAAATTATTCCTCTCCGAGCTCGCAGCCACCAGTGGGTTTGGCTTCATCAGGTGCATCCAGCAGCAGCCTGGGATGAGTTTTCCTCTCCATCTCACATTTTGGGTGCTCTGGGGTAAGAATCATGCTCTGCTCAGATCCCAGCACTGATCAGCTGAGGAAGCACAGCCAAGGCTGCCTTTGAAACCACAGCAGATGATTCCTAAAAGTTTGATTTGGAAAAGAAATCAGGAGGAAAAAAACCCACCCTAAAATAAGGGAAACATCTCACTTTTTTTTTCTTGTCTGAATAAAACACTTTCTTAGTGAAAAATGGGGTAAAGTGAGGAGCACCCATAGCAAGAGCCATCAAAATGCTCCAATAATAATAAGATTTATCCCCTTTGTCTTTCCATGCCTATTTGGCCTCTAAATTTAAACTTTTATGTGGATATTCGTGCAGTATAGACTGGTGAAAAGCTCTGATAGAAAAGGGATGAATAAAAAGATTGATCCTGAGTTATTTGGAAAGCTGGGAAGTGCTGCATTTCCTTTGGGATTGGGTGATCGATTCCGTTCGGGATGGAGTGATCAATTCCATTTGGGATTGGGTGATCAGTTCCGTTTGGGACTGGGTGATAATTCCATTTGGGATGGGGTGATCAGTTCCCTTTGGGACTGGGTGATAATTCCATCTGGGATGGGGTGATCAGTTCTGTTTGGGACTGGGTGATAATTCCATTTGGGATTGGGTGGTCAATTCCGTTTGGGATGGGGTGATCAGTTCCGTTTGGAATTGAGTGATAATTCCATCCTGGATCTGTCAGGTCAATGGACCAGGAGCACCCGGCCCTGGCAGCTCCTCCCGCCCAGGGGAGGTCACTGTTGCTGCACAGAACGGCTCAGACGGGGCAGTTTGAGGTTTAACAGCACAGTTTTAATGTGGAACACCAGCAAACCCCTCCTGCAGCGTCTCAGGGCTCCTTTCCTTCCTCATCTTCCCAGAAACCCACCAAAAATCAAGCCCACATCCGCATCATTGCGAGTGGAGACTGAGAATTCTCAGGGCTGCACCAAATTCCAACCCCAGGTGCCTCAAGGCATCAAAACCGGGCAGATTAAAATAATTCCTTTACCTTTAATCACCTGCAATTCCAGACCACACAGCCGAGAAGTCATCAACAATTAATTGCATCTGATCACTACATAAAAATTAGGAAATTATTCTCCCAGGGGAGAAGAGCTTTGCTTGTCCTGCTCTGAAGAGGTGAAAACCCTGGAAAACATCTTGATTCCCCTCTGAGAGGGGACAGGGCCAACCCAGCAGCCCCACACAGGAGGAATTTGCTCACGGTGGAACATTTCAGGGAGGTAAAAATAGTCTGAACATGCCCCCCCTGCCATGGCCAGGGCACTCCGGATCCGGGGAAAACATTTGGAGGTAACCATGGAGCACCAGCTGGGATGAGTCAGGGGCAGGTAATTCTCGGAAAGGAAACAATGGAGGTTGTTCAGTGGGACAAAAGGGACAGTGACATTGTCACCTTTGGGGTGGAGGGGTTGGAGAGCTCCAGAGGGAGCTGGAAAAGGGGCTCAGCCTGGAGAAAAGGGGATCAGGGGGGATCTTCTGGCTCTGCAGACAGGAGGGGATTTGGGATCTTATCCCAGGGAACAGGGACAGGAGGAGAGGGAGCAGCCCCAAATTACACCAGGGGAGGTGTAGCCCTGTTTTTGTGCCTGAGATGTTTTGGTTTTCTGAAATTCTTTTTCCCAGAGAATTTTCTGTGAACAAAAGACATGTTTTTGTAGTTGTAACTTCATTTTTCATTCCTTTCTCCAGGAGAGACTTCTTCTTGATGTCCCTCTGGTCTCACCAATGTGATTGAAGAAGTTTGTCTTTGTGTCACCAATCAGATTGGTCTTTGTAAAATAGAATAAAAGGGAGACACATCCCAAAAATAGAAAAGTAATTTTCAGCCTGCTGAAGTCCATAGTTTGTGTCGTTGTGGTGTAAAACAGCGTCAGGGAGGCTCAGGTTGGACACCAGCAGGAATTTCTCCATGGAAAGGGTGGCCGGGCAGTGGCAGGAGCTGCCCAGGGAGGTTTTCCCCATCCCTGGAGGTGCCCAAGGAATTCCTGGAGGTGGCACTCAGAGCTCTGGGCTGGGGACAAGGTAGGGATGGGGCACAGCTGGGACTCGCTGACCTTGGAGGTATTTTCCAACCTCAGTGAAATCCTGGGATTCATCCCAGCCGTGCCCTGCTGTGCCCTCCTGCCTTCAGGAGGGATTTTCAGCTCCCCAAAAACAAAGGTTTTGCTGCTTTGTGATCATCACCCAGCATGGGACACTGTCCCCAGTCACCCCGGGTGACCCCATGCCAGTCCCGGCGTAGGTGATGAATGAATTAATTAATTAATCAGGTGGATGTTTACTCCGAAAGGGTGTGACAAACCCAGCAGCGATGTCACAACCCGCTGCCACCGCCAGCACCGGAATTGTCACATCTCAATTGCAGCGCTCCCCATGCAAATGGAGCCTCCACAGCCCTGCTCGGCTTCCCAGGGGAGAGGCTCCCGGGGGAAAATCCACCCTTACCCCGCTCTAGCTCTTCATTTTAAATATCTCCATCATTCAGCCTTTTAAATACTCCTCATCCATTTAGCTCGGGATATATTTACACAGGATCACGTTTGCCTTGAGGTAATCACAATTCCCTTTACAGATGAGCTTTAAAATCTCTCCCGATATTTTGTTTGCCACCTCCTCAGTGGCTGGAGAGCCTCCTCCTGCCTTTCTCCATCGGTGCAAACCAAACCCACCCCCTCCCAAATATGCAAAAGAGGATTTTAAGGAAGGAAACCTTTTGCAACAGAAGGTTTTGGGTCGGGTGGGTTCAGAGCTGGCATCCAAAGGGAGAGACAGACAAACACCTACCCCGGCAAAGGCTGTTAAAGTGGGTGTGTGCACGGGAACGTGTAGGAACAAGGGAGGAGGGAAGAGAGAGAGGATTCACCCTCCCTCCAGAGATGGAAAAGCAGCTCAACCCATGGGCAACACAGCCTGAACATTCACATGGAGAGAGGTTTTGCAGAGCTGCCCATCACAATCAGTTAAGTTTTTAAAAAATATTTATTATTAGTTCATTATTTATTAGTTTGCTATTCATTAGAACTTCAGAGGGTGATGGCTGAAAATGTTACAGCAGAAATCACAATTCCTACATCAGGATGTCAGGAATTAATCAGGATATCAGGAATGTACAAAGGAGAAAAAATAAACGCCCCTCCCAGCACAAAAAATATGGTGTGTGATTTTTCCTACAGTGCAAACCTGTCTTTCCTCAAAGCTCAGCTCTGTTTATGCCCAAAGCTAGCTTCACCCTCACCCCCTGCCCAGATTATTGCCACTGAAGACCCTCACCCAATCTTTTCTTACACCTTCAACCCTTGAAATTTTCTCCCTTTCTTAGAACAGAAGCACAGAGTGTGTTAAAAAACAGCAGAAATCACTAAAACTGTGCAAGATAATGAAAATTTTCCATGCTCTTGGGTAAAAAAACCACTTTCCCCAGCTCAGGTTTCGCTGGGTAATAAATTAAATAGTTCTCTGCATAGGGAACTTCCTGTGGGAATCAGGAGGCACCGACTGAAGCAGCAGCTACAAATCCTAGAAAGTAATTTTTGGGATCTCCCTCTGCTCGCTGTGCAGGCTGGAACCTGCCCTGCCTCGGTGGATAAAAGAGGACTGGGTGCAGCATTATTAGAGGGTCCAAAGTGAAAATTGCAATTGAACAGGCAGGGATGGAGGTGGAGGTGGACAGCTCACAGCCAGCAGTGCCTGTTTACAGAACAGGACTCACGGGAGCTGTTTGAAATTACAGCAACAAAGGATTCTTTGGAAACGTCAGGTCCCTGTTGAGGTTGGAAGCAGAACCACAAAATTCCCAGTTAAGCAAACACAAAGCCTTGGAGACCTTGTAGTGTCCACATTCCAAGGGGGTTTTGTTGGTGGATTTGAAAATCCACTTCTCCTGGCCGAAGATTGAATTTTGGTCCTTTCTGTACCATAGAAATGTCAATTCCTTATCAATATAGGTCAATTCCTGTACCAAAACCAGGCCAACTCCTGCTGTGCTGTGAATGTGATCACGAGTTATAAACAAGAATATAAAACCACCCAGCCAAGAGGTTGGAGTATGGAGGAGAATAGAAAGAGGAGGAATGTCTGATGTGATTTACTGCCCAATAAAGGCAGTGAGTCACTGCAGTAATTTCCTGTTTGCAGGAGGCCAAATTCTCCCACCTCTGCGAGCGTGGAGGAGTTCCCGAGCTGCTGCCTCATCCCAGGGATTTGCACGGGATATTTACAGGGATAACAGCGGGTTTCATGGCACTGAGGGGCTGGATCCTGACTCCAGCTTGTCCTGGACTCGTGCATCATAAATCAATGAGGAAAAGCAGGTGGAATGGAAGGAAAACATTCACCCAAACAGAGCAGAAGGCACCTTTAGAGGAAACAGACACCCTGTGTCAGACAGGCAAAGCACAGGTCAAAAGTGAAAAGGTTATCCAGCAAATTCCTTCCCCTGGAACAAACTGAGGGATCAGCTGGGATGTTGGCTCGCTGTGGCTTTGATCCCTGAGCTGCAGAGCCCTGGCATTTCACAGGGATGGGAGAGGGCTGCCCTGGGAAGGTGTACCCCGGCTCCAGCCCTGCCTCTCCCTGATCCATCCGTGTTCCCACCTCCATTAATTGGCAGCAATAATCTGTGGGGCGGGGAGCCGGGGAAGAGCCACTGCAATGCAGATCAGCTCCTGATCTGATTTTGTTCTTGTTCTACAAGCATCAAATCTCCTTTGATCAATACCTGAATAATCCTTTCAACATCCCTGAGCCCGGAGTTGCTGCTTCCAGAGAAAGCAGGAGATGGGATTGTTCAGGTCAGGGAGAGGAGTCGCTGCCCAGTTTAAATTATAACACAAACGTGATGATGTTCTTTTAAGTCTGCCCCATAAAGTCTGTCTGCTCTCTGCCCAGGCTGAAATGAAAGATGATATTTCTTGGGATTAAATGTGGAATGCTTTCCAGGACACAGCCAGGGAAGAAGATGCAGCTGATAACATCATAATCCTTTTTTCAATCTAGGTACTTAAGAGAAATATCTGCTTGTTCAGCTGAAATGGCACAGCCCACAGGGTGAAATCCATTTCCCAGGGACATGGGAATGGAGTTTGGATCTGATACTGAGATCTGGTGACAAGGAAATAGATTTCCTGTAAGAAGTGTCCCCATTTGTCATGGCTTAACCCCTGTGGCACCAAACACCCACAGTCACCAGCTCACACCCTCTCCCTGGTAGGATGGGGAGAGAGCTGTCAGAAGGTAAAAAAAACCCAAACTGGTTGAGATAAGAACAGTTTAATAAATGAAATAATTGAATGAAATGAGAGAGGGGGGAGAGGGAGATAAATAAACCCCAATTAAAATAATAAACACAAGGTGATCTCTCACCAGCTGCTGCCCTGAAACTGGTGCCTCAATCCCCCAGTTTAAATATTGGGCAGGACTTTTGACAGTGTGGGATGTCCCTTTGGCCATGGGCAGCTGTCCAGCAAAGCTGTTCCCTCACGGCTTCTCCTGCCTGGGAAAATTCCTTGATTTGGGGGAAACACAACTGAGCAAGCACTGCAGCATCAGTTTGGTATCAAAAGTATTCCCCTAAATCCAAAACACAGCACTGAGAACAAAACTCACCCTATCCCAGCTGAACACCACTTCTGAGAATTCCCAAAACATTTAATTAAAGATCTACTACTTTACTTACTTGCACAACCCTAAGTCAGAGGTTGCTTTTTCCTTCTCAGTAAATCAAAATTTAATTTTTCCTGTTGCACACAGCAGGGGGGGAAAAAAAATCAACTTGAAGTTAAACTTTTTCTTGGGAAAACTCATTTCTTCATCAGCTGCTCAGGATTGTCAGGAAAGAGGGTGGAGCCTTCCCAGGCTGCCGTCCTCCAAACCATACCTGAGTATAAAGAGCAAAGCAGAACTGCAGCCAAGAAACTCAAAAGCTGCTTCCAGTGCCTGCTGGGATTCCAGGGCTGGTTTCATTCTTCCCCTGCTGGAACTTGCTGCTCCAAAGACAAGAGGGAAGCTGGACTCAGCTAATTACATTGGAGGATTAATTTCATTGCCATGGTCTCCATGTGATACTGGATTGATTTTTAATTTTTTTTTTTTTTAAACACAACCAAACAGGGTTGGTTTTTTTTCCTCCCCTCTTCTCTTTCATCTTTTCCTGCACACACAGAGTGGAGATGTTGCAAACGGTCTGCATGAGTCCTGAGCTCCTTGTCAACCAAAACATGAGTGAAAGTGAAGTGTGTGGCTACAGCCCAGGCCAGGGATCTCCCCTGCCTGGAGAAACTGCCAGTCCCAAGAGCTGCTTCCAGCAGAGCCCCTCTCTGCCAGATTCTGGATTAACTGAGCTCAACGTGGCGAGTCCCAAGATCTACCACCCTCCTCCTCCTCCCTGCAAACCTCCAGGGATGTCTGCTCCTGCTGGTAAGAGAAAAATCTTTATTCCCATTTCTTCTTTGGTGTTTCTTGCAGTGACCTGGGGCTCTGAGCAGCACAATCCAGACTCAGTCACAGCACAGATGTTCAGCACGTTCCCCCTGCTCAGGCTGGGCTGGATTCTGTTGTGCTCTGCTGCTGAGGTCAGAAATTGCTCTGGTTCCCAAAGGATGCCCAAAATTCAGGCTATTCTGTGCATCTCCATCCAGCGTTTTGCTGCTCATTTGCATTCTGAATTGCAAGTTTGGTTCTGAGCTAACACAAGATGTGACCTGAGTTATTAACATTTCAAAGTCACAGGGAAGTGTGTTTGGTGAATCATTGCCTTTGCAGAATCCTTCAATTTCTAGGATATATCTGATCCATCACTGGAAACTCTTCCCAGATATCAACATATTAACAGTCTTACTGGCTTGTTGTAAAGCTTTTCAAAGAAACCTTACAAATGCTCTACAAACAGTAAATAATTCATTGTCAAAACACCAATCTATGAAAAAAAACCCGAATCATTCCTAGAACTGCCTGAGAAACAAACTCTGCTTTTCGAGGTCTCGGTGTTTTGATTATTCAGCGATAGGTTAAACACTGGGAAGTGCCAGAAATCTCAGCACAAAACAACAACCCCCATCTCCATTCCAAAGGCACCATTTGCTGCCCGGGATTCGCCTCCCTCCCGCTGGAGGGGTGTCAGCTCTCGTTGCCTGGAGCGGGGAAAGGAAACAAAAATCACGCAACAAGAAACCACATCTTGTGGGGCTGGTTCCCCTGCCAGGATTGCCTCCTCTCAGCCACCCCAGGAGCTGCACCTTTCCCATCTGCTGAGTTCTCCTGGGTCCTCTCCACGGGGCCCAGCCACATCCCAGCACAGATTTTGGTCAGGAATATCCGTTCAGGCACCTCATGTTTTATTTAACAGCACCAGGAGCCGCTGGCCCAACGCACCTTTTTCATTTCACCTTTTTCATTTCGGGCTGTTGTGTTGTTTAACCCCCGACTGTGTTTGATCACAAGAGCTGGTTTTGTTCCTCTCACCACGAGCTGCAGTGGGAACAGAAAGCTTCTCCCTGCTCCAGCATTGCTGCTGGATGACTCCTGCTCTCAGGATCCCACGCTCTGCTTCCCAAAACTCAGCCTTTCCTCGGAGCTGTGCCTTTCTCCATGGTGTATTTTTATTGGGTTCCCAAAACTCAGCCTTTCCTTGGAGCTGTGCCTTTCTCCATGGTGTATTTTTATTGGGTTCCCAAAACTCAGCCTTTCCTTGGAGCTGTGCCTTTCTCCATGGTGTATTTTTATCAGGAAAACCCTCATCTAATGCATTAAATCCATGATTTTTTAATGCATTAAATCCATAATTTTTAAATGCTGATGTCTGTCACCGAATGCATTTTATATAAAGGTTGTTCCAAACAGGGGGACACACAAGGCAAGGAGGTGAATGCCAGGGTTACATAAAAGATATTTCAAAAGCCAATGGATTTAAGCTGCTAATCTGGGCAAGTCTTTCAAGTTTGGGGATGCAGGCCTCAGATGCAAGGAAACCTAACACAAACAATCACAGAGCAGCTTGTTTTGACAAAGAGAGAGCCTGTTGGGACAGCGAGGTATACTCTCAAATAACTGTTTCATTTCAGTGCAGAAAATCAGTTTCCCTCTGAATCAGAGCACACTGAGAGCCACGGGGGAAAGCCACTGGACAGAGCATCCCTGTCTTAATTCTGAACAAATTCTGCTTCTGGTTGTTGCACTGATAACAATTTAACCAACCACAGGACAGCAAACTGCAAAGGCAGATTTACCACAGCACAGGAAAATCAGAATGTGAGAGGGGCAGAGACCTAAGCCCTGCTGACAAATTCCCCAAAAGCAAATCCATGCTCTGTGGCAGGCAGGAAAACTGAGGAGGAATTCATGAAAGGAAAATTATTGAGCAGAGCCAAGGAACATGCAGGGAGATGTGGAAATTTCCCAAAACTGATGATGAACATGGGAATCAGAGCCCGTTCCCCTGGCTGACCTCATCCTCCCACCCTCCTCCAACAGCTCAGGCAATTGTGTCACTTTCAGCACCGTGTTGTGACTTTTCCAGACTCTGAACTTAGCTCTGATCCCCCTCAGAAGCGTTACATGGGTGTGAGAGTGAAGATGCCCGTGCGGGAGTTGCTGAGGAAAATCCGACTTTCCAAAGGCTTGGAGCCGCCTCCCAGCAAGGTGAGAAACCCCCGGGGTTGGGGAGGCTCCTGCCAGGGCTGCAGCATCCTGGAGCACACAGTCACACCTGCAGCTGCTGCCTCTTCCAGCCACCAGATCAATGCTTTTTTTGGTCAAAGTGGAGAATTAAGCAAATTTCAAACAGAACGAGGGCTGGGCCAGGAACAGGCAGTGACAGCAGGAGCCCATCCATGCCATGGGTGCTGTGCATCATTGAATCAAGGAAAAAATGGCCCAATAAACAGTAAAAATATTGCTCCAGAACCTGCAATAACAACCCAAGGAGCTGAAAAAAACTCCCGGGGCTGCTGTAAAGGTCTTTATAAAGCTGCCATGAATTCCCCACCCATGGAAATCTCCCCACCTGCAGCCCCTGCTGAGCCAAACCTGTAGCACAGGCGGCAGCTTCACCCTGTTCATGTTGTCAGTATTTGCCACTGTTTCATCTTCCCCTCGGTGTAAGCACCTCACATTGAAGCTGGGTGGTTTTGTCTCCTCAGGAAGCCTCAGCAGTGAAGATGGTAACCAAAGGATCCTCAGGAAAAACAGGTTTGGAAAAGCCTCCACTTGGTAACAGAGCCTCCTTTCCTAGTAGGCTCCTCACTGTGGGGTACCCAAAGAGCCAGACCACGGTCAGTGAGCCCTGCTGGCTCCCTTCCATTCCAGGAGGCCTGTCTGGGTTATCTGGCTCTTATCTGGGGCAGGACTGATGGGAATCTCTGCTCTGTTCGTGCCTCTCCTCAGCTCTGAACCTTTTCTTCCCCCTTTGTTTTTTTTTTTTTTGTTTGTTTGTTTTTTTTTTTGTTTTTTTTTGTTTTTTTTTTTTTTTTGTTTCTCCAGCAGAGAAGAGGCGAGCTCACCCTTATACAGAGAAACAGCTTAGACAGGTATGCAGAACACCCTGAACCCCTCTGTGCCAGGCTCCCGGGGCAGAATTCCTGTTCTAGCACCGAGGGAGAGAACAGGACACTTCATGTCTGCTTCCCTCCTCCTCCTCCTCCTCCCTGCCCGCCTTTCTCTTGCCGTTTCAGAGCAAGCAGAGCGCCGGGCAAAGTCCCAAAGGCTTGGAGGACCTCGACATCCTGGTGGAGGTGCTGCAGGAGGATCTGAACTCCAGCCAGCTCCGGGAGGAGCCCCGGCATCCCGCGCCAGGCGGGGTTTTTTGGCAGGGATTCCCCGCGGAGCTGCAGAGCTGGGAGGCAGCGGGTGACCCGCAGGGGAGGCAGCAGAGCCCGGCGCAGCTTCACCAGGAGCCTTCCTGGAAAGATTTCCACCCAATCCCACCGGGACAGGCAGAGCTTTCCCTCCATGGGGAGCAGGGAAGTGCTCAAAGGTCCGGATCGCCGGGAATGTTCTCCAGGACGGGAGAGAAAGGGGGCAGCTGGTGGATGCAGGGTGTTCTCCCGAGCTCCCAGGATGGTTTCCCCAGGAATTCTCCATCCCAGGATGGTTTCTCAAGGAATTCTTCATCCCAGGATGGTTTCCCCAGGAATTCCCTATCCCAAGAACGTTTCCTGAGGAATTCTCCATCCCAGGAACATTTCCTGAAGAATTCTCCATCCCAGGATGGTTTCTTCAGGAATTTTCCATCCCAGGATGGTTTCCTGAGGAATTCTCCATGCCAGAAAGGTTTCTCCAGGAATTCTTCATCCCAGGATGGTTTCTTCAGGAATTCCCCACCCCAAGAGCGTTTCCTGAGAAATTCTCCATCCCAAGAATGTTTCCTGAGAAATTCTTCATCCCAGGACTGTTTGCTGAAGAATTCTCCATCCCAGGATGGTTTCCCCAGGAATTCTCCACCCCAGGACGTGCCTGCCCTCCCCAGCCCAGCCCAGATGTTGCTGGAAGCTCCCAGGGGTTCTCCAGATGTGACCCCAATTTCCTTCACCCGCCAGGACCTCTCTGCCCTCTCCTTCTTCCAGTTCCAGCTGCACAGGGAGGAAAATTGGCTGAGGAACATCCCAGAGGAAAAACTGCTGGCTCCTGATGAAAATGGCAACAGGTCCTCGATTTTTCTGTTGAAATACGTTGATTTCTGTCCCCTGGGGACATCACTTTGCTCTGACCTCTGATCAAAAGCTTCTCTGCTCAAGGGGAGGCTCAAACTTGAACCAATACACAGAATTTTGGGCAGATAATAGAAATAAAAAGGCTCCATATTTGCAGTAATATTCCTGAGCTACAACTGATATTAGGATAAATTCAGGGTGTTAAAATATTTAAGGATGAGGGGTGTGTGTAGGGATTGACCAGAAAATTAAAATCGAGCAAAACAAGTACTAGGGAAAAAAAAAAAAAAAGATATGCAAAAAAGCTCTTTTCCATGCTGCAGACACTCTCAGGGTAGTTATTTGTATCATTAAGTGCTAATAAAAATGGATGGGAGGATTACCCAAAAACACAGACTCCCAAAGAACTGGGAGTGGCTGTTCTGTTGGAAAGGAAAACAAAGCTTTTCCTGATCCCAGTAAAACCCAGTATTGCCCTGGAATGGGGTGCTTGTGGAGAAAATAACTATTTATAAGAAAAAAAAAATTAAAATATCTAATTCTGATTGTTCCCAACTGAGTTCTCTTGCAGGCTGCTGCACAAGGCTGTTGCCCAGGGAAGGAGGGCTCTGACTTTTGCCCTGGCCCAGAGATTTGCATCCCTCAACAAGATCGACGAGAAAGATGCAGAGAAAAGGGTAGGAGGCTGATTTGCCAAGGAAAAAAGTAATTTTTTATCACGTGGAACCCTCTTTCAAACCCTAGCCAAGCACCCTCCTGCTGTCCTGGAAAAGTGAAAATGGGAATGGGGAGGGAATGGTGGAGCACAGGTGGGAACAGAGCCCCAAAATCCCAACTCCCCTCTTCGTTATCTATTAAATATTGTTGTTTTAAAACTATTTTTTGCCTTTCACTCCAACTTTCTGCCCTTCTTCCCTTCTCAGACTGCTTTACATCTTGCTGCAGAAAAGAACCAGCACCTGATGGTGAGTGACCTGATCTCCCTGGGGGCCAACGTCAATGAGCAGGACAGCTCTGGGAAAACTCCCCTCCACCTGTGTGCAGAGAACGGATACCTGAGAGTTCTGGAGGTAAACTGGATGTTTGTGGGGCTAAAAGTGGAGTAAAAGCAGCTAATGCACGTTCTGGTGGTCAAAAAGTGGAGTAAAATCAGCTAATGCACGTTCTGGTGGTCAAAAAGTGGAGTAAAAGCAACTAATGCACGTTCTGGTGGTCAAAAAGTGGAGTAAAAGCAGCTAATGCACGTTCTGGTGGTCAAAAAGTGGAGTAAAAGCAGCTAATGCACGTTCTGGTGGTCAAAAAGTGGAGTAAAAGCAGCTAATGCACGTTCTGGTAGTTAAAACAACCTGGGGTTTTCCACATGGCTCTGCTCTGATGGGGTTCCACAGGGATTTGGGGCAGGAAAGGATATTTTTGGCACTGCCAAAGGTCAGGGATCACCTGGATATTCTTCATTTCAGGTCCTGAAAAGCTGCAAGAACAACGGGGTGTGTGTGGAAGTGGATCTGCCCGACCACCATGGTAAAGAGGGAAAGCTGAACTGCTCAGGGTTTAGATCCCAAATTTATAAACACAGATTTACTCCAGACAGGAGTCAGACACTGGATTTGAATTTTCCATGGGTGTTCCTGCAGGTTTAATGCCCCTGCACTGTGCTGCTGTTAATAAATCTATAAATACAGATTTATTCCAGGTGGGGGTCAAACACTGGATTTGACTTTTCCATGGGTGTTCCCCACAGGTCTGCACTGTGCTGCTGTTAACAAAATCTACAAATACAGATTTACTCCAGGCACTGGATTTGACTTTTCCATGGGTGTTCCTGCAGGTTTAACTCCCCTGCACTGTGCTGCTGTTAATAAAATTTATAAATACAGATTTACTCCGGGCAGGGGCACTGGATTTGACTTTTCCACAGGTTTAACCCCCCTGCACTGTGCTGCTGTTGCCCACACTGTGCTGGTGACACAATCCCAGAGCACTGCCAGGGACACCAGCACGGGGAGGTTCCTCAGGCTGAGGAAAGACCAAATCCTGGAGGGAATTCTCTGCCTGCTCCAGATGGGAGCAAAGCCCCAGCTGCAGGTGAGGATCACGGCAAGAATCTCTGCCCTGGCTTAAGTGTTCCTGTCCTTGTGCAAGCACAGGATTTGCTGTCACCTGCAGGTGCTGAATTCGTGTCCAACCTCCACCTCCTGCCCAAAATTCGAGGAGAACACGGAGCTCATGTGGTTGCTTCAGACTCATAAACCCCAGGCACAGGATGTTCTTCAAGAGGTAACTGTGGGTGCTTTACATTGCAGGATTATTTTCCAGGATTAAGCAAGTATTCAGTGCTTAAAACAAAAAAAAGAAAGGAAAAAAAAGTTACAGCTCTTTTGTCCTTTCCAAGCTCGTTTTGGATTCTGTGAGATGAGAGTTCCCCACCAGAGTAAGTGGAATAAATGTAAGAATATAACAAGATTTCAATTAGAAATACAGACTTAAAGCCCCATTTCAAGCCACTGAGGTTCTCCCAACAGGACAGAAAACACAGCAGAGAGAAAAAAAAATCACTTCAGTCCAGTTCAACTGGAAATTGACAGTTCTGGTGTTTCTTCACCTGCACAGAGCTGCAGCCTGCTGGGTGCTCCCCGAGGAATCCCTGCTCCCCCAGAGGCAGATAACTCACCTGAACTTTGCTCCTTGCCATCCTCAGACCTCCTCGATGTCCTTCTCAAAGGTATTTTGTGGTAGGAAGTTGAGTCCAGGGATTGGGGGGTTTTTGTGACCCAGCAGGTGGGATGGAGAGGTTCAGTCCGGTCCCTTCCCTGCTCTGCCATCCCACAGAATGGTTTGGGGGGGAAAAGAACCCCAAAATCATTGAGGTCAAACCTCCACAATGAGGAGCTGATGGAAACAATGCTCAGCACTTCATCCCAGCCTTTGGATTTACTCCAGAGCCCTGCCCAGAATTAATTTTCTCTGCAAACCTCCTTCCTCACTCAAAGCTAGCTCGAAAATGGGGGAATAAACCCATGGTTTAACAGGAATACCTTGGCTGGGGATTGAGCTGAGATTTGCTGCTTTGTTCCTTCCAGGGAAATGCTGAGAACTCTCCTCACCTGCATCTGCTGGGCCTGACATCTGCAAAAGGACAGAGAGTAAAATATAGAATATATTCTATCCTATCTCGAGCTGACTGCTGGAGAGATCTCACCTGGAGCCAGAATTGAAGAGCAAACTGAGAAATGAGGGAAATCCTCAGCACAGGTTTCGCCAGGAATTCAGTGTTAGGTGCTCCAGGAAGAATTTAATCTTCATTTTCTCACAAATCTGTGCTTCTCTGCTCAGGTCTGAGGTGTAGCTGCCCTGCAGTCTGAAGCTCTGATGGTTTTTCATGCAGGTGTTTAACCCAAGAAAAAAGATTTGAACCATCCAGAGCCTCATCTTGAGGGTTTCAGTCTAAACTTGGTCTCTACTCCCCAAATTCAATGTTCAGACAGACTGAAAACCTCAGTCATTTAAAACAGGAGCTCTGGGAATTCAGAGCCTGAGGAGTTATGTTAAATATATTTTCTGCAGTCTGGCTCTGAGTTTGGCCAAGGCTGGAGGGGTCACACTTTAAGTCAGTCTAAGTCCTTCCAAAATAAGACATCGTGCTGAGCATGTTTTTTTTTTTCAACAAAAAAATCAAGCTTTGTATTTATGCAATCAGAATTTTGCACCAATAATGGATTGTAGGTGAAGTCTGGGACAAAGTATTTCGAATCAGCTTCTTTCTAACAGAGGATTTTACCTTTATAAAATTTAAACTACAACAACAGTTTTTGAAGGATCATGTTTTTTACACAAAGTTAGGAGCAGAACAAGGAGCTGAAATGATCCTGCACTGCCAGAAAACCAAGTTACTCAGCAGAATTACTACCAGCTAGATGATTTTTATTTCTAATTATTTCCTCCCAGACTTTAATCTCATTTAATTTGAACTTCTGGTTGTGAGTTCGCTGGTTTCTATGAAACTTCCCTGTTTGCTACATAGGGAGCAATTCTACTTTTACAGAACCTAAACCCAAAAAAACCCACTGATCCAGCAACCCCTCACGTGTCTCCTGTGGAGGAAAATGGGAGATTTCCCACGTGAAGCCACTGCAGGGTCCAGTGTTTAGTACTCAGCATCTTTGGGGAACGTTTTTAATGAACCCTTTGCATTTGCTTCTTTGTAAAAAAATGAAAAAAAAAAAGGGTTTTTTTTGTGTTATGGGGTTTCCTTAAGTGTTAAGCTCCAAGAGCTACATTGCACAAGGTGAATGAACTTTGAGGAGTGGCAGTGTTGAAGTGAATTCCAATGGGATTTGGGTTATATCCTATGATTATTCTGATAGCCCTGAACAGCTGAAGAGTTCTCTCTTGTATTTTCTCTAGTCTGAGACATAATAATTCATAATCTTTCAGTATTTAATTAAAAAATGTCTATAATATGTTATTGCCATGATGAGTTGCATAACTCATCCACCTCCTTCCTAAGCTTTCCCTGGTGTTTTAATAATATTTTCTTTTTCCCTTTTTGTCACAGGTTTTATAGATATTTTTCCTCTCTGGTTATTTCTCTCTGTCCCCCCCATCACTCCTCAATCTTTTTTTTTTCTGTTTTAAATTTTAACATTTTAACTCACATCTGTTCTCACTGAACTTTTTTATTCATTTGAAGACAATTAAGGAGGAACTTCTGGGTTAGCTCAGCTTCCATTTGTGGGATTGAAGGGTCAGATCCAGCTCCTTATTTTCATTATTAACTGACCAAGAAATCCCACATCACGAGGATGAAGCAGAGTGAAGAAGAGAATGGCATCTATAAGCAGTTGCAGGGAAAAACCCCTGAATTTTCTCACAGGATTTCTTTAAAAAGAACATAGCAAACTCTCATTTAATAATCCAGCATTAATCTTTTAGTCATGGGAACCATTCAGGTGAAAGGACAGGAGTATTAAATATCCACATAATATCATTTATTCAATGTACTCAGAGATGAACTTGCTCCTACAGTATATTTTACCACAGTTATCCATTAATTGCATTGTTAGTAGGTGGCTTTATGGTGTTCCACTGCTCCTTCCTGGCAATAAATACATTTATTTCATGCAGTAACTTGGGCTTTTTTTGTGCTTTTCTATCTGTACTAAGAAGGGACATCATGGAAAAAGCAAATTAAGCAGAGTTTAGACGCTGAGAAATGTGTGAAGGTTTTGTTGTTTTGGTTTTTAGGATGGCAGAAATGCTCCAGCATCCCCCTTTCCCACCACTAATTCCAGAGGGAATTACAGGACCCAAATTCCTGGCAGAAGAGGCTGAGTCCTTCTTTTTCACCTTCTCCTTCATGGCTCTGGGTGATGTTTTGTAATTGGATAGAAAAATCCACATTGCGGGCCATGGGTGTTTGGTTATTGGGTTAAAAGTAAAAATAATTTAGGTGTCATTTGTTAATTGGACAGTTTATCCTTGAAAGGCCTTGTAGAAAGAGAGATAGGAGTAATTTTTGACGTTGTTAGCTAGAAGTCATGGTCTGTGAGACTGTAACATAGATAAGAATTAATAAACATCTGAGTCCAAACATGAAACAAGTTGAGCTTTTAATCCTGACACTGGCAGAAAAGAAGATAAAAAGCAACAGGAGCACCGTGGGGAGAGGCAGGGAAAGGGAAAGGAGGGCAGGGCTGGGTCTCACTGAGCTCTCATGTCACTGTGGAACCTCATCCTGCTCATTTCATTGATGTTTACCCCAAAATTTTGCTTGTCCTGAGGACAAACATCCATTTTACCACCAGGGATGATGTGCCACAAGAAATTCCTTCTGTCTTGACAGCAAGCTGCCACTCCAGGCATCCCTACATATTTATATCCCAGCTTTGGGGCTGCCTTGGCTCAGCAGCAAGGTTTTAGTGGATGAAACATCACTTCAAGGGCATTAAACCCCAAGAAGACGTTTCCCAGTTGGCAGCAGGAGGCCCCAGGCACTGCTCTGGGTCTAGGAGCTGCTACACCCATGAGAATCGTGCCTGGGTAGGTCCCAGCTCTTCATTATCTCTGTTTGTTATCTCTATCCATCAGCAGCAGCCCCAGAAGTTTACAGAAGTCTTGTTTTTCCCTGAATAAAACAAGACTTCCCTGTACAGGCGCTGAGATCTGTGTGGGGTGAGGAGCATAGGCAGAAATCATCACACCACGGCCTCAGAACCCAGAAAAATCACTGTCCTGGGGTGATTTATGGTGCTTGTACCCCCAGTCTAATCCCCAATCCAATCCTATCTCACAGCAGGAAAAAGAGTAAATAATTCTAGGAGACACTCAGACCACCACAACTGGCAGACACCAATTCCTGTTTCCCAAATTCTACAATCACCCACAGCAGAAATTTGCAAAAAATCTCCCAAAAAACAAAAGACAAAAAACAAAAAACCAAACAAACCCCCCAAAAACCCCACGAAAACAAACAAACAAAACCCCCAAACAAACAAACAAAAATTAAAAACCAAACCAACCAACAAACAAAAAAACCCCACCCAAAAACCCCAAGCTGGTGGCAGATTCGAAATTCTCAGTTTGGCCCAGGTTTGTTTTGTTTTAAATGAAAGTTTAAATAAAACCTAGTAGAGATTTGAAATTCTCAGTTTGGCCCAGGTTGGCTTTGTTTCAAATGAAAGTTTTTAAATAAAACCTAATAGAGATTTGAAATTCTCAGTTTTGCCCAGGTTTGTTTTGTTTTAAATGAAAGCCCCTGGATCCCTTCGCTGCCGGTGAGGAACCAGTTTTTGAATCCTCCACAATTATTTCTAGGAAGGCATTTGCAGTTAATTGGGTGCTAGAGGCAGAGGAACACACACCCACCTGCCTTCAAAGCTCCACAACGAGGCCAAAAATATTTTCACCCTCCCAAACCCTGAGACTTGAAGCATTTTAAGGGCCCATGAAGCAAAACCCACTGAAAACATCATTTTAACTTCCTCCAGCAGCTCTTCACTTGGAGGTTCTGTAGGGCTAAAAGTTGTTTTTATTGCAGCTCTCCTGAGGCTGCAATGAAACAATTAAAACGATGAATTTTAATTAAGAAAAAGCCAGAGAGAGGCTCTAGCATAGCCCTGGTTTGTGCCTGAGGTGTTTTGGTTTTCTGAAATTCTTTTCCCAGAGAATTTTCTGTAAACAAAAGAAATGTTTCAATAACTGTACTATTTTTTTTCCTAGGAGGGACTTCTTCTTGATGTCCCTCTGGTCTGACCAATGTGATTGAAGAGGTTTGCCTTCTTGTCACCAATCAAATTGGTCTGTGTAAAATAGTATAAAAGGGAGACACATCCCAAAAATAAAGGACTTTTCAGACCTTCAAAGTCAGAGCTTGTGTCGTTGTGGTGTAAAACAGTGTCACTGTAGGAACCAGCAGCCAGCAGAAATGAACCTGCCGTGGTTTGGGGTTTGTGATTCCATTCCCAGCCAAGCCTGACCTTTGTGTTTCTGTGGAATCGTTACTCACAGCCCGGGGCAGCCCCTGCCGTGATCCCAGAGCTGATAAACTTCTGCAGAACCCTGTCAGCTCTGAGCCAAGCTGTGTTTGCTGAGCTGAGCCCTGTGAAAGTCCACCCCGCTGACATTTGTCTTGTGATAAGACAAATGCAGAGCAGTTCATTTTCTTTCCTCGCAGCGTGTTGTTTACTTCCACTTGTCTGTTACAACCCAAAAACCCTCAGCTGCCTGGTCTCGCTGGTTAAATAAACTTTGGGGTTTGACTCCCCCACGTCACCTCCTCCCCAGGAATCAGAGCTGAAAGAAAAAGTAAAGTATTTTATATTTTAAATATAAAATTTATATATTAATCCACCTCTGTAGAAAACATTCCCGTTGCAAAAATACAAAATACAAAGTAGTGAATGCAAAAAACCAAAATACTGAATACAAAGCCTAAGTGAAAATAAACCACTTCCAGTCACTGCGTTGTCTGTGGGATTTGAATAAATTCTGGGCTCTCTTTGGCCTCCATCCCCATTTGTTTAAGTTGTGATTCAGCTGGCTCTTCAGGATTATCTCAGAATAACCACTCTTCAGGGTCGGGTTTTTGTTTGTTTTTTTAACACACAAATCCAATCCCAAGTGCCAGAAGTCCTGTGCCCATTTGATCCCCCTACAGAACAACATTATGGCCGTGATTCCCCAAAAAGGATAAATGAGAAGAGCAATAAATAGTAGGGGAAAAGAAATAGAGAAAAAAAAATAGAAATAAATAGAAAAAAATTAGAAAAAAATAGGAAAAAATAGAAATAAACCATAGGAAGAGGAAGGAAAATAAAAAGAGAATCTGCCACTTTCACAGCCCCAGTTCCTGGGTGGTTGTTGCTCTGGAGGCGACCCCACAAAGCCACGTGTGCTGGCCCATGTTTGGGATTTATTTGCACTTTTTAGGGCTCTGAGTCCTCTGAGAGTTCATTGAGGGCAATTCCTGCCAGAGCCATCCCAAGTCCCTTTGGCTTTGTCCCAAAAATCCCTTTGGCTTTGTCCCAAAAAATCCCTTGGCTTTGTCCCAAAAAATCCCTGCCCAACCTTTCCCCAGAAGCCTTCAAAGATTATTTCAGCATTTATACAACTTCTCTCCACGTGATTTTAAGGGTTATCTAAACACAAATCTCCCTCAGCAGAGCCAAAACCTGCTGGAAATAATCTCTGGAGAGTGAAGTTGATGTGGGAAAAAAAAAATAATAATAACTTGATACAGGCGGGTTCATCAAATATTTGCACATCAACATGTTCCACTTGTGGCTCCTTTGGCTGAGAAACTTCGATGAAATTTTGCAGAGAAATAAGAGCAAAATTTTGGTTTATCTGACTTGCTATCTTACAGATAAATCAGTTCCTGATTGTTCAGATGCCATGTAATTAAAATGAGTAATTTCAAAGTCCAATGCCCAGGAAGAAAAAAAGTGGGAAATAGATAAAATTGGCTAAAAATAGTTTTAAAACAGCTAATAATAGCTTAAAATATTTAAAAAACCATAATTTTTTTGCGATTCTAAGCTAAATTAAAATATTTAGCTTTGAACAGCTGAAAATTGCTAAAAAAATCGCTAAAAAGAACATGAATCTTGTGTAATAGAGACTGAAAACACCAGTGATAAATTTGGCAAAGGGAAAACCAAGAGAATTCCAAACAGAAATAATGATATGAGTTTAAAAACTCTGCATCAGGGATGATTTCACAAATTCCAGAGCTTATTTTGCTTTGCTCTTTTCAGGAGCTACTTGAGCAGGTGTGAAATTCCTGTGCTCAATAATATGGTGGGTTTAGATGCTCTTTAACCAATAGCTGCTCATTTCCCCACTTCCTTCAAAAACTGAACAGAAAATCTGATTTTTTTTAGCCTTCCCCTCTTTTTTTCCTGCCCCTTTTTCCAGACTGAAAAGAAAATCTGATGTTTTTTTATTTTTTAGCCTTCCACTCTTTTTTCCTGCCCCTTTTGTCAGACTGAAAAGAAAATCTGATTTTTTTCCTGCCCCTTTTTCCAGACTGAAAGGAAAATCTGGTTTTTTATTTTTTTTAGCCTTCCCCTCTTTTTTCCTGCCCCTTTTGCCAGCCTGAAAAGCGAAGTCAGGTGATGATTAAGCCAAACCTGGGAGAGTGACTCAGGCATTAATTCTTGATTAATCACCGGAGGTTTTATGGGGTTGTTAAAATTCCTGTCCCTGCCTGGAAAACGCGGGGATCAGTTCTGTGGAAAAGGGAAATGCTGCATGTGCTTATCAAAACCAGAAATCAGGAGTCAGGATTTACCACAGGGTGTTTGTTTATTTTTTATTTATTTGTTCTGGCCCCATCCGGCAGATAAACGGCCCGAAAATAGTTCCCTGGTGGAGGAAAGGTGATAATTAATTGACTTTGGTAATTGACTTTGGTGTTGTCTGCCCAAACTCCGGCCCCTCAGGGGATCTCTGGGGTCATTTCCACCTTGGGTTCCCTAAAGGGAACTCTGCCAGAACCGGGGATGGGAGGTTTGGCCAAGTCCTGCTGCACTGGGTGAAAAACAAACAAACAAACCCTACAAAAAACAAACAAACAAAAAACCCCAAAAAACAACAACAACAAAAACACGCCCCCCCAAAAAAACCCACCCACCAAAAAAACCAACCAAAAATAAAAAAAACCCAAAAAACCACAAAAAACTCAACCAAAAAACCCACCAAAAAACCACAAAAAACACCCCCAAAACACCCAAAAAACTAAAACCCACAAAACAAACAAAAATCCACCAAAAAACCCTCAAAAACCAAACCCAACCAAAACCAAGCAGAAAACCCAACAAACCAAAAAAAAAAAAACACAAACAAAACCCAAGGAAACAAAAAAAACCCAAACAATACCCCAAAAACTACAAAAAAAACCCCAAACCCCAAACCAAACCAAAAAACCCAACAGAAAAACAATGACAAAAACAAAAAGCCCCCACAAAACACCCCCCAAAACCCCCCCAAACACTAATAATAATAAATAAAAATAATAACAATATTATCAACAAAACAATAATAACAATAATATATAGTATAGCAACATATAATATGTTAATAATTAAATAATAATATTACTAGAATGATAACAGTATTGTATTATATTATGTATATTATATTATATCATATTATATTGTATTATATCGTATTATATCGT
>JANPWX010019924.1:6361-71820 GCA_024734555.1 Trochalopteron elliotii
GCAAGAGACAGGCACAGAGGCACGGTCAAGAGCCCGGATGGGCGGGAATCCAAGGAGAGTCTCCTGCCAAGGGCCATCCCACCCAGTTCTCAGGAGAGGCCAGAGAACCCACCCGTGCACTCCCCAGGCTGCGGCAGACCCGGGATACCCCAGGGGATGGAGCATGGCAAATTAATGTTGCTCTTAAATTATGTTTGGATTTTTTAATAAATTTTCTCTCTAGTCCCCTTAATATCTTTAGCATTATGGAAGATCCTAAAACTTTTTGAGTACAAGGAAATGTAAGGCACTGCACTGTAGATCTGGATTTATATTGCCTCATGGTATTTCATTTTTAATTTTGTTTTAAACTTAACCCCAATATTTTATACTGGTCTGCACAGACAATATCCCAGAAGACGTTTTGGTATTTGTCCTTGACACTCTTTTTAACAGTCAAATTATTCATCTTTCAGTGGATTGTAACTCTTGCGGTTATTTTTTTTTCTTTTTCCTTTTTTTTCTTTTTTTTTCTCTTTTCTTTTAGTTTGTTTCTTGTTTTGTTCAGATTTTTTTCTTATCTTTGTGAGTCTAAGAAATGAAGAAAAAGAGCAAAAAATGCTAAAATAGTATTTGAAGATGTCAGAAAGTGTGAAGTAAGACATCATCCATCTCTAATGGGGCAACTATGGAAGAGCGTTCACACACTATTGTAATACAGATTTGCAACAGAGTTCAAATACGAGCCAAGCTCCACCTAAACCCATTTTGTACTACCCAAAGAAACACCACTAAAGAAAAAAAAAGCCAAAAAAACTCCAAAAAATCCCCAAAAACCAAAACAACCCCCCCCTCCCAAAAAAATAAGAAAACACCCCCCCAAACAACAGTATCTTTTGTATAACAATAAATTACTCATTGTTACCAATGGATTCAGAATGGGCCTACTGGGAAGTGTCCCGTATTGCCATAGATATAAGTTTTAAGATACTAAAAATCACCCTGTTTTCTAGAACTGGGGTTCCAGATCTTAAGGGATTTATTAAATTTTGTTCCAGACAAGAAGACCTTAAGATACTCTTTTATCATAAAATCACTGAATCAATGAGTTTGGAAAATGCCTCTGAGATCATGAAGTCCAAACTACTACCAAACACCACCATGTCTATTAGGGCGTGACACTGAGTGCCACATCAAGTCTTTCTTTAAAGACCTCCTGGATTCCACTACCTCCCTGGGCAGTGCATTCCAGTATCTAGTCACGCATTCTTTGAAGAACTTCTTCCTAATGTCCAGCTTAAACCTCCTCTGGCACAGGTTAAGACTGTGTCCTCTCATCCTGTCATTGGTTGTCTTGGAGAAGACACTGACCCCCACCTCACTACCCCCTCCTTTCAGGCAGTTGTAGAGAGTAACCAGGTCTCCCCTGACCCTCCTCTTCTCTGGGCTAAACAGCCCCAGCTTCCTCAGCTGCTCCTTCTAGGACTTGGGCTCCAGACCATTCACAAGCTTGGTTGTTTTTCTCTGGACGTGCTTTAGCACCTCAATGTCCTTCCTGAATTGAGGAGCCCAGAACTGGACACAGCACTCAAGGTGTGGCCTCACCAGTGTTGAGTACCAGCCAGGGGAGAATCCATGCCCTGCTCCTGCTGGCCACACTATTCCTGACACAGGCCAGGATGTCATTTGACAGTTGAAAAGGCCCCATGTAGGAAAGCATGTTTTCAAGTATGAGGGGACAATCTAAGAATTTGTCTGTACAACTGCAAAGACAAGTCCCAGTGATGAGTCCAAAGGAGAGTTTTGACCAAACTTGTTTTCTTCATGTGGTAACTGCACAAAAAGAATGAAGGCTGCTTCTGGTTTGACGCTGACTGGAATGTTTCCAGTTATGTATGGGGAGGAAAAATTCTACTTAGTCTCTTTTTCTGCTCGTCTGGCATCCCCCAATGTATCTCCTTAAACTTCTTGCCACTAAATTAATATTGCCTAAAAATGCTTTGAACTCTGTGGTTCCTTGAAGAAAAAAACCCCAAAAAAACAGTGCCAGGGAAAAGAAAATAGTGTTCAATCAGCATATAACAAATCACTTTAAATTTCCACCTCAGCCTCCAAGGAAAACAAAGATCTATCTCTGTTTCTTGTCCTGTTGGCTTCCATCATATCCTGTTTCATGCCTCATATCCTGCCTTTGTTCTGTGCCTCTCCTCTCTTTGGGCAGCAAAAGCTCCTGCTCCCCATAGAACAACTCCTAGACTTCTTTCTTTAAAAAAATATTGCTCCAAATAGCTACTCTCCTGGAAAGTAATACATTTTCTCACTGAATTGCTACTGACTTTTGCCCACTCACAGAGAAAGTCACGGACATTTCCTACATCTTTCTAAGCACTTTTGTTCGTCCATTTTTCCAGGAACTTCCCAGAGTAAATGAACCTTGTGTTTCATTTATTACTAAGCTGTTTATATTTAAACTATGAATTATCTTAAAGTTTTTCATTCCTCTATATTATAATGTCTATAGGTAGGACATTTGCCAGTGAAACAAAAATGGGTTTAAAAAATGGTTAGCTAGCAGGCAAAATTGAAATCTCTAGATTTAGAGCTTGTCCTTGCTCTGCTCCATGCAAGCAGAAAACAACAGCCAACAAACACCACAACAGTACTGATTGTAGAGCACACTGCTTTAGACTGATCAAAGACTTTTTTTCACATATTGTTTAGAAATTTCAAGTTGAAGAAATAAGTACAATTGGCACTAACTTTTCAGATAAAACAAAAAGTAAATAACAGAGTTTTAAAAAAATTCTAGCATAAAATAAAAATGCTAAAAAATACATTGCAAATTGTCAAAAGATTTCAAATACTTTGAAAAAACATTTTAAGGCTTTATCCTCAGGGTATAATCTAAGGAAATGTCTATCTTGTCTTTTCCCTTTGCAAATGGATTTATCCTCCCTTATAAAGCTACCCATGACTTGACACTCACTGGAATACCACTTTTTCAGGACAAAGGATAAGAAAACATAAAATATTTTCTAAAAACCCCTAAATTTTCCAAATGGTATTCAAAATGACATAAAAAGCAACTCTTTAATGAAAGTTTTCAGGTGCACAAATATGGCTGTATGCACACATGATAAAGGATTTCTACAATTTTTATAAGGTTAGTTAATTAATATGTCTAGCAGGTACATCCAACAGAAGATCAGCTGCTCCAGTAACTCACCTTCATGTCAGTCCCTTAGAGTTAGTCCAGGGTCTTCTTTGCCCCATTTCTTGTTATGTCTCTTAAGTTCTGGTGCAAAACAAAATGTCCTTGTCAAAAATTCTTTTGTTAGGAATAAGACTAAACAGAATTTAAAAACTGTGTTAGTGAGGGTTAGCTTATTGTGAGAAAGGGCAAGAAAAGTACTAGAAACCATACTATACATTAAAAATCTACAAGGCTACAAATATAAGAAAAATATACAAGTTAAAAAAATTTTAGGCATCTATGATAGTAGGAAGGAGACATGACTTACCACTATATTCTGCATAGGTATGTTGATTACCCTGCCTTCTTTTTCTGATTTTGCTACTCTTTATGCTGATATGCTTCAACTTTCGTAAACATCCCCACCTTTAGGCCACCTGTTAGGCTTAATATGGCCAGACTCTTACGACTGTAACAGCTGTTCATTCATTTTCTATTCTTACTTTATCAGGGAGAGAGAGAAACTTATGTAAGTAAGGCTTTTAGTCATTTCCCCTTAAGAGGAAAAAAAAAAAGAGAGAAGATCTGTGGGAATTTGACTATTAGAGAGCAAATAAAATAAAACTTTGGGTTTTCTGTGGTTCAGTTGTAATTAATTATTTCAGTTTAGCTAGATCAGAATTAGAGAATGATCCCTTCTTTAAGCACTTAACTTTCAAAAAGATAGTCACAAACAATGGTGCCTCTTTACTCTCTTTAAAGTTTCATGAATGCGTCTTCGTACTTTGCTTTTACATTGGTCTTAGTAATTTCCATATTTCCCTCCCTTCCCTTCCATTTTAAATCCATTCAAAGATCTTTGTATAGATTTCTGAAGAAAATCTGATGTGAGTTTTGGTGCCATCTATTTGTTGAAATGAGAAATGCATTGGATAATAAAACTAGTAGAAAAAGGACAGAAAGAAATATAAAAACTGTTAATGTAAAGATTTTCCAGGAATGCATGGGGATCTGAAAATGGCAGTGCCTTAATTTCTATCATTTGTGTCTGTTTCAAGTCTGTCCTTTCTTAGGGACTTTGTTTATATATATGTAAACAGTAAAGAAATTTTATTTCTGCTTCCAAACATTGTAAGCTAGAAAGAAACATTCAAATATTTTCTGGTTTACTAGCTACAGTTTCAGTCTCTGCTACTGCTTGTTACTCGGTTCACATTTTCAGTATTCTTCATCATGCATGGATCAATGCACTGAATTGTGCCACTGGTCACACACAATTTTGTATTTAAATTATAAAGAAATATGCTTGCTGAATAACTAGCATTCATAGAATATTTGTGATCCATACATTTTCACAGATTTCACCTTGATGACTGACACCATGCAACAACAATTCAAACAAGAAAACAGCATGACAGAGAATGACAGATTTATTTTGACATAATTTATCTTGCTTAATATTGAAGTTTTCCATATAAGCAGATTCTGAGCAAGCAGAATTCTAAATGCTGATAGTAAATTTATATTGCTCATTTCAAACACCTATTTTGATGTTTGTTTTCATTTTTCTGGACATTTAATGTCTTCTAAATATCCTCCAAAGATTCAAAGTAATTTTTAAATTTTTAAAATATTGAACATTTAAACACAACCTAAGTACAAATACCAAATAAATCCATCTAACAAGGTAGTGACTAGATGAGTCACAGCTTCTCTGGAGCAAAAACTCTGTTTTTTCTTTCTAAATTATAAGGGTTTTAACATCCCTTAGCATCTAAACTAGCACTTTACTTGTACAAAATCTGTGATCTTATTCACTACTACTACAACTATGACAGAAACCATGATTGAACCAACATTGAATTTACTCAATGGAGTTCTCAGAAAATGCTTATATATGCAGACATTATAGCACAGTGTCAATAAAGAAGATACCAATGGATAGAAACATAGTTTTTCAACTTTTCTTTTTCTTGTCAAACTGGGTTGGTTTTTTTTTCTCATAAGCACACAACTGTGAATTAAATGTGGCATCTAAAGCCATAAAAGCTTTCATTCCTCTTTTCTGGCAAAACCCCAGATTTTGACCTATAAGTGAAAGATCCCTTTAGTTACTGTAGTTCTTGGACCCATTTCTGTGCATTTGAACGGCCTACATCTTTCTCTGGAAAAATCGTCCCTGAATCTCAGGCAAAAGTTATTTTATTTCACTGTGACTGTGAAACTATACAGAAAGCAGCGTCACTAATTATGAACAGTGCCCTTTTACATCAGGATAAAGTGCAGTAGAAAAGTTGAGCCAGTTGATAAAAATGAGACATGAGATATGCTATAGAATGCTACCTAATTCTTGTTAAGGTTTGTGATTTTATGTACTGCTTATTCATTATTCCTAGTATGTTTTTAAGTGCATCAAATTAACTCAATCAGAATAGTTCAGCTTACTGATAAGATGCATAAAAATTCACTAAGAAATAAATGGACATATCTATGTGTAACATCTTCAGGATTCATTAGGATTATTAGATGTTAAAAATACAAAGACAATTAGTAAAGTGAAAAGGGTGTTGGCAGTTCATATCTTTACAGTCTGAAGAAAATTTTAATGGTCAGCTACTGATTAATAAAATGTATTTCCTCACCACTTAATGCTCATGCTCCCTAAAACATACACGACCAGAAAAGGCTAACACTTCTTGTTTTGAGCAGCACTTGAAGTCATAAAATTAAAATTTTCCAAACAAAATTAAACCGTTAGGTCAATGTAATAGTATAACCCAAAGTGGCAAACCAGACTCTCACTGGTGTTCATTCACTCACCCCTGAGAGTGAATGGGGTGGGGAGGGAATGGAATTGAAAGAGTAAAAGTAAGAAAATTTGTGGGTGAAGATAAGGACAGTTTGATAGGTAAAGCAAAAGCTACATTCACAATGAAAACAGAGCAAGGAATTCATTCACCATGTCTCACTGATGGGCAGCCACATGTTCAGCAATCCCCAGGAAATATCCCCCTGTCCTTCTCTTCCCCCAGCTTTATATACTGACCCATGCACCATATGCTATGGAATATTACTTTGGTCAGTGGGGGCCAGCAGTCCCAGCTGTGTCCCCTCCCACCTCCTTGTGCACTTCCAGCCTCCTCACTGGTGGGACAGTGTGAGAGGCAAAAATGTCCTTGACTCTGTGCACTGCTCAGTAGTAACACACCAATGTTATCAATACTGTGTACAGCACATATTCAAAACTTTGACTCATACCAACTCCTGTGAAGAAAAGCAATTTTATCCTAGCTGAAAGCAGCACAGCCAGGAACAGATTTTAGCTTTGTGTTAGTAAAAGAGGTCACATCTACTGTTTGGTATTACCACTACACACAACACTAACGGAGAGGTGATCCTGTGAGAGGTTCAACATCCTTTCCAGGAAAATCTTCAAAATACTCTCACAGAATTTGCTTCTAATTGTACTGATACAATTCTTTCCTTCAAGGGACCTTTGGAACAGTTACCTCTTACATGTACAAACACTCTATACACTTAGGAGTTTTTTAGGCCTTGAGATGTTAGATTGTGTGGGACTGAACTAAGAATAGATAGGTATAAGTGTTTTAGTCACCATGACTAATAGAGCTCTAAACAACATGGGCCCAATTTTGACTGTTGTTATGTTAAGCTGAGCTAACAGAAATAACTCATTCTGTAAAAAGCACTGGAGATTTTTTAAAAAAAAATCTATCAGAGATTTATATGAGCCATAATTATTTAATAACAGTATTAGTAAAACTAGCTGTACTGCAGGTATGTGTTTCCGTTCATTACACAAAGAAGTTGTTAGTTTAGGTAGGTGGAAAAAATTATAAAACTGGGCACAGAAATTCAAACCATGACACGGTGCTTCTCCTGTACTATACATATGTTCACAGAGAAGTACCTCTTTGTAGATATATCCCTAAAATATAGGTTGCTGAGTGTCAAAGATGAGTCAGTTGTCAGTGCTTTGTGATGCATTTTTTAAAATGCAGAAATGTAGCCTTCTAAAATCCCAGTCATCTCCATACAAAGTACTGGCCTACTTGCTAGGGAAGTCACTTTCTGAAGCTTCATTTATAAATGAGGAGCTTTGCTTGGTTAGTTTTTCTAGGATTTAAACGTGTTCATGTTAAACAGCACATAAACATTACATGGACACCATTTAACACAATGAGCAGCTTTGCTCTTTGTAAGTATGGGTGTTGTTTCCATGACTGTCAAGCATTTCTCTTGAAGATTTTATTCACTTAAAAGATGGTGTCATTGCAATTGGGTTCATCATGTTTCTCTTGAAATGTGAGAGATCAGAGGTGAGAATGTGACCTGATCTTAACCTCTTTAAAAAAGTCGCATCCTGAGGCAATCAAAAACTGGTGTTTCTGAAAACCTCACATGATTTTTCTTATGACTGAGGAGTGCATGCCTGAAAGGTGCATGGCGCATACCTTGTATTTACAGCCTCTCTTCAGTCTGGGCTATAGAGGAGATAATTAGCAATTCTGGGCCAAATCTTTAGAGATTTTAAGCATCTGCTAATTAGTCCAAGAGCTGATAACAGCAGGAGACACTATAAAGTCTCAGCACATCCATAAAACATTGAAAGAAATCCTGCTTTGTAGTTTATCATTTTATTGTAGCATGGTTTTTTTTGTAGTTTAGTATTTTCTTGCTTATTGTTGCACTTTTTGCTGATTTTTATGTAATATTTTATTTTTAACTCAAATCAAACATTCCATAATTTCAAAAAACTCACATTCATAGAAAAAGAGGGGGGAATGAATAATATGACACAATCAGGATGTTTACAGTCATCAACTCTGCAATATTTGTCTGTGTACAAGTTCTCAGCTACTTCATTACTAACAGCTATACACTATAACCTTGAGTAATTTTTCTAGTAGAGATAACACTTGAGGAGAACATTCCAAAAAAATAGTACCTAAGTGCATAAACAAGGAACATCTTAGTCACCCACCAGATCTCAGCCCACACATTGAAATTAATGACTGGTATGGTCATTTGATAACTTCTGCAAAACCATTTCTTAAACTTAAGATCCTCCTGGAAGAAACATGTTGATTATTCTTTATGTAATTTTGTCTAATTTTACTTGCATTCCCCTAATATTTCTACTTGTTTGTTTTATTGATTAAGCTTCAAACAGGAAGTACCTTCACGCATTTGATAAAATTCTATTCACATAGGAATTTTGGAGAAAATGTCATGCAAGAAGATCAGTCCATTTTTAAAAGTCTAATTAAAGACATCAGAAAGAAATTACCTGAGGGTAGGAAGAGCAGTTAATGGATGTTTCTTGTCAGAAGTTGTGAAATGTGTTTTGCCAAAGGGATTAAACATACCTATTGAATTCATCATGTCATAGAAACATCCATTATTTGCCAGTTCAATCTGTGAAAAGAAGGAATACTTCCCCGTATCTTGTGGTTATGAAGCTGCTACTCCTATGGTGGCATGATATGTCATCACCTATTTGAGAAAGAAGCCCCTCTAAATTAGGAGAGCTCCTAAAGCCCATAAGTTAACCTCCTCTTTTCTCACCTCCAGCCTTTCTAGGAGACTTCACAGGCTTCCTTGTAACCCCAGCTAGGAAAACATGAGAAGCCCTTCCTGATGGCAAGGTACTGTACTCACCTTCTGTACATGTCTACCATGCTATGTCACAAACTTGGAAGATGACTAGATCTTCTGAACAACAAAGGCACTAACCCACTTGGCATTTATGACTTACTATGACAGTTTTAAGCAAAGGCCAACATTTAAAAATGTGGGTTTGCTACTATCATGTTTTGCAAGAAAAGAATTACTCAAGGTTTGTTTTCAAAAAAGACTTCAGATCTGTATATGCTAGACACAGACAGCTCCTCACTCAAAGGTCAGTCACTTGTTAATGCCCAACCTAAGTTTTGGGTAAGATATAAATAATTGAATTGTCATACTGGATGTTTCTCTTCATCTCTCAGGAGTTTAGGTTCATTATGAGGTGCTTTCCATCATAGGACACCCAGCTGGTTTCTGTGTGGAGGCCCAGGGGCCTGAGACACCCTTGTAGATTAGGGTGAGAAAAACTTTCCTCCTATGGGACTTTGCAGCCCCATGTTAATATTTCTCAGATTTTGTTGTTCTATTGGTTCATTAAGTTTATGTCACCCTGTTACCATGTATGCATACCTCCCAGAATCTTCTTCCTTCCCCTGGATGCCATTGGGTTATTTTTGCCACAGTCCCACACCCCTGTGATCCTATTAGCCCCCCCAGTTCCTAGCCTCCCCTTGCACCATTTTCCCCATCCCTATTGGACCCTGACCCTCAAGCTCTGGTATATAACCCTGGGTCCTTGGCCCCATTTTGGCTCTTGTCCCTGGAACACATTGGAGGCACGATAGCAACAGTAAAGAGCACTCGCATTTCCAAATGGGACCCGTCTCCTCGCCTTTATCGTCAGCTCCTGATTAGCAGAGTGCACTGGCCCCAGAGGCGCAGGTCACTCTCAGGGACACACAGTAGCACAATGCTACTGGTTTCTGCATTGATCTCTTGAAGACAGAGCTCTGACTGCTGTTAGGAGAATTTCCCTGTTCAACTATCCAGGAGCCACTCTGGCAGTCACACTCACACCACCTGAGCTGGGACCACACACTCACACAATCAGACCAGGCTTCCTTACTAGCTCAAGCCTAGATTTCCCATAGCAGAGTCTCAGATGTCTTGATCCTTTAGTCTTGGTGCAAAAATTGAGTAACAGCTTGAGCTGGCGCCTCTGAGGCAGGAGCCCCAAAACAGAAAACCCTCGGATTTTATACCTTCAGTCTAAGGGGGCAAAAGTCTGGCGTCCTTGGCTCCTGTCATGTCCCTGAGTGTCCAGTCACCTGGCTGGGCCACAGGGGTCCCTGGACCCTTTGTTATGCAAAGTGTCAGCATTTCTGCTCCCACGATCTGGAGCTGAACCTGCAGCTCCCACTGCAGCTGCTCACTGAGCTGCCCACACTGAATGTGTCCCAACAGTGTTTCCCATCATAACATTGTCGCTCTCAGCACCAGTTTGCTCACCTGACTCCAGCAGCATTTAGTGGTTGCCTTTCACAACAGGATTGCACTCAGAAGTGGTGGGACTCTGAACCCCTCAGGAAAGAGCTGGATGGAATGAAGCAGATGGATCCATATGGGACCCCATCAGGTTCCTGGCTTCTCCTGGTGAGAAGTTAGGTAGGTATGAGAATGCTGCAGGCCAAGATCATCACAATGCAGCACTGAGCACTGTGTTTCATGATTGTTGAGGCTGTCAAGACAATTGTGCACAAATGGGATTTCACTTAAAGCTAAAGCAAAAATGGAAATTCTGCAGAATAGAAACACTAAAATGATAATAATTCAAGTATTTAAATAATAATCCAAGTCTCATGAGGAAACTTCATGTTTAATTTTATGTGTGATGTGGAGACTGTGTTTATTACTGGGTACGAATTAATCTTTCTGCGAGATTTGTTAAATTTTTTTTGCAATGCCCACTGGACAATGATAAATCATTGCAATTAAGATTGGCCTAAATTAATCTTGTGGCTTAATTTTATGTCTGTTCTATCTCACTTGGTTTTGACGATCAGCTTTTAAATTTGGGGTGATGGCAGCAAATAGGTAATGTCACAGCACAGCTAGAAATCTTGTATAATTATGTCTTGCTTTTAATGTCATTTGCAATGTTTGAATTTGCTATGTTTGATTTCTTTTGCCTGATGATTCATCCCAAAAGCTACTTTTACGTATACCAAAGACTTCTGAAACTTCATGACACTGATTTACTGCTGACCTCTAGGAATCACTGACATCCAAGTAGAACTACCAGCCATTAATTCAGGGAGAGCTAATCATATTGGCTGTGGTATTGCTTCTGAATATGCTTCTAGTCTCTTCTAGGGTCTCCATTCATGCAGTTATGTCTCTTCCTTTGGTAACATTAATCTGCAGCTTATTAAAGGGTTTAATGGCAGAGTTACCAGCCTATAGACCTGGATACAAACCTTTTAACTGGCACCTTGTGTATAGAATTGTGCATCTACTTACAGTTTTTAGACTCTGTTGGAACTTCCCTCCAGTATGTGCATATGTGATCTATGCATCCATCTTCAAAGGTGTCACTGAAACTTCAGAGGCTTCCAGAATTCAGTTCCAGAATTTCCTGAATGCCTTCTTACCTGTTTACATTTTGACTATTTTTAAGGACTACAAAAAGTCATTAATAGTTTATCAGTCATGATCTATTTGTTTACTATCTCCCACTTATAATTTGACAAATATAAGAACTAAGAATTGTCTTTTTCAAGCCCAAATTTTACCTTTTTTTTTAGTACAAATCCCTGTTCTTATTTGCTTATTTGTAGGCTATTGAAAAAAAAAATACAAAGAAGGCAAGCCTGAGGTTTTTTTAGTCTATTATTCTTATACATATGAAAAAAACTCCTCGGGTTTACAAAAGCTGGCAGTGGTAGATCACATCCTGATAGAGCTCCCAAGCCAACTTGCTTCACCCTATAATAAAAATCAAAAAACATTCCATTCTGCCCATTCCTATTCTACATCTCTTTTTCCCCATTCATTTATTCTTGTACTCCACCTGCTTAATAATTCCAGTCAGTAGATACACATCAGTAAAGAATATATATCATCAGGATTTACAAGCAAATATTCCCAAGCAACATTACAGTTCAAAAATAGCCCAAGTTAAGAACAATGCATTATATATCTGGAACACATCATCTGTAATCCATTTTCTTAGCAATGTACTATGCATGGTTCCTGTATAAAAACACCTTCTGCTCAATACATAACACTCTCAAGCTAGAAACAACTTTAACTTAAATACTATTAAACTGAGAATTAATAGAAAAAGAAACCTCAAGCAAATCAGTTTTGTACAAGGTCCATTGTTACCAAATCCTTTCTGCTTTGATGGTTAGAAAAAAAGACTCAATCCAAATCTCCCCACAGTTAACTGTTCAGAAAACTATCAATATATATAGAATCAAAATCTTGCATGCCTATTGCTGATGTTCTTATGTGGATGTCACACATCTACAGAACAACAAGACCAATAAATGAGTTTTAGAAGAGGCTGGCAACATAAGTCGGGAAAAAACAAGTGTGGGCATAAAATTACACCAAAACAAAAAAGAAAAAGGGTGGTTTCTTTTCAGATTCTGAAGTGTTTTACAATTTTTCAGGTTGTCCATGAACACTTTTTCTAAAGGATGTGTGACTAAACATACACAAAATCAAAGTCCAGTATGCCCATCAGTATCAACAGATATCCCAGAACCAAGTGGTGTGAATGGACAAAGTGGATGAGTAGTTGTACATGTTATAACCTTTTGAAGACAGAATATGATAAATGAATAAAATGCTAAATAATACATGGACCAGCATATGGCTTAGTGATTTTGTATCTTCTGGTGTATGTGTGTTTATGCACATGTATACATAAATATATCTGCTGCTATTTTAGTTATGGTCATATAGGCAGTAGCTTCTTGACAGCTTATTAGTAGCAGGTTATGTATTTTTGCCTTCCTAAATGTCACCATTTGGTATTTAATAAATACCAAGAAATCTTACCAGGTGTCAAGTGTGCTGAGGGGTAACTTTGCACTGAATCTTTAACACATAACCCCTACTCTTTTGACTCTTGTTTAGCCAACACATTATCTATTTTTGATAAATTAGGAGAATGGTTGTCAAACTTCAGAAAGAAGAGACATGTCTAGACCACTCTGATACTAAGCAATGGATTGCATCCTTACTGTCGAATGGTCTGCTGACTGAGAAAGCCTAATTTCTTAGCCAACTCAGCCATTTGCTTAAAGAAACTATCCTAAAATGGAGTTCTCACTAAGTTTTAGGGCTAGCTTCTCAGTAAAATGTGACTTAGATCTAAATAAAATTTATGCACCAAACATTGATCATTTTGAGGTATAGAGCCTAAAGAACTAAACTTTGTGAATTAGTGGTCTTACTCTTTGAACAAAAATGCAGCAGGAGTCCCAGAACAACTGAGTATTAATATGGGCAATTCTATGGGAGTGTCCACTTTAAATGAGTAGAATTTGATTTTAACTTCATTTCATTTTCTTTAACTGGAAATGTCGGTCTTGTCTAGAGCGACAGAATACTAAAGTACCAGAGACTGGACAGATTACTCATGGAAACGTTATTAGCATTTGCAGTTTCAAAGAATTTCTTTCTGATGCTCTAGACTAGTGGATCACAAAGCAAAAGCCTGCAAAATGGATAAGTTGGCTTGCAGCTCTCTGTGCAATCTAGAAAAATATTGACAATTAGAGTTCATCAATGTGATTACGTCATACAGTTAGAAGCATTTTAAAGAGTTAATAAGAGTTCCATTTTTCAAAATCAGGGAAAAGGTGTATAATTATTTTTCTTTGATTATTGCTCCTCCACACAATAGTGAAAAAGAAAAAATCTAGTAAATATTAGACAATATTTTATATACTGTAGGCTTTGATTCTGTTTATTCTGCTAAGAATGTAAAAGAGACACAAAACCAAAGAAAGAACAGATTTGTTAACCAGTCTGTTTCATTTATTATTGAGCAAGAGGATATTTTCATTTGCATCTTTGTTAGAAGAAGGAATGTATCTGCTTAGAATAATCTGAGGAAGTCTGAACTCATTCAAGGCAATTGCACTCATATTTGTTTAATTTATGTGAGCATTAAAAATGTTGCATTACTTGCCAGTTTTGTACAATAACATGCAGCATGCTTCAGAACTAACTGTTCTGTTTATTTAAAGGAAACAAGTATTTTATTTTTTATGTATTTGCAAGAATGCCCAAGCACATGATGCGTATTCTGTGACTGTTTCCTCATACATTTCTCAAGTTCTCTATGTTACATTTGGCCTTCTGGGATGACATGTTTTTCCTCTTTTAATTGCTACTTTTATTGCAGCAGGGAGAAAATCCCTGATCATCAGTCTTGGGCCAGAACTTGAAGTGAGAATTGTCAGGAATTTTTCTATGTCTTCTCTGATGATTTTCAAAGTGAATGTGATCTTATATTGAAGTTCATGTTCAAAGTTGGGGGCCGGTTTCCAGTTTTGACCACTCACATGAGTCAGATGCTAATGCTGCCCAAATACTGGAGATAAAATCACTTAAAAGCAGATGAGAATTTCCACTTTTAGAATCTTTGCCAGCAATTGTGATCCATATTTTTTCTATCTAATATCATTAGGACAAGTTTTCCTTTCTTGGCTATGGTTCCTTACTTCAAGGGAAATTTATTAGCATACATTAATCTCTTACATCTCTTCTGCATAGTTTAGCTGTAGCCTTATCTTCTTACTTATATTTATTACCTGCTTTATTTATATAAGGTAAAGTATTGTGTTCATGGTGTCCTCTCCTAGAATACTAATCACTTCCTATATTTTAGGCACTTATGCTTTTGAGTATTTAACTTAAAATAACTAAGAAAGGTGTTTTGTTGCTTCATCACTCACAGAAGGATGCTCTGTGTTGAGCTGAGGGAAAAGAGTAAAGTTGTTCAAATTTCAAGGTGACTCTTCCTTCTGTGGAGGCAGAAAACAAGCCAGAAGAGGAAAAGACCTGGAAAACCTTCTCCTGGGATCTGTGTACACTGATTAACTTAATGTCAGAGTAATAATTTATGATAGTCGGGGTGCAAATGGAAGGTGATCTATGATTTTCATGCCATTATCCTTATTATTCTGCATTATTGATGAGAATTGTTTCAACCTCTCCCATGAGCAGGGTTAAATCTTAACATCTGTACACCTATACCTCTAGAACTTGTAATAACTTTTCTCTTATTCCCACTTTAGATGAGCATTTCTCATTAAACCTTAAATTCTGTTTCATTCTACCAGTGAAATTAACATTTATATAGCTGACCCTCACTTCTGATAGATATCAAAACTCTACAGTCAATTAATAACAAATCTAGAAACCATATTTTATGCCACTGTAAAATTTAACTAACCAAATGGAAGTCAGTTGCAAATGAGTACTCCTTTCTTTCCTCTGCTTAAAGAAACATTGCACTACTTTCCTTCCTTTCTACCCTCACTGGTGAAAGTAAACTAATTTGCAAGTATATCCTCCAAGAGAGGCTATTGTAGCTAGAACATCCTTTTCAATGACTAATTATTCCACATGGAAACTTTTTTCTTTAACAGATTCCTATCACACAGAATGAAGAGCCTGTGATTAAGTTCATCAGACTGGTTACTTTCATAAAGCATACAAAACAGAATAGAATTGACTTCAAAGGAGATCCTTTCTCAACTTCCCTAGGGAAAAGGGATGGCATACAACTACCAGGTTACAAGGAAAGATAAACTGGATGCCAGTCTAATGACTTTGTAGTAATACATGCTGATTTTCTGAGAGAATTTTAATTGCATGAGTTAATAAAATTTGAAATTGTGATGTATAGTAGCAGAAGCTTCTTTTCAAAACAAACCTGCAACTCTTGTTGCAATTTATCTCACAGGTTTTCCTTTTCTAGTCTCTCTACAGACCCTTCCCATGTTGGTCATAGCAAATCACTCAGCATTTATACTCGGCAAATTTCAGCATTGCAAGCAGCTTTTAATTAATAACCTCAAGTATTTCCGCTCCACAGAGTGTACCTGATTGCAGGATCTCCTGCATGAGAGAAGTGAGAAGAGGAAATCTCTCCCACAAGGAACAACTTGAACTACATGAGGAATAAGGAACATCCATGCAATTTTCCTTGCACCAGACTGATGTTTTCCATGGAGAGGCTCTACCTCCATGGAAAGGAAAACAGTGTCTCCTTTTCACTCTTTCTTTATATCAGATGATTGTCTTTTCTCAAGATGCCAGTTTTCCTGGTCAAGTTTCCATTCCTTTGGAAGAAGCATGGGCTGAAGTAGCTTTGTGGTTACACTGCAACGAGAATGGACTCAGCGGGGATGGGACAGATGCAGGACAGATGTGTCCAAAGGCAGCAGCTGCCATGAGACAGCAGCCAGAGATGCCTTTCTTGCCATGTTGATGGTAGGCTGAAAATGAATGAAGGGTATGGACACAAGCTGTCAAGAGGGGTGCAAATAGACAGAGTATTGATTAAATAATGGTGATACAGCACCCTGCAGTGAGTCATCATATAGATAAATGACCAGCAGTGGGGGTTGACAGATGGTGAATGACTCTTATATAATTGAAAAGTACATTTGAAACCTGCTGAGAATGTTCCAGCAGCAATTTAATGATTTCATTCAGTTTTGAGGAACAATGAATGACTGAGGGTTTTCATATATTTCACATTTGCTTGTGCATTTTTCACATGAATATTATAGATGTCACTGTGTATAATTCACAGTTACTTCTTCCTAAAATAATTTTCATATTCTCTAAGGGAACTATTAAATCTATTTTTTTGAAATCTCATCACTATATTTTGTGAGAGTATAAATCTTTGCAATGATCATAGTTCTAAACATAACATGAAAATAAAATTAAAAAAAAAAAAGTTGCCGTTTTCAAAATATATTTCCATTTCCCCCAAACATTCTGCCAACCATTTAAAAATAAAGCCAGAAAAAACCAGAGCATTTACTAATCAACAAGAGAAATTATAATATCCATTTAGTTTAGGGCAGTTAAACAAATCAATATCAGTTTATCAAGACACTTGGATCTAACTGCCTTCTAGATTAAATGTATTATAAATATTAAAATACCTGCTTAAATAAGCACTGAAAATTATACACTAGCTTTTTCCATAAGAAATTATTTATGCAATTGCAGTATGCAAATAAAATTGTGTACTACAGAATCAGAGGGGATTTGATGTGAACAAAAGAACAGAAAAGGGTTCATAACATTCAAGGCTGATGGAGGATTTTTTTAATATAAACATCAATATTTTTCAATATTTGAGTAGAGAAAGAGAACCTAGCATTCACCTTGTAATGGAGAGCTTACACAAGGCCAATGCAATGACCAGGGACAGAACAACTTATTAAGAATTGGTTTTACTTGGGTAGTTACCATTCTGTGGTAATGATCATGTTTTGTTTAATCTTGGATCTTCTGTCTGTGCATATCTGATCTATCTGCCAGAAGTCTATTGCTTTACAGGAGTTTTGGAACTACTGTGCTTACACCATTTCTCATTCAGCAGGAAAAATGTCCCTGACATGGCTCAGAACAGCACTTTTCCTCTCCCCCACTCATACATTTAATTTACACAGTTGTATTTTTCATTAATAGCTTCACATGCACGAAATGTGTGAGCAGATTTTTTAAGATTGCTTTGGAAAACATCTGTAAATAGGTAAATAAAAAGATAACTTTCATACACTCTTTACTCTTGAGTGTATCTGTCCATCTTTATCTAATGAGAAACACATTTTCCTATCTCCAGGATTTACTTAGTTACTGTGCCTGTCTGCGAATTTCTAGATATTGCTGAATAAATCTTACAGGCCAGACTTCACTAAGAATGTGCTAAATACAGTATCCAAAAGACCACTTTAAATTGTATATTTTCCCCAAACAATTGGAGTTGGGCATAAAGGTCCAGGCAACAGAAGTCAGTACCTTCCTTCTTGTGAGAAAAGATGATTAAATAAATAAACAAACAAACAAACAAACCAGCAGGGTTTGAAGAGTATAATACTGTAGAAAAGCACATTTAAGATCATCAGTGATTTTTATAATGATCAGATTGAGTGGAATGTAGTGATAAACAAGAATAGAAACCCATAAAAAAAGTGTTCTGTATAGAGCAGATTGTGCTTTCAGCAGATATCTGAAGGGGGTATCTGATTTATAATCAGAGTTCTATACCTTGTCAAGCAGTAAAATATTATTCAATTGAATTATATAGTTGTAAACTGAATAAAAAAAATAATGATAAGGCTATGTATTAACAGGCAAGGAATCAATGTCCATTTGTGTAGCCATTCATAGAGTATTCACTCATTTTTGCACATGCATCTGAGAAGCACAGTATATACAGTTGTGCTAATGAAAGAAAACCATTCACCCTCAGATAAGCAAGTGCACTGAAGGTATGTGAAATAGGATTATTGATATTTGAGATATATGCTTACTTGCCTCAACAGATCATGCCAATTACTTCTTTGCCATGGCATGACAATCATTTTAGAAATTAAAAAAAAAAAAAAAGAACAGGAAATATCAGACAGGACAATGTGAGCAATGAATTATGGTTGATAATTCATGAATGTAGAGTAATTAATGATGATTTTGTGATTTACCAATACTTGTCCGAGTTGTTGTAGACAACTGTATAAATTGTAAAGAACCAACCTCAGTGTTTCTTTTCTTCAAATCAGTAAAAAGAAATACAGCGATTTGGCAAGATTTGTATTAGTTCCTAATAATAATTTTCTATCTAATACACTTTCTTTTCTAATAAGCTTTCTATCAGCTGTGCTTAGAAAGAACCTCAGATGAATAAAAGAAATGCAATACATAATAATGTAAAAAATAAATGCACCTGGCTCATGGTTGACAAATGCAGATAAATGCAGGCTAATGAGTTTGGATCAAAAAAAAGACAAATGGTGTAGGTGCTAAATAGAAAATGAGCATTAGGACATTGACATAAATAGAGATTTGGGAACTATTACAGACAAATCCTAAAACTCTGTAGCCCATTAGGTGGATAAACCAAGAAATATAAATGAGATACTGGGATGCAGCTAAAAATGCACAATATAAATCGAAGTCTAAACTTATTTTAGTTAATGAAGCAATAGTCACAATGCTGTGTACACTAATTATCAGTAACAGATGGGATTTCATATCAATCCCCAGGCAGGATAACCTTTAAAGATGGGGGACAATAATTAAGTATCTCAAAGGGCAAGAGACTTAAGATCCAGAGTGATGACCACTTGGCAGCACCCATTCAGATAAATTCAGATGCCTAATCCCATGCCCTGTACAGACAATGAACACAAGTAAATTACATTCCCCAATATTTCCAGGCAGAGATAAAGGCTTCATGAAGTGACGTAGTTGAAGTGCAGATTTGGAGTAATTAACATGACTTTGCATGAAATCGTAGCAGATTTCTTGAGGTGATTGTGAGCAAGGAAAGCTGCTCAGGTATTACTGTAACGCATTGTTACTTTATGGTTGCTGCATATCACCTCAAATTGGTCTTCAGCATAACTGTCCATTACATATTCTATGGCAGTTGTTTTAGATATGTATTTGTATATTTAAGCATGCATATACACAGAAGATGCTACAGTATACAAAAATATATCTGTATACTAAATCCTATCAAGATTTCTGAGTTTAGAATAAGGTTTTTGAGGAAATTGCTACTTTATACAATATAATTATTCCTCAGATATTCTGAAAAAACTATTGTCAGAAGAACATTAGTGAACATAAACTAACTCTTGTGCTATGTCACTGGCCTTTGATATATCTTTACCCTAATGTTTTAATATCTTGACCATTTTTAACAAAATGTATAAGTGAAGAAAACACCAGGATTTTGTTATTAACAACTAAAATGTGAATGTTATTTCTTTCTCATTCAGTCAACAAGTGTTTACATTACAAATACCAGAATTTCAATGAATATTTGTAGTGAGAAAGAAAAATCAAAGAACTGTAAATAGTGCCTTGCTCCTTAAGAACCTCACAAAACCAAACCTTTCTCTCTAGCCTGGAGGTCAGAGCACTTATAGGAAAGATAGTAATGACTTTCAGCCAGAAAATTGCTGAACCTTACCTAACAGGTAACAGTGAGTCTCACAAATATAACTTTACTCAAGACCAGTCTGAAGAGGAAAGGCCAAAGAAGGGCCACAGGGATGGTAAAGGGTCTGGAGGGGAAGCCGTATGAGGAGTGGCTGAGGTCACTTGGTCTGTTCAGCCTGGAGGAGACTGAGGGGAGATCCCACTGCAGTTACAACTTCCTCATTGGAGGGGAAGAAGCGGGGCAGCTACTGAGCTCTTCTCTGTGGTGACCAGGGACAGCAGCTGGGGAAAGAGCATGAAGCTGAGTTGGGTATCAGGAAAAAGTTTCTTCACCCAGAGGGTGGTTGGGCATTACAAAAGGCTCCCCAGGGAAGTGGTTACAGAGCCAAGCCCAACAGAGTTCAAGAAGTGTTTGGACAATGGTCTCAGGCACTTGGTGTGATTCCTGGGGTGTCCTGCACCAGGAGTTGGAATTCAATGATCCTGATGGATTCCTTCCAACTCAACATATTGTGTGATTTTTTTATGATTTGTCCAACTGAACCAATCTCTGCTCCCAGAATAATTTTCTTCACAGAGCAACTCAGTCCTAAATCTGTAAGTCCAGCATGGGTCTTAAATTCTCCTCTCCACAGAAATCTCTTTTAAAGTCAGAGGGATGCGTTCAATGAGCTGCCTTTTATGTCTCACTTTTGAACTTTGCATTCTACTTTTCTCAGTCACCTCACTTAGCCATTTGGTTCTCTTCTCTGAAAAGACAGGGCTTTCAGTTAACCACCTGACTTTCTACTGTGATGCTGGGTATGTGATATGATCTGCTTGGAGATCTGCAGCTTTCCCAATCAAACAATAGTTCTGATCACATTAAACTTCTGTGTTGTTAATATAATTGACCAAGATTTTGCCTAATCTCCCAAAACAACACATTATTTTTAAGTAGCCAGGGCCTACATCTCTCATCTTCCATGGCCATGATAAAAATGTTAATTTCTTGTGACATAGGAAAAAAATACTTTCCTTCAAACTTGTAAGTCCTCATTCATGGACTGGAGGCTTCCAGCAGCCTTCCATTTCAGTGAAATATAGGATGTATATAAGGATAGATGGTATTCAGAAAGCTAGCAGGTGAAGGCAGGAAAATGTCTAGAGGAAAATTACTATGTTTAAAAACAAGACAGGTTTAAAATATTTCGAATTATAATTAAATTTTGCCAAGTTGATAGAACTCCATTTACATCTGCATATGTAAAATGTGCGTGTACATGTATATGTAGAGATAGATACATATCCTAAATTACCAGATAGTATTCTCTAACATAGAATCAGCTTCAATTCCCATCCATTTATAGATGTCACAGTATATTAATCACTGAGATTGAAAAGAGCTATCATATCTCTAATGGGACATCTGGCATAATAGACAGGCAGGCTTATTTTCATTCAGCCACTGAGGCCTCAGCAAATTATATCTGAAGCTTTGGATTTTGAAAGTACTTTTGTTTAAATGAAGCCCATTTTGGTAATGATTATATGTTAAAGCATAATAAAGAAGTGTCTTTATAGTTCCAATAGGGAAGCAAAGTACACTATGTGGAAACATTATAAGTATTCATCTCTAAATGTCACTCCGCTACAAAGTTCGACAGTTGTACAGACTAGCCCAAATGGGAACTTGGGGAGCAATACAAAATCCTGATATTGGACAGATTTTGAAAGGCATGTGGGGACAACAAAACCACATTGTAAGTACTGTCTGACTCTCATCACACAGTAGTTGTTGAGCTCTTTGGAACAGTAAAAGAAAGAAAATTAAAATATGATGCATTTGTTCCACAAATTTGAGTTCAGAAAAGCACAAATGGTTGGCTGCTTCTCCGAAATGTACATCTTTACAAATCCACAGTCACATGGAGAAAAAGACAATGGTTTCAAAGTATATTTGCATTAAATATTTGGGTAGTTACATATTTTGTATATTTCAACTGATCAAGCAAAACTATCTTTTTACATATCCTTAGTTTTATACTTGAATGAACCATCATTTGACTCCTACTGGCTTTACTTATACAACTGAAGTAAAGGATACATAGATATGTTTCCTGGATTCTTTATTCAAGTCCCAATCCTTACCATATGCCTCTGTATGTAAACTGATTTTTTTCAGTTGGATTTAAACCAAGCAACTAATGTAGCAAAGCAACAGCCTCATTATAGCTGCCATTGTTATCAGTTGTTTCTCCCATTTTTCATACAAATGTCTCTTATTGAAGCTCAGTATCAATATTCCATGATCATGCATTATTGAGATTTAATGTGAGTTCTACTATTGATTTCAGCAAGGGAGGACGCCCGGTCAGAAAGAAAAACAAAAAAGAGTAGAGTGTTCTGTAGGTACCAGACCAAATTTCATGCTGAAATCAATAAGTTTATAGGTAGTGTAAAGCCAATACAGAATTTAGACTGAATAATCTTGAGCAATTAGATGCACCCAGACTTGCATGCCTTCAGTCTTGTATTGATTTTGTCATTGCCTTACATCATGTGTTTTAGTAGCAATTATGCTTTCTGGCAAACTGTTTTTTTCTCTCTCAGCATCTAAATTGTTGCTTCTTGATTAATCAACAGGAAAAATCAATGCTCTATCCATTGCACTTCCAAGCTTTAATTCAATTACCATCTGTGAACTAATCAAACATTGATCTAGCTATGTCAATAGACAGAAGCCAATTTTTTTTATACCACTATATTTCCTTGTCATTAAAGGTTACATTTTAGTTCACTTATCACAAGTCTGAATATTTAATGTAGTTAGAAAAAAAAAATCTCCTCTCAATTTAATTTCATTTAATTAAAAACTCATACGACCTTTTACATCCTTTTGCCTATTTTCTGCCATTCATTCTATTCTAGTGCAGGGTTATTTTGCAAACAAAAGTCCAAAGTGCTTTTTCCAGGTGATTTTAATAGACTGAAACAAGAAAGAACAATTCTTTTTTCCTTGTTGTCAGAAATTACATGTTCATCATTTCAATAATATTGCCACTGACTTCCTCCTCTCTTAGCAGCTGTTCTGTCTATTCATTTAAGGAAAAAGAGCTATAGTTATTTTTAATTAGTTGATCCCTAGTAAGGGTTTTTTTCTTCCATGAGCTTCCCTGTCACTGGTTACACAATTTTCCGTACTATATGTCTCTAGCTAAACGTCAAACAATTTTATCTGAAAAACAGCTACTAGCAGTTTTGAGAAAAGGTGGGGTTAAGCTCTTATGTACTGTCTCTGTGGAAGCAATTAACAAATAGTAACTCCACTGTTTTTATTGCCCAGCCCTAGGGCTATCATGGTTGAAAGTAGTAAAATAATCATAATGATCAACATTAGCACTAGTAATATTAATACATTAAAAAGTGAAAATTTAATACAAAATAGACAACAGAAAAACAAAAACCCACAAAACAGACAAAAAAGGATTCCAGGGCCCTTTCATACCTTGGATTAAAAGACTTTTAAAAAACACAGAAGTGTCTGCTCTAAGGGGAGAGGGACCTGACTTGCCTGCCATATAAAAAATAATGAAAAACAGCTAAAGCAGGAAGTAAATAGGTAAACCTCTTTTATGTCAGTTAGCTTTGCTCTAGGGAGACTAGATACCCTGAATATCTTTTAACAGGTCTAGGGGTTGTAGCCTAAAAATAATTCCTAAAAGCCCAAAGATAACAGTCAAATAAGTTTCCTAGAAAAGGGACATAGGGAGTGAAGAAAAATCTTTAAAAAGCAGGAGTCCTGAATTGTCCTGTCCCTTTCTTTCCCCCAAATCTTAGCTTATACCTCTGCTCTGAGCACATGTGATCACTGAGAAACCTGGTGTTTCACAGGAATTGCTTTCACTGCTGCGCTACAACCTCAGTAATCCATGTCAGCTTTACCTAGGTGTTTTAAAATTTAGGAGTGATTAAAACTTTTTTTTTTCTCTCCAAATTCCAGATGCCTATGAAGTATTAGCTAAATTTTCTTTTACTCATTTAATATTCTGTGTAAGCTGTCTCATCTTATTTGGGTTTAACAAGTGCTTATTTTTCTTTTATTTCAAGAAAAAACTATTAGATTCTGATATAAATCCTCTCAAATTCTGAAACAGTATTAACATCCTCTGGAAAGAGTGCTATGGCCTTGCTGTGCTTGGAAGGAATTTGCCTAAGTGTTGCCAGGTAATTACTTTCTCCAGTTGGTATCAATATTCTTATATTAATAACTAGTTGTATTATCAAATGACCTCAATATAATTTTCATAAATTATGTAATTATTAATCTACAAGAGCATTAAGAAATTATTACATGAAGGTTATATAAAGATACAGAGCATTTACAACATGTCTTAAAAGGCACTTGTCATTGTAGACATAAAGAAGAGCCAAAATTTATTATACTGAGAGGAAATATGAGTCAAATAAAAGATAACCAATGCTTTTACTATGTTCTTTTATTGAAAATACTTTTCTATGAATCATAGCTCTTCACTTGTGAAAGGAATAGAAGCAAGTTAATTTATAACATTTACAACTCCAGTTGGAATCTCAATACCGTTATGTTCACATGTTCCTCAATAGAATACCCTTACATTGTTCTACATTAAAGACATTTCAAAATCAATCTCAACTGCAGTTTTCCAGCTGAAAATAATTCCAATATTCCAATTCAATTCTCCTAAATGTTCCAGTTTGTGAGAAAATATTCCTTATTAAATGGTTTCTGAATTTTTGAGTGTTTGTGACTTGCAATTGCAGAAAACTCACAATAATCAATATTTATTCTTCAATGGAATATAAAATAATATTGAGAATTAAAGAGGCATGTAAATTATGAAAATCTACATTTTGAGGCCTGTGTAAAGTATGGCGTTTCATGATCCTGAATTATACCTTCTGGACATTGCTTTGGCTATAAACTGGGGCTCCAGAAACCTGCTGGTGTGTTCTAAACCAGTAAAGTCATGACATGAACAGCTGAAACAAAAATCTACACTAGTATATCTGAGTATAGTTTCCAGATAGTGGGAATATACAGATCTATCTCTCTTAAACATTAAAAAGACTCAGAGAAGATTGCAATTACCTAATTACACAATGAATACTAGTAATTATATTAAAAATCCAGTCTCATACTCCAATATAGCTCTGTGCTATTTTTATACTTCAAAATAGCTCTGTGCTGTGAAATTTTGAATGTCTTCAGAAAATTAAAAGAAGGTACGGAAACTCCAGTACCTGTGTCACTTTGTTTAGTACCTCACCAATCTCATAATGAAAAATATTTTTCATATGTAAAAGTACAAACTTGTCATCTTGCTTCTGTTGTGATTGTGATTATTTATTTAACTGTACTTGTCTGAAAAGCCTGGTCACAGCTCTTCCTTAAGTCCTAAGTACAGTAGGAAAACAATTAGCAGTTATTACAGAATTTTTTCCCAGGCTAAACAAATCCCTGTCTAGAATCAAGTAGCCCAAAACTGAACAATGTGTACTGGGTGTAGCATAAAGAAACCCAAGCAAAAGGGAATATTCATGACACTTAACCTCTAGCTGCTGTCTTTCTAATACAGCTCAACTGCTGTTAGCATTCCTCCACCCCAAAGGAGCTTGGCTGATTCACTTGTGAGATGCTATTCTACATTTTACACCTTCATCCACAAAAAGTCCCACCTGCAGCAGTCTGTGGGATAAACGGAGCACAGGAGAGCACTTACACAGGTGGAGTTACTAAGCTCAAAGGTTAGTGCATGCTTAAATGCCTCTTGGAATGGGACTACATTTAAACATTGGTGTATGTGTCTTCCTGAGCAGGCATCCCCAAGCAATAATAGTCGAGGAAGGTTCAGTTAAATATTAACCTACCTGACCCTTCGTTCAAAAGAATTGAGCATATTTCCACTTGTTACACTGGGAAAAAATTCTGAGAGTACTCGTCTGTTCTCAGGTATATCTGAGTAACCATGGAGCCAAGTGGCACTGCCACCAGCTGGAGCTCTAGCCTGCATTTGTTGCTTAATCCTGATTGCTTACCCAAATGCAATCCCATTAAAATCAATGTGCAGAAAGAAGCCCAGCGTGATCATTTCCCTACATGACACTTAATACATTTCAGAGCAATTCCTGCAGAATGTGCAGCCATAGGATATAACTCTCTCTTAGATTTTTCAGTTAAGATTCAATAGAGATTTTAATTTGTTTTATAATTCTGTTGAATTATAAAAAAACGTTAAATTATATCAGAAAAATTACTCAAATCAAAATTATGTTATTTATTTTATGACTTTTTCAGAGCATGCAATGTTCCACTTTTATTAGTCAATTGATCATTGACTAATGTGATCAATTATTCCAGTCCTTGTTGAGTCACAGGATAATGTTGTTTTTAGTTCCTGGGCTTTAAATTTTAATATGCAATGCTGACCTTTTTGCTTAGTTGCTCTTTCTTAAAGCACTTTTTGTGGGAAAAATTTACAGACTTCCTTTCATGCCAGCTACAAGTAATGAGATTTTTCCTTTTATAATTTTTGTAATAGTGCAGCACACTCACCTCCCACCGGGCAGTTTATACAAATTACTACAAACATAATGGTAAATGTTATTTTAACACTTGTTTTGGACTCCAACATAGAAATATATTACATATTTTATTAGCTCATTTACCACCTACTAAGTTATGTTATTAGCTAATTCATTGAACATGATATGTGTTGGGTAGATTTGGTTACCACTTTAAAGGGACACTTCTCTGGGTCTGGTTGGTCTGTGCTTTTCTGAATCCACAGAATTTACTATGTCTGTGTATTTATCAGTGAAAAATAAACCTGAGAGATGCAGGAAGGCATAAAATGAAAGGGTAGGATCTGCCTCTGTGTGACACACCATACGTTATTATAATAAGTAATTGATTTCTCATTGTCATTGTTCAATAGTTCTGATTCACAGCCCATTAAGGTTAAGGAAAGAAAAAGACTCATGAGTGAAACCTGAACTTCATTTAAGTACTTGTTAACATTGACAGTGACTCTGTAGGATTGGGAATTTGGTAAATGTCCAAGTGGCAGAATCTCAGACAAATTCCTTTGATCTTGAATTTTGGTGGGATACATAATACGAAATTCCCAAGTTCTGTTGAAAATCCTCATCATAAAAGAGATATCAACTAACACTTTTAATAGCCTAGTCCTACTGAGCATTATTAAAGCCTTGTGTTTTTATAAGCCTGCTACAGTTCAGGTTGTCAGCAAAAAATTAGTCATGCATGTTACAGTTAACACATAAAGATTTTAGGGATTGTCACCTTTGAATTCTGGTTCTGTCTTAATAAGAGTTCATTCTATTAATGAGATATATTATATGTCATGTGAAAAGAATTTGGGGTGGACTTTTTTTTGCTGTATCTTAGATAAAGATTTTTTTTCTTATAATTTGACATAGCTTTTCTCATAATATATAGCAAATATGTTTTTAATAGCATTGTAGTCCACAAACACATCAGACACTTCATGGCTCTAACCAGACTTAAGAAACCTCCTGAGGATCTTAATGCTATTAAAAATGTGCAGCAAAAAGCCATGGTGACTGGGGTGAGACTAGAAAACGGGGAGCATTAGTTAGGGTAGGAAAGAACAAAAAACATATCAGAGAGAGAAGTTGCAATAGCCACCATCCAGCAGAAGGATTCTGCAGTTTTACAGCAAGAGGTAAAGACAATCCCATGCCATAAAGGGGAGTCTGCTTAATGAATGACACCAGGTTAAAAAATAATAGAAAAAAAAATAAGTAAAAGTCAAAAAATATTAAAAGCAGAAGGCTGAGGAGCCAAACTTTGACAAAGTCCCATAGTATCTAGAAAGAAGGGAATTTGTTGATAAAATGGAGAGGTTGAAGACATGGTAAGTAATTGATGACCTCATATAAAAAAGAGGGATCATGTCTTTGAATGCATGAAGTGTCTCTTACAGTAGGCAAAACTAAGGAATAAAGAAATAAAAGAATGGGAATCACACTAAGATCAGAGAAGGAAGGGGAAAAAAATGAAAGTAGGAAAGAATGGACTGAGGAGCAATAGGAGAAATCCACCTATTCATCCATCCATCCTAAATCATTCTGACCCCCCACCTCACGCTCCAACCCTGTGGTAATGAGACATAAAGTAACAAAACTGAGAAAAGCAAAGAATTCCTATCTATAATTTTGTCTCTCGTGTCTGATCTTTGTCCCATATGGAGGACTGAAACTAGGCTTAAGAACTCCAGATAAACTCCTGTGCGACACAGTAGCATCCTTTTCTCTTACAGAGAATTAGTACTTCTTTAGCATTTTCTACTCTCCTATGAATTTAGCAAAGGGTTGGAGGAAAGCAGAGGAAATCTCCTATGGAGATTATTTTTCTTGAATAACAGTGCTAATCAATACTTATGAAAAATAAGGAAAACAGAAAAACAATATTCAAGAAGGTAACTCAGCCCTAGAGTTCATTCACCTATACTTGAAGGGTGGCCAGTTGTAGTCCATGGAACAAAATCTGCCTCCAAAGCTGTCTCATAGTATTTTTGACAGCCTCCAGCTTCTCAGAATAATGCCTCTGTCATGACTATCCTGCACATTAAAATCTAAAAAACCAACATGACCAAGGGACACACTCAGGAGTTTCATCTGCAAGCTAGACTCCTGTATTTCCAGTACTGTCCCAAGAGGCTAAAAGTTTGCCAGCTATGTTGCTCAAAAATTCTCATAAGAGAGTTTTTGACCCTTCAGTATAGGCTATGGAGAAACCCAAGTTCTTCATGGTAGATGTTCAATGAACCCACTTGGAACTATGGAAGAGGGCTGTGCTAACCTTTCCTTAATTAGCAGCTTATATTTAATATCAGTTGCAGTAATAGTATTGTAGTAATAGCCATTATATAGGATCAACCTGATGTTTACTCAGCTGGTTTTTTCATCTAACAGCATTCCACACTTAGCACTATTTTTTGACAGAACTGGGTCAAGGATAGGGACTGAGGGAGCCAGTGTGTATACTTCAAAGCTTTCTTCATGCAAAAGAATTAATTTCTGCATTTTGCTAGAATTTACCCATTTGTTTTGTGGAACACAGCAGAATGTATTAGTGTGACCCATTATGCTATCAGTGCCAAGAAAGCTTTACTTTTCTGTTTGGCCTCTCTTGGCATGCAATCAAGGCCAATTGCCTTTTTGCCTCATAGCTTTTCCTACAGAGATGAAAGTGAAGCCTTACTGACACACACAGGATGGCAGTGTGATCACTGAAACAGCTTCAATCTATTGGTACAGGCATGATTAAGCTTCTCTCTTGTCATTTCCCTTAATGCATGCCAATTTGGCCTTGTCAGTCATTTATCAAGTTTGACAGGAGCTTTCATCCAAAGAACATCTCCAGGAACAATCAAAAAGCACTATGAGCAGGGCTGGACTGGAATTACATTTCCTGTACTGAGCGTTCCTTTTGTTCTATTAAAAAAAAACCCTAAGTATTCTCCACTTCTGTATTGTAAAATCAGTTTTAAATTTTAGAAGTGATCAGCATGTCCAGTCTAGAGTAAAAATAAAAATAGTAATTAAAAAAACCCTGTCAGTATCAGAGTTAGTCTCTTAGTCTTAAAAAGAAACATAGATTTCCTTTAACTTCCAGGTGAAAAAAGAAAATTATTGGGGTTTTTTGGCCAACAAGTTGATCAGAAGTGTTCATCTTGCTTCTGCAACAGGCAGTCCCTGATCATTCTCTCCAGTGCAGCACTATATGTCTGTGAAGTATTTTTGCCATATTGTTAACTGATCTTCAGTGCATTCTGCTGGATGTCACTTTGATAAAGATATAACTTGATTGCTGTACCGTTGGGCAAATCTGTCTTTAGGTCTGTCCCTTCACTCCTCTTCATCAAAGCTTTATGTATAGAGGGGAAAGTAAAAGCAGGAAAAGCCACCAAAAAGACAATTAAGAATGAGAGTGCTTTTTGGGTCAGTTTTTCTGATGTTTAATATTGTATAGCCAATCTGCAAAAACTGGTATTTTTGCTGTTCTTTTCCAAGAGGCTTAAGACTATACAATTTATATTCCCATTCATCCAAATGTTTTCCATCCATGAAGGACACTTTTGAGAGTCCAGGTTATTAAGCATCAGGGAATCCTAGCTTAGATACCATCTAGATGGAAAATGCCTTTAATGCTCTTTTTTTTTTTTAATTAATTTTTAATTTAATTCCAATAGGATTAACAAAGGTCGTGAAAAAATCTTAGGACTTCTTCCTATTGGGAATATCATACTGCCATAAATATTCTCTTTCCTTTTTTCTGTATTAAAAAAATGAGAAGTTATTGAAAGGATAAGTATCATAAGCATCTTTGTCTCCTAATGCTTTCTTGGGACACAGGCTGAAGACTCGAAGAGGCGTTCAATTGTGTGGACCTGTTGCACTGCATAAGGCAACTGAAGATATATTTCAGGGTTAATGACTTCCTCTGTTTGAAAGAGAAAGAAAAACAACTCATGGATCAGAAAGTGACCCCTTCAGGGAATGAAACAGGTTGGATAGTAGATATGTTTTCTGTTTCTTTTTACATTTTCCAGGGTGAATTTTAAGCAGCTCTGAATCTAGCCTTTACAAGACACCCCTGGGATTCTGAATGAAATACAGAGGGCCATAAAGAGATAGCTGAGATGAAGAATTAGTCATAACTGAGTCTATTGTGGAGGACTAGCAAGAAGAGAAAGCAGTTGAAAAATGAGTATTTTTCTTGCAGGATCTGAAATGTTTACTCATAATAGCATAGATTTACTTAGTTTGCTAATGCTTGTGACATTCTTGGTAATAAATAAGGCTGAAAATGCTGATGACATGTCCTCCCTTTTGTGTTTATGGATATGCAGGCATATCATGCTTACTATGCTTGCAAAGCAACTAAAATGCTGAAAAGCACAGGAGGGATCCATCCTATTTTTAACTTACAGAGGAAGATAATATAACAAGCTCGATTTGGAAAGGAGCCTGAAATTTTGAATCTTTTGCTCAGTGTCAGACATATGGCTCTTGCTAAGAAGATAACTTTGAGTATCTGAAGCTTTTCATTATCTTTAATTAAGACTATAGTAAATACATAGGGCAATTTCTTGGCTGTTTCTTGGCTGTTTTTTTATATATTAAAAAAACTTGTCAGTTTTTTTTTTTAATATATATATAACTTGTCAGTTATATATATATAAAGAAACTTGTCAGGTTTTTTTATAAACTGACAAGCCAGTCCATCCTAGAGCACAAATACTGATGTGCCTTCCAAAACTGAATGGCAGATGCTGTACTTGACTTTCGTTTCTTGTTCTTAAAAGTAAGCTTTTCCAGCTGCGCTTTCTAGTAGGAAAACCTGAACAACATTATTTTGGCTGGTACAATCTGTCAGTTATAGATCAACTGTGCTATTTTCTCCTTCCTTATTTTTGCAATTCTCCTACACCTTTAACAACTAGATGAAACATATTTAAATAGATTCAACTATTTGTGAGTCTTCTTTTCTAAAGTTCACATGGTCAATGTAAAACAAAGTATTATTTACAATGGAAACAGAATAGTTAGGAGAAAAAAAGGATTACAAAACAAGTAATGTACACATTGCTTTGCCATTCCCAGTGGTTACCTAAGCAAGAATAGATAAGGTTTTTCTTGCCAATGTTGCAAGGCATCTACAAAGTAGATGATTTAAGCACAATACTACTGCTGGAAAGTAAGGGAAGAAAGCATCTGCACTGGTTTAACAAAGAGCCAGCTGGGGTTCAAAGGATTACAACTGTACACAAACAGAAAAGCAGACACTTGTAGAATCCTCCCAGCAGAGTTCATAAACGTGTGGCTACTGCATGAAGCCCTGGTTGAACCACACTCTGCCCCTAAGCTATCACATCTGTGAGGCAGCACACAGTTCTGTGCATTACACCTTGCAAATATCTGCACCAATGGCTCACTTCTTTGGAGGGTGTCCTCCCTTTCAAATTCACTAGAGTTCCTTTGATGCTCCATGGGGCTGTTTTTTATTTATTTACTTGACTTGTCTCTTGCCAGATCTCCAGCACCCACTGATGAATTTTCCATAAACTAAATCCATTCTTGCAGGTAACAGGCATTCCACAGATAGCACCCATTATATCACTACGAGGTGGCTCCAGGTCTTGTCACCACCTACTGCTGCAGCTCTCTATCTCACCTCAACAGATAACCTCAGGTGACTCACAACATTTTCCATAACTCAGAAACAGAGCTGGGTGCCCATAGATGGAAATGGACCAGGGAAGAGCCTTATCTGAGGGTATCTGGCATCTGCCAACATTCCACATAGCAAAGTCTTTTTTTTTTTCTCTGAGACATCATCATTAATGAAGAAAACTGTAAATCCTGTTTCTGCCTTCAAAGAAATATCAGGAGTCAAGTCTACAAATTAGTCTCTCCTACTGAAGTAGCTTCACTGCTAGCACAGTTTAAACTAGGCTATGGCTTTTAGAGAGGGCAATGTAGATATATAGTTATTCTGTTATCTAGATACTCTTACAGAACCTAGTAGTTATTTCACTGAAAATATTAAAGGGATTATAAAAAAAATTAGTTACAGTAAGTTTTTAGGCAAACAAGGAGTCTTGAGAGGATGAGAAGAAAGGTAGTGTATTAGATTTTGATCAAATGTGCAAAGTTTTGGTTCTGTAATGGGTATGCAATAAAGCAGATATTGTGTGTAGCACATTCAAGAGAGATTAATAGTCATATTAACCTTTTTAAAAGTGATGAAACATATATCCCTTTGTGATTGGTGTGACAAAGCAATAAAAGCATAGTAAAATAGAACAGGATTCATGTCTTCTGACCATCAAATAAACAAGTAAAATAATCAGAGATTTACAGCATGAACACGTACATATAATATTTGACATTTCGTCTAAGCAATGGAGAAGCACAATTAGAGGGATGATAATAAGGTGTTACAAAAACTGCTTGAAAAATGCTCTGAACTAATATCAGCATCAGACACATTGGTGCCATTACCTTTAATAAAATGCATAGACACATCCAAATCAATCTCTTGGAAGGTACTAAATTAAGAACCATTTTTCAACATGTTAGCCTTTTATGTTTGGCAGTATTTACATAAAGTCAAAGTAAGCTATAATGTGAAAGGAACTGACCAGAAATAAAAATAAAAATAAAAAGCCATGTGCATGAATATTTTTGCAATTGTCATAGATGTCAATGCTTAGCTGTAGCGTTGATTTCATGATCTTTAAAAACTGGCCTCTTTTTTACGTAAATATTATTGTTATGGCCAGCTTGAACATACTATTTTCTTTTTAATGTAAGGAATCTTGAAAAAACAGAAAATTCATCAAATATTGCTCATAGATCTATTTCTTTGAAAAAGTCATGCCAGCACAATATCTAAAACTCATAAAAATCACCTTATGAATATCACTGTCAAAACCAAATGCTTAGAAAAGATGAAATCAGAAATGACACTTCAGCTGCGTGTACATTGCTACCTACCATGAATACATGTCTCTGTCAGACAGACTCTAAAACAATCTGATCAGGATAACAACTGTGTGGTCTGTGCACCTTCACCTGTTTCACCCATGTTCTTACTTGGATACATTTCCACTGGACTGGACTTTCAATCAGGGGAATTCAAACTTATAAAGAAATCTTTTCATAGCTGAATTCTTACGGACTGCATAGAATGGACCAACTTTGAAACCAAAGGTCTGAAAGGCCACAAGAATGCAAACTATGTGCTGTGCCTGGGAAATATTTCACTGAAATTTTGATGACTGAAAGTCAAGTGTCTGGTTGAGGGTGGTTGTCTTGGCTCTTCTACAGAAAATATAAGACACAATAACCTAGAAAATGTGATTCCCCACTTTGTGAGTGTTGACTCAGCCTTTTGCACCAAGTCCCATCCTAACTGTCAATGAACAGTCTTGCATGTGAAGGAAAGTCATCGGTTTTGGGAATTAAAGCAACAAAAATGATTGTTTATCTATAAAAGTAGCTGTAGTGCCTTGGCCCTGGCTGAATGCCAAGCACCCACCAAAGCCTCTCTATGACTCTCCTCTGCAAATGGACAGGGATAGAAAATATAACAAAAGGTTCATGAGTTGAGATAAGGACCATGAGAAATCACTCACCTACTACTATCACTGTTAAAACAGACTCAGTTTGGGGATATGCTGGAACCCTGATAATTAAATTTATTACTAACAAAATCAGAGCAGGATAATAAGAAGCAACATAAGACCTCAAAAACACCTTTCACTTACCCCTCTCTCCTTCCCAGCTCTTAAAGGCAAAATGAAAACTGGATCACCAAAACCAATGTTTACATAGCAATGTATGTGGATTGGAACAAAACTGATTTTTCTTTGTAACTTTATAACAGTGTTGTAACACCGGAATGTTAAAACAATGAGTAATATATTTTTACCACTATTTCTTGCAGAATTACACACTGAATATCAGTCTATGTGTAAAAGATTGGCACTGCATTTCAGTACTTATCTGCTGCAATTAAATCTCACAAAAAGGACCTCACAGGAAGTGATGAAAACAAGAAACAAGAAACAGACGAAGTACCTCTACAGAATTGCATGAGATATTCCCAACAAAAGGGCTGTTTTCCACAGTGCTTGCTCCTGTTTTGTGTTCTACAAAACCTCTTTGAAAACTTCCAAAAGCTTCAACATATTTTTTACTCATTTTAAAAAATAGTCTAAAGTGTCTTCTTTCTTATGTTCCTTTGGGGTAAAAACAAACAGTGCTGTAAAAAGCAATATGCTATTAAAACATAAAAAACTTTAGAAACTCCATCATAAACTTGCTGTATCACGTAAGTGTATCCAAGTCAACATTTTATAGCATCAGGGACTACCTATGGTTCCTTTCTGCTGATGGTGTTGTCACTAAAATGTGCATTAGTATTGATCAGTTATTCTACCATGATCTTCTTTCAGCTAAGTCAGCAGGAAGATAGACTGGAGTGAAATGTACCTTTTCTGAGAACATCACAGATAAAAAAGAAATAATTGCTTATGTGAAATATTGCATTTAAACCACTGTAAATATTTCCTAGCTCTTGGAAATAATTAATACATATATTTGTATATTCCTTAAAGAGCTAGCAAATAGCAATTTGGTAACTGTCAAAACTATTATGCACATCATATGCTGGAAAAAATTAAAGATGTACCATATTTTGTACATTCATTTTAAGTTATCTGATTACTTTTTAATTTTTATTAAAATTAAATTTAATTTTTAAATTTTGAATTTTAAATTCTCTAAATTAAACTATTTTGAAAATTTTAGATCTCTTCCGTCAGACAATTTCTGTTCCTAATTCATTTCATCTGGATGCTTAACATGCAATAACCACTCATTCTCTTAGCAATTATTCAGATGGTTGAAATGCTAAAAAAATTTCCTTTGAAGTATGGAAAGTAAGGAAGAAAATAATAAGATAACATGATAAGAGTATGGTCAACAAAAATCATAAGAAATTTAGGAAAGTCTTGCTAGGGGAAGAGACAAAAAACCCAAATGCGGGATGGCTTTGCCTCAAGCAGAATCCTTGGCAGGTATGTCATGCATGCAGGAAATGAGGAGTCTGACAAAACCAGCACTGTCCTGAAAACAGCACAGGGTGTTACAGCATCATTTCAGTACACATAGGCTTCAGAAGAGGATGCATGCTTCTTGGAGCATCCAGTTGACTATCTTCTGTCACCGTTGAATGATAACTTGATATCATTCTTTGAACAAAGGCACTGTATTGAAAATTTCCATGAAATCTCCACAGTAGCTAACTTCCCACTAAGACTTTTTTAACTGATATTGATATTTCAAAGTCTTTTGAAAGACTTTATGACTACCTGAAGCAAAAACCTGCTGTCTAATCCCATCATTTACATTATAGGCAGCACTTACTTTTCTGAAACACATCAGGGAAAAAATATAGCTACTGCATAAAATATTAACTAAAGATTTCTTCTCATACCAAGCACAATTTACCAGAGAAGGAAAGTCTTTCTGTTCCTCTGTCCCAAGTTCTGGGAGTTTGTACATTTCACTCTGCAGATGGAGGAGTCACAGAAGGATGCGACCTGTAATATGACAGAGGAACATTTTGTCTCCAAAAGAACACAGAAAACGTAACAACAATAGACACACTCACATAACCCCCTGTCAAATGTGTACTTTCAAGTAGTGGGTTGGGCCTGGCTGGACACCAGACATCCACCAAGACTTCTCAATCACTTGCCTCTGCAACTGGACAGAGAAGAGAAAATAAAACAGAGGGTTCGTGAGTTAAGAACAGAGACTTCATTGCCCAAATACCTTCACAGGCAGAACAGACTCAAATTGAGGATATTCATGGAACTTATTACTAACAAAATGAGAGCAGGATAATGAAAAGTAAAATATATCTTAAAAACACCTTCCCCCCAGTCCTCCCTCCTTCCCGGGCTCTACTTCCTTCCCCCCAGCAGGAAAGGAGACAGGCAATAGAGGTTGTGGTCAGTTCATTCCATGTCGGATCCCCTTCTCCAGTGTGGTGTGCCTCCTACAGGAGACAGATCTCCAAGAATTTCTCCAATGTGAGTCCATCCCATGGGCAAAGTTCTTGACAAACTGCTCCAGTGTGGGTTGCTCTTCCATGGGGTGCAGTCCTTCAGGCACAGCCTGCTCTACAGTGGGTTTGCCACAGGGTCACAAATCCTACCAGGAAACCTGCTCCACCATAGGCTCCTTTCTCCATAGGGCTGCAGGTCCCTGCCAGGACCCTGCTCCAGCATGGGCCTCCCACAGGATCACAGCCTCCTCTCAGGCATCCACCTGCGCTGGCATAGGGCTCCTCCATGTGCTGCAGGTGGATATCTGGATCCCTGTGTTCTTCCATGGGCTGCAGGGGCACAGCTGCTTCACCATGGTCTTCACCAAAGGCTGCAGAGGAATCTCAACTCTGGTGCCTGGAGCACATCCTGCCCCTCCTTCTCCACTGGTCTTGGTGTCTGCACAGTTGCTCCTCTCATGTATTTTCACCCTACTTGTCTTTGGCCACAATTACATCTGTGCAATAACTTTTTTGGTTTTTATCCTTGTTAAACATTATCACAGAGGGGTTATCATCATTTCTAATTGGCCCAGCCTTCACCAGTGGTGCATGAGTCCTGGGGCTGGCTGGCAATGGCTCTGTTGGACATGGAGGAAGCTTCTGGCAGCTTCTCACAGGAACTGTTGCCTGGAATCAAGAGACAAAACCTTTACAAGCAATATTAAGAGTGAGAAGATAAAAACAACTCTTTAATTAAGGCTTTCCGCTGTGCACAAATATGGCTATATGCACACGCAGCTATACTGTGATAGAGAACAGGAAAAGTACTTAAAGCTAGGCAACTATATATTAAAAATCTACCAAATTACAAATATGAAAAAGGTAAAAAAATCTTTAGGCATAAAAGCCACTTCTGCAGCCCCCCTGCCACCAATATCTGGCCAAGCAACCCCAATGCAACTTCCTTCAGCAATTATTATATTTGATAGTTACATGATTAATACTGTACCATATATGGTTACTGATCAATAAGATTGCTTGGCTCTCTCAAGTAAGATCACTAAAGTATTAAAAAAAGTGCTGGAAACATTCAGCCTGCTTTAACCCCTCTGGGCACTGTCCAAATTCATACTGTTTAAATGATGTTATAGAATGGTTTAGCTTGGAAGTGACCCTCAAGATCATTGAGTTCCAACCCCTCAGCCATGGGCAAGGACACCTTCCACTACACCAGGCTGTTCAGAGCCCCATCCAGCCTGGCCTTGAACACTTTCAGAGATGAGTTAACTTCTCTCAACAATCTGTTCCAGTGCCTCACCATCATCACGGTAAAAAATTTCTTCCTATTATCTAATCTAAATTTACTGGTTTTCAGTTTGAAGCCATTCCCCTTTGTCCTGTCACTACACACCCTTGTGAATACTCACTCTCCATTTTTCTTGTAGGCTCCTTTCAGGTACTGGAAGGCTGAAATTAGATCACACTACAGCCATCTCTTCTCCAGGTTGAACAATCCCAATTCCCTCAGGCTTTCCCCATGCTCCAGTTGTCTGATCATCTTGGGGGCCTCCTCTGCACTCGCTCCAACAGTTTGATGTCCTTCCTGTGCTGTGGCCCAAGAGCTGGATGCAGTTTTCCAGGTGCAGCCTCACCAGAGCGAGGCAGAGGAGCAGAATCCCTTCCCTCACCCTGCTGGCCAAGATACTTTGGATGCAGCCGAGGATACCACTGTGTTTCTGGAATACAAGTGTATGTCGCTGGCTCGCATCTAACCTCCCGTCCACCCAAGTCCTTCTCATCATGGCTGTTCTTCATTTGTATCAAGCCCTCTCAATTGCCAGTGTGAGAATGTTCTTGGATATCACAGATTTTTCTGCACAACTTACAGCTGGTGGAGAGATCAAAAGTCCTAGTGAAGGAATAGAGTTTTATCGATCCGCACTATCAGTCTTATTTAAAAATATATAAAAGCAGCTGTTTGATCAGTCCTCTATCTTGAGCTAATGACTCAATTTGTGAGTAATCTGTAGCAAAAATGAATGGAACTTCATGAGACTAAAAGAATTACAGGAAAAACTACAGAATGCTAAGAGAAAGATGCAAATAATGCACTTGGGACCAAAGGAAAAGCATCATTTGAAGAGAGAGATTCTCAGATTGCAAACTTGCTGTATACAAACACCTAAGTTAAAGAAATCTTTTAAGACATAGTAAAAGATTTGTGATGAATTGTTGAGAATGAATGTTTCTGCAAATCTACAAGAAAGAAGAAAAACATTAGAAAAGCCAGTGAGCTTAAAGATCTGTGAGGCTATTGGAAATTTCTGGCACATCTCCTGGTGTATTTGTATCATAGACAGAGTTTGTTCCTTGGTGTCTGCACAATGAACCTTATCTCCCTGCTCTCTTCATGGTTTCCTAATCCTCTCGTCTCATCCATAAGCTGGAACAGAAGGCATAGAGCAGAAGATAATTCTATTATGAACATTTTAGGCTGCCATTCTTTTTTCCCACTGAGTATCCTCAAAAAACTGCCCTCTTTTCCTCTACACATTGTCATTTTATAGCTTCACTTTCCACTGCCAGGTATTTGGTGATGCTTATGTCTTTGCTGTCCCTGGAGCATACAGCCAACATGTGAATAGTTTATCAACTATTTTGATAAATATTTAGAAATATGATGAATGGACAGACTATATCACCAAAAAAGTTTAGAGAAAGAGCTAGGAGTTGTGGGGACAGGTATAGAAGTAAGAATTTGCTAAGAACCTAGAGAAGTTGAGAAGGTGAATGGATAGGGTCTTTGAAGCAAGTAGGGAAGGAGGACAAATAAAGAGAACTCAACTGTCAAGTAGTTGCAGGGTCAGACATATTTTTATGAGCCAGTTCTACATAAATAGTCCAAATAATCCTGAATAACATATACAGTCCTCAGTTTCAACAAAGACCTTAAATAATTATTGAGGATTTTCTTCACAGAAAGTCAAAAAACACAATACAAGAGAAATGCAGCTGACATTTACCACTGACATATTTAGTTGGCTCTATATTACTAATTTTTTGTTAACTGTTATGCGCATGAATGCACCTTTATATTTTTGAAAAATGTTTCTTTTAAATAATTACCATCTATTTCATGAATTTTCCCATTCATTTCTTGTCTTTTTTTTTTTTTTATATTAAGTCAGGTGTTTATAGATTAGCTGGGTTTTTTACTAAGGGTACTGCTCCCTCCCTGTCTGTAAAGTGAGATGAGAGCTTGATGTTTATGTGGTTAAACACGATTTGTGCTTCCTGCCTTTGAGGCACAGCCATAGATCATGCTGTGTTATTTATCTTGCTTACTCTAGCTTTTTTGATGAATTATTAAAATATGCCTGGAAGCGTGGAGCCATTTGGAAGAAGGGTCCTACTGGAGAGTAGAACAGATAAAAGCACTGAGATAAAACAAGCAACTCTGTCACTAGCAGACACAAGCAATATTGCAGAGAAGAAAGAGACCATTTTATCGGTCAAATTCTGCTTACAGACACACTAGTGAAACCTCATCTAGTTCAGTGAATACAGCTGGCTGCTTGAATTCATCAACTGCTTAGAAAACAGTATAGTGACTATCCAAAGGCAAAACTGCTGCATGAAGCATGGAAATGTGGTTTACACTGTTAGTATACCTGCAGCAAGACTGCAAGATGACTGTAACAAGAGACTAGTCCAGGAAAAAAAGTCCTTCTGCCTCTGAAGTCTTCACAGAGTTTCTTTTTCATCTCAAGAGAGGTAAAGCACAGGATTTTTCTCCCAGGGGAAGCACTTGAATGGTCCTGTTGTTATGTTGGGTAAAATATGCCTGGCTTTTGTAATAATCAGAAAAGAATTTCTGTGTTAAATATTGTTACCTCTAAATTTGTAATTCTTTATTTTATTTCACTAACTACAATGAATTTTGAAAAACTTAAAACAATATATCAAACTTTTGCAAGCAATGTGTCTCAGATTTTTAGACAAATCTCAGGCAAAAATGCTCAAATATTTTTAAGAAAAAGAAACAAAAAATAATCATATTTTTATGCCCTCTTAAACTCTTACAGCAAATTCACACAGAACCCCTAAAGCCTGCAGCAGAATATGAAACTTGAAAGAGGACTGACAAGAGATAAGGATCTGCCTTTTCTCACATTTCCTAAAGCTCTTCCTCTATTATACAGCTATTAAAATGAAGCTTGCATATGCTGAAGTAACATGGGTAAGAATTTAGCAGTGAATTCTGCAAAGATTTGCCATCCCTGACTGTATTCCTGTACTGTGCAGGACATGCACAACCATTCCATTCACTACATTCATGGTACTCCAAAAGGGAGTTATGTACTGTGTTCTCTTAAGGGAAGTGAGATGCTTTTTCTCCCCCAGATTCTCCAAGTCATTTCTGGACTTCAGCTGCCAGGATGATGCCTATCCATAATTAAAACATGCCAGGAGAGAAAGAAGAGAGGCAGAGCCTAGAGTATGAAGAAACAAAGACAATCGCAGATCATCAGACTGGGACAAGCTAGTATAGAATCAAGTAGAAGACAGCTTGGGAAAAAAAATGAAGCAAGAAAATAGAATGAACAAAGTTAGGGGAAAGAACTGAGGAAATTACTTGGAGTTGTTGGTTTGTTGGTTCTTTTCCCCAGTGGTAGTTGACCGTTACTATATTTTACATGAAAAGGAACTCTGAATAGGTCTGAGAAGGACATGGGTATTTTTCCTGATGGAGCAATCGGGTGAGTTGGACAGGAAGATATTGCTGTCAAGATACAAGATTTTCCATTAAGTTGAAATTAGAGTCCATTTGGTTCAGATTCCCTTGGGATTAGGCAATACCTCAGCAGGGTTTCCAGGACCACAGTTTTGGATTTAACTGTTTAAGTGCTGTTCAAATGGCTGTTTCAATATCTGCAAACTTCGGCCTAGCCCAACAAACCTTTTCCATTCGACTTCTCCACAGATCTGATAAAATTAAGAAAGCCATGAAATTCTGAGTCTGTACATCGCGTAGAGATGCAGGAAGAATAATAAGGACAGAAGTCTCTCAAGAGAAAAGTTTAGAAAGCATTCAAAGCCCAACAACACCAACAAAAAAATAGCTCCTTTTCAATAACTGAATGTGAATATGAAAAGAGTTTTTGGTGATACTACCTTAAGACTCATGTGAACTGCACCTTGATGTGCTATAACACATGCAGTGTGTTACACTGATTTCCAGCTCAGTGAATCATACATATTTCTCTTCCATCAAAGGTAATAGGAAAACTGGACAACTAATTCTGTACAAACAGTGTTAATGCCTTACTACACAACCTTACATACTACAGATTTTAGATACAGTGAGGTACCCACATTAAAATATTTAATCACCTTGTGAATTCCTAGAAGTTTTTGAAGTGCCTCTTTATAACACCAGTTATGAGCTGTGCAGCTGGAGCTTGTTTGGAATGCAGAAATAAAGAGAAAACTGACTGGTAAATGAAACACATGCAGATGCTAACCAAAGAGACAATAACACAGGTCACAGTGTGGCTTTCAGAATCTATGGGGGAACTCAGAGGTGCTCTTGCTAAACTAATATGCTCTAAGAGAAGTGTCCTGGAACCCAATAAATGCATTTCAAAATTTTACAGTAAATTAGAAGCAAGTCAGTTAGCACAGACATTTAGTTTAATTAGCTAAATTCTACAGTTTGTAAATATAGACAAAAAAACCTAGGCATAATTTCTTGTTGAGGTTCACTACAAAAATATGAACTATGAAAACTTATCAATTAGATTCCCAATTTAATATATTGCATGCAAGGCTTCAGGTGTATACAGATATGTAAGTAATGCTGCTTCCATGCAGCTAAGCTTCAAACATTTAAATACTCCTTGCTACAATGTGTTTGCTGCCATTATTATATTCCTAAAAAATGTGCCTTGAATTTCAGTCTAAAACATATTAACATTCTAAAGAGGTTGCAAACAGGTCACATCTCAGAACAGGTATTGGTAATAGTGCCCAACACCCTGTATGCACTGCAGTGTTTTTAGCAATAGTGTTTTTCAGTAAGCTTATGTGAAATTGTACAAATGAAGACCTTCATCATTTTGATGATGGAGTTCTGAGGAATTACCTTTACTAAGCTGGAAAATCATCAATAAGATGAAGAAATCCCTCTGTCAGCAGAACATCTACTTATTCAAAAAAGGTGCATTCATCCTTGATTTATTCAAGTTTGATACCACCCTTTTGCCTGAATGAAATAGAGACAGAAGAAATGGGGTGAAGCAGAAGAAATGAGCAGATAAGAGGAGCAGGGAAAAAGGATCCATGTGGATTGGACAGAAAATTTAACATAAACTTTGCCGACAGGTATTGTCTCCAAGGAGGCAACTTGAGATACAAGATACGATGCGTGTAAGCAGGACCTCATGAGGAAATGAAGTCAGGGTTCCCAGCTGATGAGAGAAACTATTACAATTTTGTCTCAAATATACAGTTTGAACTTCGTTTCTATTTCTTTCACAGTGGTGTTCTTACAGACATTTGTTTCTATGCTGTCTATCCTGGGAAATGTAAATGGACTTTTTTTTTTGCATCTTTCCTTAGCTCACATCCTACAGATAATTTCAAGATCATTAACTTTCCTCTCCCAAACATATTGAGAGACTAAAAATAGCAGTCCTAGAGCCCAGTGCCACAGCTTTCTGACATAAAGGTCCAGCGTATCAAAGAAGACTAAGGTTGGTTTTTTTTTTTTATATTGGATTTTATCTTTTATCAAAGGGAGCAGGAAAGAAGTCGGGTCAGTCACTGTCACAAAAGTTTTCTAACATATAGTTAAATGTTTGAACCTTGAAGTTTCAAAGAAAGTTTTGTAAAGTACTTGTTTAAAACAACCCTTTTCTGAATTTTTTATGTGTTTATATTTACTGACAGATAACCTGGAGCTCTTGATTTGTTGTGTTTGTCAAGGTAAGGAAAGATTTCAACTTTTCAGGATTTTTTTTCCTACCCTGTTTTGTGACAGGCAGAAGTGCATTCAAACAAGTAACATTAATTCAGTCACTTTCTGCCAAAGATTGGTTTGATGGCATATACATGACTGAGTAAATAATTAGTTGTTTATATTTTTCTGTTAAACATTACAGGACATGAATTGAGCAAAGCTGTAAAGTTAATCTCTCTTGCCTGCCATTAAAATGTTTTTGTTTAAAAGAATAAGTTCTCTCATCACTATCTATATACTTCTATATAACTTGGAAAGAAGTTATACAGAAAATAATTTTTTTGAATTAATAAATGCATAATTTTATACTTTATTGGCCACTTTATTGTCCTTTTACGCTCTATTTTCGTACAAAAGATGCAATTGGAAAAGGGTTTGGGGTTTTTTTTAAAGTTTTTTTTCTTCTGCACTGTTAAAGATAGAATCCAAATTATGGATATATTCATCACCTAATAAGATCCTGACTTTACTGGAAGCAGAAATCTTTATTCTGGAAATCTATAACCATTGCTTTAGTATTATTCCCTCTGGAGGTTTTTTCCCCTCAGTATACTTGCAGTTAGAATTATAACATAAAATAATACCAAAAAAAAGTCACCAGACATCTTTTTTCCTTCAAAGGACAGATTGCATCTAAGAAAATATCTTCACATTTCTAAGTTTCATGTGCATGTCTGTATTTTCATTTGCTATTTTGAAAAAAATAACCATAACTCTACTAACTACAGAAAACAAGAGAACATTTTGGGCATATATTCCCAGACATACTGGGGATATATATTTCACAGAAAGGCCGTGGTCCTTTCAAAAGGAAATAAAAAAGTAATAAGCAGATTGAGCCAAACACTTTAATGAAGAAGTATTAAAGAACACAGTTGTACAAATCAGTAAATTTTAGTTACTATACAAGTTGTGTGTAATTATATTTCTTTCAGACGATTATATCAGAAAAAATACTATTTCCTCTGCAGGTAATTGAACTGTTTTACATAAGACCAGTTACGTTGAAAGACCAACTTTTTAATTTTTTTTTTTTTTTTTTTTAATGAGGCATAGCATTAAGTTCTATAGAGTCTTCATTTGATGTTTTTTTCTGGAATGTTATGGTTTCTATCAAAGCAGAACAAGGATTGGCAGCATTTCCACTGGCTTTTCCAGGAGACCGATCAACTTTTAAAGAAAATGCAGTGTAGGTTTGCAAGATTTCCATGTACAATGCAGCCCCCATTAATTTATTTCCTGACAGGACCACTGGTAACTTCGTGCTGGAGTTTTGCTTAGCCCTGATGGGATATTTCATTGCTGAGTTTGCTGATGTAGCAGCAGTCAACAGTTAAATGTTATTAAAAACTTAATTGATGTAAATAGATACAGGCTCAGAGTAAGGACTTGACCAGAAAGAAGCATCTCCAACCTACCTACCCTCTCCAAAACAACCACTTTTTCCTGTATTTTTCCTGTAACCGCATTAATCTTCTCCAGAGCCCAGATGAGGGTTCAGTTATACCATTTCTCTAAAGATGCAGTTCACAAGACTGTTTTCCATTCAGTTTCATATTCACTGGGAAGCAATCAGCTTTAAAAATAGGGGTATTGAACGTGAGCCTACTCAAAGAAATATACACACTAAATTATCTTTGCTTTAGACTCCAAGGTATAGAGCAGAGTATGTTATACTTAAGTTTGTATTGCAATCCAGCATCATTTCTCAAACTGCTAATTTTTATTGGACAAGAACAGGAAAAAGCAATCTGACAGTGGGCTGAGCAAAAATCTTGTACTTCTTGGAAAGACAGGACCAAATATTACACAGTATTTGAATATTTGTTACTGTTAGGGTTGAAATACAGATATTCAAGTTTCTAAATAAATTCCCTACCTACTGATAGCACTCAATACTCATTTCCTTGAGTAAAGAAACCTGAATAAGCATCTAAAAATGCTTTTCCAGGAAAATATGGAAAAAATTTTCTGTGCAAATATGTACATTATGTACATTTCTCCAAACAAGTAGCTGAGCAAAAGAGTGAGCCAAGCTTTATACAGTGTCATTTAAAACTTTTTTATAAATAAATCCTTGTCCAATGGAGATTTTTGACTGAAGATTTACTGATGCTAAGCCATGTGCTGAAGTTTACAACCATATAAATGGTCCGCATTCATTTTAATAGGGAACCCTTGCTCCTCACAGGAAACTGTCCAAAAAACACAAAGAGCAAGAGGCAAATCATCACTGTAACATATGGCTGAGCTTCCAGACAGTTTCATATGCTGGCTGATAGTTTCTAACTCCTGCCTTGCTCAGCTTAAAAAAGATGTGGTCAGAGAACTGCTGACATAGTGCATTAAAAGGAATAAAAGTGTAATATGTCACTACCAAAAAAGCCCTCACCATATTCTGAGCACTTTTCTGAGACCATGATCCAGCACATAGCCCAGTCTGTATGAAAAGATTCAAATGGCATGTGGAAACCAAAATAAATAATTTTTAAAACAATTCACTAAAGTTACAAATTAAATTTACATCTTAAAGAAGAATGATGTGTGGTTCAGACTTCCAACTTTTAATGCAATCCATCCATCAAAGCTTAAGAAATGGCTTCCCTGCTTGATCACAGCAGAAATTCTTTGTTTCTTTTTCATCACTGCTGGAGTTTTTTTCCCATGCCATTAAGAAAGCTTAATTCCAGCTTGGGCCATTTGATTTTTTTTCTTAGTATCTTTAAACCTCTGTTGTAATGGAATCAACAGAAGTACTATCTAATCATATTGTTCTGCTATTTATGAAGGTTTATAAATCTCCCTGCAAGTAAATTAGTGTCATATCAAACTGCTGAGCCTGAATTTTGCTGGCAGAGACAGATATAGGGCACTTCCCTTTAGCAGGGAACAGCAAATCCTGTTTTAAAAATAATTCCTTTCTCTTCCCTCCTAATCTAGTGTATTCAGGAGTAGGACTCTTATGTGGGTCAGCTACAACTAAGATGAAGCCCTCTAAGCTGCTGTTTCACAAAGTATATGTCAACTATTCATTTTAACATATTCATTACTGCTAATTTAAAAACTGTAGCATTTAAACTCCTGCTAATATAATTATACTAAATCTTACTGCTTTTCACACACACAAAAAAACCCCCAAAACTCTTCAATTACTTTCAACAGAAATCAGCTTCAGTGAAAGAACACTTAGTAATACCATGACAACAGCAAATCAAAATCTTTCCTTGTACAGTGAAGCCCATAAAGCAGTCCCACATTCAGAAAAATTTGCAGAAGTGCTCACTGAGCCACCTTCCAGCATTTACCAGCTGTGCTGATTTTGGACAACTAAAACTTCACAAATGTACAAGAAATGTTGGAAGAAGGTGAGAAAGTATAGTCCTGTCAACCTGACCACCATGCAGGGGAAGCAGATCATCTTGATGCCATCTGTCAGTATGCCCAGGAGAACCAGGAGATCAGGCCCAGACAGCAGGGGCTCATGGAAGGCAGGTCCTGTTTGATCAACCTGAACTTTCTGTGACAAGGTCACCCACTCAGTGGATGAGGAAAGGTTGTGGATGTTGTCTACCTGGATTTGGTAAAACCTTTGAAGCTGTTCCCCACAGCATTCCCCTGGAAGTAGTTGAGTCACCATCTGGTTTAGTGGTGGACTTGGCAGTGCTTGGTTAATGGTGGGAATCAATGCTCCTTAAGGTCTTTTCCAACCTGAACAATTCTGTGACCTACGATTCTATAAGCTACTCTTAAATAACTCCTTAAACTTGCTATTTGCATGCAAATATTAAGTATTTGCTGGCCAAACTCTTCCAAACTAAATCCTAGAACTATTTTTTATGTGATATGCAGACAATTAATTCTAGAATGTTGTATTCTCAGATGTGCAAGACACACAGTCACTCCCAAGCTACTTTCACATTCACACGTTAAAAATTCACTTGGCCGTTGCAGGAAAATAACAAGCTTCAATGGAGTGGTTTTGCAAAGAAATAGAATGTTTAGATTTAGGTTGGGTTTCAGCTCTGAGTCTTTATGTTTGCTTTGTTTTTTAAATTTCTGCTAATGTTCTGGTATTTTTGAGTTGTCTGGCTTTATATCAAGTTATAAAAACCCTACAGTCACTTCTGAAAATACTTTGCCAGCCTTCACATTGTTTGTATTTCTAATGTTTTGTCATTGTGCTGTTGTAATAAGCAGCCCTGCTTCATGTGGTTTTATAAATACCTTGAAATGGTTGCTGTTTTACAGGATATTTGAGAATTTTTCAGAGTACTCAGGTCCCCTGACTTTAAAGTTTCTAATGAAACTTGGGCATTCTTTCAATATATGATCAAGACTGAGTAGTCAGAACAAGAATATTTATGACTACTTCAAAACAGGAGCTAGAGAAGAAATATAATTTTAAGAGACTAGATTGGCAGGGTTGAACAAAAGTAATTAAACCCCTTCTGGTCAAGAGGGAAAGTCTAGAAAGACTACCATTTCTATTGATAAACTGTATAGTTCAAGCCCAGATCTGAGTAAGTTACAGATAAATTTGCCTGAGGTGTTAAGTTCTGTTGGCAAGGTTTACTAACAAATAAACTTCTTCTTTTGCCCCAAAAATTATATTTGCACAAAAATTATTTTGTGTACTATGCTGATCAATCACAATAATAGTCCAGAGATTTTCCTTCAAGTCATTCCTGCTGGTAATAAATATTCTTTTAGCACTTGTCTTTGGGGGTGCTGTATATTTCATATGCTTCTTTGTTACTCAAAAGATATTCCAGATCATTTTCTTTCACTTCTTATCATAAAGCCCTTTACTAACACAGTACTGCATATGTATTTTCCAATTTTTTGACTGATTATTTCATATTCCACATATTAACACTGAGGGACATGTATCATATGGATAGAAATAAATTAGTTTATTTCGATTTTTCCATAGCTGATCTAGGGGTTTTTTACCTCAGTTAAAACCATTTCTTTAAATAAAGCACCCTGGTAATGATTTCCTACATTCTGAGCTTACCTAAGAAATCACAGGATAGAATTAATGAAAATAACGCCACAGACTTAAGTAGAATTAGGGCCAGGAATTATATATTTGAAATGAAGCAAAAAATATCTCATAACACTACTAATTATACCCTGGGGAAGACTGCATCTGAAATCTATAAGCAATGAATTCCGCTTTATATTCCAGCCATTAAAATTATGCCTATTAATAAAAAAATAAAATAAAAAAGTTCATATCTTTCTACAAAAACTTCATCATTTCAATTACTTCTTCTCTAAGCATGTTTATGTGAAAGATGCACAGTACTTTTGTTATTGTTCTGTTTGATGTTGGTGTGTTACTCCCCTCCAAAATCCCTGAGGGAGATTTCAAGTTTTGAGGTAACAAACTTCACCACGCTGTGCTTGCCACCCACCTCAGTTGGTGGGAAGTAATTTTATATGCTACATTTACTTTAATGATTATGAATTCTTAATAATATGAAAATCTATTCCATTTGGGAGATAAAGCGATTGCATGCAAACCCAATGCATTAAATGTTTATAAATATTTTATAAAGCAAAACCATTCCTTCAGTGTATGGGTCCTAAAACAATTTTTATAAAAACACACACCATCTGTTTTTCCTGCCTGTAGTGCCAGGGAATGGTCCTGCTTAATCCCTTCTGTTTTGTTAGTCCTGAAGGCAGTCATATTTTCAAAAATATGAGTGAAGAATTTTTATCTCAAGAAGTTTTCTCTTGAAAACGATTGGATCTGTAATGACTTGGGTATTTTTGAGGCATTATACCCAAGGGCTACCTTATACAATAAGGCTACCAAATCCAAAGAAAAAAATACTACTAAATTACATTTAAGAAACTATAGATTTTCATATAGTTGAGGAAAACAGACACAGTAGAACCAGCCCTCCCATTCAGAAATTCAAAATGGCTCGACTGATAATCAGGAAAGCTAACAGTAAAAGTTTCCATGTTGCCTGACCATCCAAAGCACCACAGTTTCTGATGCTGAGAAATGGATTTTTTGTTAAGTGCAGTTGCAAAAGACCTGATCATCCATAACTATGAAATATTATAACTGAAGAAGGAAAAATGAGGAGTAAAGCTAATATGACAGATTATTGATAAAGATAACAAAACAGGGCACATAGAAACAAAGATGAAGTTGACTCAAGCTACTGGAATTTATGTGTTATGAGCATGATTAATATAAACTGGGAGAGGGCCAGCAATTGAAAGAATAATACTGAAGTTCAGTAATGACCCTCATGAAGTCTCCTCCTTCAGTACAGAGTAATAACTACACTGATACAAAAGTGTGGAAAATTAAAGTCTGGGAAATTAAATTATCCCTTCACAGCTACCTGTCCACTAGTTGAGCTCTCTACAGATTGAGGAGTGGACCAGAGAATGGTGAGAGAAGAAGCTGAAGGTGAGCAGGCATTGCCTTTTTCTACCAGTCCTGTAAGCCTAAGGAGCAGGGCAGTCAGGCCACTTGCTAGAGTACTATTCAAGCTATTGGAGAAGGATATAGGTGGGTAATAAGCTGAGCTTTCATCTTCCAGTGACTATTTGATTGATTAATTATTCAGTGAATTCCATAATTGTACTAGAATGTTTAGATATTTAAGAAAATGCACACAGTCAGAATAGCTCTTTCTTTGTGTCTACTTGCTCAACTTGTGTGAGAGTGGAAAAGCATTACTCTTTGATTCTATACTATGAGTCCTTGTCTCAAGTTTCTGGATGGGCTGTGCACTATCAGTTACTCAGGTATCAGCGCTGCCAGTCAGTGACAGTTGTCACAAACCAAAGTGCCTTTTGCTAGAACGTGTCAGTCATCTCGAGTAAGATGGTTGTGGAAGCCAGGAGACCATGCAGTGCAGGCTCACATAATGTGCTAGGACAGCATTGCTGCTTCTGATACCCAGACTGCTACATGACCCAGCTTTTCCTCAAAAGGTTTTACCCAGAAGAAGGGTCACAGGGCAAACTAAACAAAAACAATTTCACAACAATTTCCTTCAGAAAAAAAACCCCAAAAACCCAAAGCAAACAAACAAAAACAAACAAAAAACCCAACAACCCCTCCCCAAAAAAACACCAAACAAACAAAACAAAACATAAACAAATGAACAAAAAACCCCACCCAAATGGTGACCAAGAAATTACCTCTGTTTGCCAGTTTCAAAAGGGTTTTTTTCCATAGGGTAATGTGTATTACATTTTGCTTACTTATGGGGACATATCATAAAAAGCACAGCTGCTAATTTGCAATACATACTGACATCATGGAAAATGGCAAACGTTCGCCATCTTTCCAAATTCAAGTTGTGTTGCTTAATAGTTTTGAAACCAAGATATAACAAACAATTAAAAGATTATGGCAATAAAACTTTATAACCTGGCTTCAATGAGAAAAACCAAATAAATAAAAGACTGAGCATAAGGGACTAGGGTATTTTACATTTTAGATTGCTCTTTGCTATAATGAAAACAAGCAAAATGGAGCAACATTTCAATTCATTGCATTTCAGAAGCTTTTAGCACCACAGAACTTTAAAAGCAGTACTTTATCTTGAACTTTACTCACATTGACACAAACCTGATTTTACATGCTACCTTATTCTTCACTTTCCCTTTCAATCTTCTATTACAAAAACTGCTTTCAATAAGTGTAAACAAATTATTGTCCTTTCAGGCTGGTTTTATTGTATCTTATCAAACCTTTATTATTTATTTGGTTGTGGAAGTTTGATTTTACAATATTCCTTTCAACTGCAACTATAGAAATAATTTCTGAAATTTGAATTTTCTCTGACTTCCTTTTAAAAAGTAATATTTAATTTTAATATTTTAATATTTTTCATTTTGTTCACCTAATTTTCAAATTTTTGTGAACTTGATCCTCATTTCTTAAAAATAATCCCAGCACATACAATATGCAATTTATTCAGTAGAAAAGTATGCTCTACCTTTTTCAATCTGATGAATTAATTGAATGTAAAACAGTAATCCTAAACTAGTTCTGTATTTAACCTCTTAAGTACATACAGTTACACCTTTCTGAAAGCAGATATTGTGTGCAAAACCAGAGACATACTAACTCACAATAAATTCTTCTCTTTGTTAAAAAATTACATTAAACTATTCTACGTTAAAGGCCTACATTAAATTGTTCAAGAAATGTAGTTTAAATGTCTTTCTCTTGCAGATGAAACAGACTTCAAATCATTTTTGCATAAGGTTACGGGGAGTTCAGCAGTTGCAAGGGGCTGTGGGTGTTAGATTATCACAGTTCTTCAAAGCCATACTGATCAGAGCCTCTGAAGTAATTTATCCATGCCCTGCTGATTCAAGGAGCAACCAGCTCAATACGCATCCCTTTCCCATGTTCATATGTCAGGGTCTACAGTGTCTCTAAATCAGAGTAATCCACCCTTGTCTCTCCTTAGGGCATCTGACAACAGTTTAGATAGTATCTTTTATCTTAAACTCATTTTATTCTCTTGCTGAATAGAAAAGACTCTGGTCACTCCTCCTACTCACTAATGAAAGGTGTGTTTGGGGGTTGGGGATTTTGTCTTCCACAAGTATGTAAATGCTGCTCTGTTATACTGAAAGTCACTGCTCTCACATAGCAAAGTTTTTCAATATGGTATAAAATTCTTCTCTCTCCCACTAAAAACTCCTTGCTATTCCTAAATGCTCTTTCTCTGAAGTTTCTCCTCCTGTATAGCTTATTATTGCAGCCCAAATGCAGCAGCAATCTACTAGGTGAACAAGTGAGTGCTAATTGATCCCTGCAATTTTTTTTAGGCAAATCGCAAACCATAAAAAAAAAAAAACAAAACCAAAGGGAAACAGACACATGGTAGGGAAGATACATTCAAATTCAAATGCTACTGATTTAATTTAATATTTATAGGCAATTGTAATTAATTTAATTGCCCTGCAGTAACAATGACAACATACACCTGTCAATCAGGTTTTACAAAAAAACAATGCACATTCATTATTCCAAAGATGACAAATGGATCAGGTTGGATTGCTACATCATTTCATTTTATTTAGCTCTGGAGCAAAACACCATTATCTCAGGAACATTTAACAACTTCTGTAACAACAATCCAAATGTAAAGTTTGACCTACAGTGATAAAGTCTGTGTACCTCAACCTTCAGCATATGCTCAGAACTCCAGTGATGTCTTTCAGACCCATAATGCACACGTGACCTGGAAATGTACTGCAGGTGTTGTCACTCATACTTTGAATAAAGCAGAAAAATACCAAGTTGTTACTAGACTTTTTTAATGTTGAGGTAAAAATTATTTCAATGCTTCCCAATTCTGACAAAATGTTTCAGGAAGAAACTACTGCTGAGACTGACAAATGCATTGATGCTGTCACACACACTGGAAAAGAAATTTGTAAGTTTCCTGTCCTTCAGTAGTTTGTAGGTGAAGACTGTTAATCTTGAAAATATAAAGTACTGTATTTGATGGCATGAACAGAATAGATATAGAACTGTCTCCTGAGAGTTTCCTACCTTCGCAGTTTAAAGCACAGTTATAATCTCACAGAGCACTCCACTTTGGCTCATATCATCTCTTATCTTACAGCATTTCTAAGTTTAACTGACTAACGATAACCTTACAGAGTTTAAGGAAGTGAACATACTCATCACTTCTTTCAACAGTAAAATGCCAAGCCAAAAATCAACTGTCGGTGCAACTTCACTGACTCCCAGGAATGTGTTTGATATGCTGTAAAATGCCAGAATGGAGCTAAGTTCTCTCACAGTTTTTAAAGGTTTAGCTTTTAATATCATTACTAAAATTTTCTTGCCCTTTTCCTCATTAGTCATATAATGTGCCAAAGACCTCAAAGCACGGTTATTTTATGAAAACCTTTGTATAGGAGGCAAACATCACATCAATATCATAAAGCAAAAGTTGCCCTCAGGCTCAAGATCTCCCTTGCTGCAGTTCTGGAAGAAGGTGCTCCTGATTCATACCTTTTGCACTGCCAGCAGGTGGGATAAAGCAATGAAGAGAGACAAGGCTTGCCCTGCCAAGAAGATGGCCAGATGTTGTCACAGATATGGGATATCACGGATTGTTTTATCCATTGTTAAACCTGGCAGTCAAGTAAAAAGTAAAAGCCAGTTCAATCACTCATATGATCCCAACTGCATGATCCTGCAATGCACGTAAGTGCAAAACTGGCACGAAACAAAGGAAAAAGAGCTCATAAATCAGATGGGCAGGTTTATTTGCACTTAGACTGATCACTTTAAGCTTTTCCATACACAACAAATCTTGCTTTTAACTCAGTCCAATTCTAATATTCCTTGCATCTTTGCATTACACCTATTTAATCTGAAATACCCCCTTAATAGTACTTTATAGCATGGTTTTAGCATTGCTTGTGATTCTCCAAGACTTTCCTTGACAATGGCTGCTGTTGTTCCCTTGGTATAAGAAATTATTGCTTTATTTGTGTGCTCAACATACATTTCTATTATTTAAATACAAAGCAGTAGTAAACAGCAGAACATACCTGAACAGCAAGCATTGGCTATAAAGGGCAGACATTTGCAAGCTGCTAGCAGAAGCAAAAAATGAAACTGAAGAGACGCAAGTCCAGCAGAATACCTGTAAAGGATAGACAGAGCTGTTGTCAAACAACTTGCAGTACTGAAAACACACAGAAAACAACTTCATGTAATGCTTTGAATTCAGCCACTCGTGTTTCTCACATCACTCTACTGACAATAAATATAAATGCTTATTAACCAGTTATCACAGAAAAAAAAAGTGGAAAAAGTTGTTCTTGACAAAAAAGGTGGAGAAAAGTTTAAGTTTCATGAGACACCATGAGCCCCAGTATACAGCTGGTAAATTAATGCATAACCATAAATTCAAACAATCCCTTATAAAAAAGGATTAAGAAATTTCCACATTTGAAATGCAATAGACAAGTAATTTTCAGTACTTTAATACATATAATGAAATACTATAGAAAAAGTAATTTATAGATACTTCTCTTCAGCTTTCGGCTTGCTCCTTTTCTGATGGATCTGGATCTAAAGCCCATAGTTACTAGCTCCAACAGTGTTGTAAGCCATAACTGCAAGAGAAGAATCTAGGGACATTTCACAGAAACCTTAAAAGAAAGGCTAAAATGTTTGTAAAACAAATTTAGCTGAAAAATATCAGAATCTCACCTAAGGAATTAAACTGATACCTTAAGAATGCATTAGAGTAAAATGCCATTGATTCTAATTGTGTGACACTATCTTTGATTTGCAGATTAATTACTTCTCTTCCTGTAGCTGGAGCTATGTATTTGCACACCCAGACTTTTGCTGGAAGTGAGAGTACTGAAAAATGACCTACGTGACATTTGCAGTAGGAAACTCATTTATTACATCAGGGTCCTGGAGAGAAAACCTCATATTCTGAGGTGATGAATAATGTATTTTATTTAATTTAATCATCTTACAGAAACAAATAAAAAAAATTAACTCCAGACATGAGAGACTGAAGGTAGTGGGGTGAAAAATACACAGCATAGACTGAAGAGAATTATGTGCAATGAATATAATGAAAGATAAAAGGAAAGTATAAAGTTGAATACGTGGCATTACAAGCATTTATGGAGTTTCAATTTTGACAAAGTGGACTGTAGAATATGCACATGGCTTTATTTTCATTAAATTAATTTTTAGACAGCGATATCACTATCAAATAACTGTCTTGAGAGCATTGAAATATGATTTTGAAAGCTGCAAGGGCTCAACATGAAATGTTTGAACTCCAACATAATTTTTCTCCATTATTATATTATATATTATTAGTCTTTTAAAGGAAGAGGAAAGGTTCTTCTCTTATAAAACAATCAATTATAGTACTCTATCTTGTTCTGCATCATACCCTGCTAGGATGAACAGGGAATGTTCTAGTCAATCACATGTAACTTGAACCCTAGAGGAAATTTCTGTCTTTATGAATCAAAGGATTCGTGAAGCCCGTAAGGACACCAAGAAACACAAATGTGAGGGGAGAAATGCAATTCTCAGTAGACATAAACCACTCTTGACTCAGAACTTGAATTTGAGCTTGCAGTCCTTTCAATGAATAACATATATTTGATATGTACATTAGATTGGCAGCTTTTTCACTAGAAACTTTCTTTCCTGGAAATTTTTTCTTGTTTTGAAGAATCTATATGGATAGATTATGATGAATAGGATGAGATACCAGGAGCAAAGGCTCCAGTTAGATGTTCTAATTTGATTAATACTTGTATCACTCAATCAAAGTCCAAGGAATTTTAACGCTATTAAAGACAAATGGATTTCTCAGGAGTCTGAAATGCTAAAAGCAAGATTTAATAGTGTAAAATTTTCTGCCTATTTTTCTGATGATAAAATCCCACTGAGCCTTTAAACTTTCAGCTGACTTCTTTCTTCAAAAATATTTTTCTGTTTATTTAGATCAGCTAGAAAAATAGATGTATATTTCTTCAGTCTTCCACTCCTTATTAATTTCCTAAATGTTTTCACATCCCAATTTGCAATGAATGCTTATATTTCATGCATCCAATTCAGAAGTTATCACATCTTTCTTTCTCTTAACTAGCTTTAAATGCAAATCAACATTGATACATTAGAGTAGCTAAGACTCCCTAGACAGAAATGCAGGCAAGGGTTCTACCTCAGGCCCCCAGTACGGCATTGGAGGGCCAACCCTGACCTGGGGGGCATCAGGCACAGCATCACCAGCCAGGTAAGGGCAGGGACTGTCCTGCTCTCCTCTGCTCTGGGGTAGCCTCACCTCAAGTCCCGTGTGCAGTTTTGGGTGCCACAACATAAGGCATTAAACTATTAGAGCATTGTCCAGAGGAAGACAACCAAGATGGTGATGATGAAGAGCCTTGAGGGAAAGCCATATGAAGAATGACTGAGGTCATTTGGTCCGTTCAGCCTGGAGAAGAAGAGATTGAGGGGAGACCTCACTGCAGTTACAACTGAGAGTCTACAGAAGGCAGAGGGGCAGGCAGGGATCACCTCTCTGGTGACCAGTGACAGGACCCAAGGGAATGGCCTGATGCTGTGTGAGGGGAGGTTTAGGTTGGATATCAGGAAAAGGTTTTTCACCCAGAGTGTGGCTGGGCACTGGAACAGGCGTCCCAAGAATGTGGTCACAGCACCAATCCTGGTGGAGTTCCAGGAGTGTTTGAACAATGCTCTCAGGCACATGATGACTCTTCAGGATGGTGCTGTGCAAGGTTGGGAGCTGGGCATGAGGATCCTTGTGGGTGCCTTGCAACTCAGCTTATTCTGTAATTCTGTAATTAACAGTGCCAGTAATACCTATAAGCCACATCCTCTTTAAGTAAGATTTAAGAACAATAAAGATCTGTCAATCTTATATTTGCATTTTACCCAAATAAATACCAAATTTTGCTAAAAAATAAAGAAAGTATCTTCTTTTTCCATGTTATTGAGCCTGTATAAGAGTTTATTAACCTCTCTGACTTTACTAGACGCTATCCTTCTTGTTATCATCTTTCTATCACCTATCTGGCTTTCAATCTTTATCCAACAAAATTATAACCAATTATTTATACCTTTTTATTTGAAAAGGAGTTTCTACTTTATTCCCACCATTAATTCTCTCACATACTCTTACATGCACACACATCTGTAGCAACGCGAATTTTAGGTCTTGAATTTGTATTTGTATTTGGTCTGTACTTGGTATGTCCCTTCCCGAATCCTCTCACCCATCCCCTGATCCCCTTGGTATCTCCCAGAGGGGAGCCCCTTGTCAATCACCCTGGTAACTTGAAGAGAAATCATCTCCCATTTGGCCAGGTGCTCAAGCACCTGCCCTCTTCAATGGTCCTGCTAAGTGTCCCACTCTAGAACCTCCCAACCCTTTCCCATCCATTGGCCCGAATTCTCCTGTGGCCTCAGGCTGTGTCCTGGGGTATATATGGGAGAAGGACAGGCCGAGCCGTGCCTTTTGCATGTGGAGCTACAACAATAAACACCTTTCAAACCCACTGCAGAAGCCTGCTCTTCATTCCAAAGCCTCACCCACGCTTCCAGCTAGCAGATCTGAGGGACCCACATGAACTATTGCAGTTGGTCTGGGGTGAGCAGCCTGCTGGTAGCAGCCCCCCAGGAGGAAACCACTGCACACATCTATGTATATAAAGACATGAGTCGCATGTGAAGAAAGTTAGTAGTATGAGATGCATCCCATACATTTTTAGGCTCCCTCATAGACAACCCCTATGGAATACAGAGATAAGCTCCAGGAGAATTCATAGTCTTCCTTTGAAATATGTAAGAAACAATAAGCTACTTATTAGAGAGTTCCAAAATATAACCATCATCAAAGTACACAGAATGATTCAGAAACTAAAGAACAGGGAATGAACGAAGCCTCAACAATCAAATACTGCTCCAAAAAGATCCACAAAGTTTCTCACTCACTAGAAAATCAAGCATCAAATATTAGACACAAAACAGCAACTTACTCCAGTAAAGAAGTGGGAGAGACAGAACATCACAAGCATCCCAGGTTTCTCACACTCTTCTTATTTTCTACTACATTTTAAAGGATTTCTCTCAAGGCATCTTGTTTTTATTAGTAGTATTTCATTGCATTCCCAAGCGTGTAACAATTCAGGCTGGCTTCATATCATGTTTCTTACAGTTTCTTCTTTTTTTTCTTGAGCATTTGAAATATAAGCATAGCTAAAATTGTAAATCCCTTTATTTACCATGCTCTGGCAGTGCCTCAGCAGGAGAAATGGAGGAAAGTTGTCTGGGTATCATGAGAGAAAGGAACTACATTACTCCAGCTGGATATGAGGGCTGTGGCAAGGTGTGACAGTGTTGGCAAAGGTGTGTGGAGTGTGTGACAGCTCTTCCATCAGAGCTAAGGGACAGGAAAGGACACTATTGGAATTACGGGAATTGAATAGCACATCTGTAGTGCAGAAAAATAAATATGCAGTTAAAGAAGAAAAGGAAGCTCATTAGATAGGAAAATCAAATCTACCAAAGGAAGCAGAAAAAATAGGGAGCAGAGGCATCACAATATAAAAAGAGTCAACAAAGTGAGGAATCTGTACATCACAAAAAAATTTCCATAAATTGAGTTTTATTCCTACAGAGACCATTAGAAGCTTTGATCCAGACAAATCAGAAATCATACCTTTTGGATGAGATCCTCCCAGTGTGTCATTATTTGCTAGACATGCAAATTGAGGAATCAAATTATGTTATTTACAGATTCATCCTGCTGTTGCTTTTCTTAATATTTGTTTTGATAGCATACTTGAAGTATGTCAAAGGAATGAAAACTTGAGTTTTCTTAAACAGCTAGCAACTTTATTCACTTGCAAATCAAATACTGAAAAAAAAGCTTCTATCTGAAAAATAAAATACTGTGACTGATAAACTGGTATCAGGAGTTCAGCAGGAAAATTAATCTTTCCAAATTTGAAGGCCTCCTTCTGTCACACCTTGGATAGAAAGAAAAAATATTCAGACAGAAGATATTAGAGTTACTTACCCATCCACGATGGCAGTGATGTGTTAAGTTGATTTTAGCATTTGTCAAAAGAATGAAAATAGGATGGCACCATTCTCCAAAGCTGATGATCTGAAAACTACTACTGGATCTCCCTGGCTGATCACCCAAGACATAAATATACTCTAAAAAATAATTTATCAAATATAAGTAGATCTTAAAGAAAAGACTGCAATGACTTACACCAGAGATTGTAAAAAGAAATATGTGCTCATGTTGCTGTGTTTTATGTATTACTAGAAGGACGAATCTACTACAGGATTTGCATTAAATCAATACCTTATAACAAGAATAAAACAGAGCAGAACATTCCCCATGTTTCTGTTGTCCACAGAGTAATTTTTGCAGCAAATTGATAATTATGTACTAGTGATTCTTCCCCTTAGCTCTACCTGCTTTTAAAAAATTACATGTTGCTTTATTTATATTATTACTCAATTATAATTGTATATGTAGTAATGTCAGCTGGAACCTGAGACGATCTTTCTACTAAGATGGAATCCACATTAAACCACTTTTGCTAATAGTGTGCAACACCATGGCAAAAGACCCCAAAGACTTCTGGCACACCACTCTATCCGTAGGTTTCTGTATCCTGTAAGCAACTACAAGGTGTTCTTTGGTAAATCATATTTTCACAGAAAGACTGTCAACAAATAAGAGCTTATTTTTGCTTAAGCCCTTGTCTGTGGTAATAAACTGTGGAAACTTGCCACTTTTAAAAGTTCTGCTAACAAAATAGGGAAGAGAGAGGCTCTAAACCTCTTCCTAGTCAGTGTTGTCTTTAGATTAAAGTACATATTTTTTTGTTTCCATCAGTCAAAGTGACAAGCAGTGAAAATAAAAGCAGACTTTACATTGCTAAGATGCCATTCCATAGTTGCTCATGCTCAGATAATGTATTCCAGAGAGAAAGACTAAGATTAGAGAGAGATTTATATTTCTCTCCTGACTGCCCCCCAGGAGTAGGTATAGTAGACAAAAGATGATGAAATTCTATCAATTACAGGAAACTACATAAGCCAACCTTACTCATACAAAAAAAAAAGGTATTTTCAAGGAATTATAATTTTTCTTTCTAACATGAACTGAGATGAATAGCTAGAATAATACTCTGGACCTTGCTGAGATAGATTGTGTAACTTTTCTCATTTGAATTTTATCTAGCACATAAATATTGATCATTTTAATATGTGAGTCGATTACAATGCCTCTTAATAACTGTATTTCTATATCCTGGATTATGCTGCACAGTCTCTTATCTGTTGTATATAGCTATGAAATATTTCATAACCTTTCCTTCAGAATACTTCAGGTTGGACAGGCTTCTCAAAACTTATCTCTGATTCAAGGTTTGTCAAGGGGAATTGACTTATTTTTTAGTGTATCTCTGAAAATTTCTACCAAACACTCTGTTTCCCAAGTCCTAAGTTACTGGAAGAAACATCAGTTGAAATGTGACAGCAGAGCTGAAATGTAAAGTTCCTTCACTAAACTGCTTCTTAAGGACCAGCCTGTAGAGAAGTTGAAAATAAAATATATGAAGCTTTTGTGAAAAAAAACGGAATTGGCCCTATTGATCATCCCCAGTGATTTAGAGCTGTTTATCTGGATTCACCTCGGTCATGTACCAATATTCTCTTCTATTTTTATGGTACCTATTTTAATAAATGTTAGTAGAAACATATAAGCACGTTGCCCAGTAAACATGGCAGTACCTTCACACAGATAAAAGATAAGCTTTTTAGTCCAAACAGGCTGAGTTAGCTGAGATGAAATAATATAAAAAGTAAATGAAAAGGGTATAGACGGGATTCTGTCTTCTATTAAAAGACTCCAGGAAACTGTTTCTGTCCCTGAATAAAATGAATTACTTGAACTACAGGCTGAACTGAACCACCAGAAAGGCCAGTTCACTCATCCTTATCTAAAGAGTCTTGTTTTGCAAGCGTTTGAATCTCTGGCGAGCAGCCCGATGCAGTACTAATCAAAAGGTCCGTGGTTTCCTTAGATGTGAAAGATGGAGTTTTTCTGAAACTCTCTGATATTCATTTCAGCCTCAAACTGCCAGTAATAGGTTGCCACTAGCCAGTAAAAAGTGCACTATAAAGAATTATTTGCCCTTTCTGTCCTTGGTGACAGTTACTGTGTTATCTACAGTAGGCAATTTTCTCATGTGCTCTTCAGAAGGTCATTCAAAACTCTCTTACTTGGCAAGATGATGGGAATCTAAAAATATTATGATCTCCAGGCATTTAGCTTTAGTTAAATTTCCCAGTGTTCAAAATGAGATGAAAGTCAACAAGAAAGGTTAAATTCAAACAATCCGGTACTTATAATTTACATGATATAACCAGAGCCCAATTTTGCAATTTTGACAAGAGTTTGAACACTCATCATTAATAGAAGTACCAAGGATACAATACATACAGTCCAATAAATTCCTAGACTATACATGCCTTTTAGATATATATAATTCTCTAAATGCATATAATTTGTACTTTCTAGCTTAATTTTTCAGTAACCAAAAAAACAAATATCCTGGGAACTTGAGTATGTATATTTCATCTCTAAAAAGATGCCCTCATTATGTACAAATCCTTCTGCTTCTGAAGCATACACAATAACCTTGGAAAAATTACATATGGAAAAAAAAAAAAACCAACAAACTTCCAGAAATATTAATAGAAAAAGGCCTCAAGCTGTGCAAGGTTTTATCAAAGGTTCGATGAGGTTTTTGGGTTTGGTGTTTGGGTTTTTTAAGACCATGATTGCCATATATGTATGGTACAAAAATTTCAACAGCTGTACCATTCATATTCATTCATGACTGCTTTTAAATAACTATTTCAAATTATGCCTTGATAAATCAGTTAATGTATTTCCCTATTTGCACAGAAATGGACAGAAATGGCTTACATCCAGTTTCCTTCTGAGTACACATGACTGTTGAGAGCAACAGCTTTATACACGAGTTCTAAACTTACAACTTTACTACCTCTCATAGGGCCAGGATAAAAAAAGAACACTATAAGAGAAGGGATTCTTACAAAGTCTTGCTTCAGGTAATGCAGGTAATGAGGACTAAAAGAAAATGAGAAGGAAGGATTTGCATTTTCCCAGTCATCTGCCTTTTTTTTTTTTTTTTTTTTTTTTTTGCTATGAATTATCTTCTGAAAAAGAGATTTTACAAGGTATAGTATTTGAGTTGTTTATACCTGGTAGGAAAAATATAAAGGAAGGAGAGAAAAGATAAAAAAAACAATATAAGAAGTAATTTTTTTTTCAGGTGGAGCATATGTAGCTATTGCTCAGCTATCAACAGCTATTATATGCCCATCTGCTAATCTACCTTCTTGGATTACTGTCTTTAATCTTCAGGAAATAAGTGTCTGAAATTTGTCTGACTTGAGATTTTAGGGTGCTATTGGTCTATAATTTTGCTGGTTAGTTGCAGGGCAAGGTTTATTATCTATCTAATGGGCCCTCATAAAGCAGAGAACCTAATAACCTCCTAAAGCTCATCAGATAAAAGGATTATAGACTGAAGCACTCTCTTTAATGAAGCTCAAGAGCACTGAAGCCTTACTTTCTATGATGCAAATTGGGCTTGGGCAGGGAACAGAGCCCTGCACTATCCAGCCTCTGCCATTTAGTGATGGATAAGTGGAGAGACCAGGTTATCCAATGTGGTCATGAAACAACAGTTGTAGATAAAAAAAAAGATGCTTGCAGGTTTTGATCAATTTATAATTCCTCTGGCAGCATCAGTTGAAGACACAGTCCTATTCAATATCACTGCTGTGAAACTGAATGCTGTCATATTTCTCCCAGAATTGTTACAATACTGATGTAAAAACAGCACCATAGCTTAAAATTTTCAGCACCAACTATTTTAAGGAATTCAGCTTTACTGCGGCTTACAGACAAATTTTTAAAATGTGCATAGCATAAAACATGCCTGGAAATACTTCCTTTCCTCAGGCCACTCACTCTAAGAAACAAAGGAAGAGTTAAGACAGAGGAAAATTCCCAAATGCAGTCAAATTGAGTTGACTGTAGCTGGACTTCTGAGTTATGTGCTACTAGCTCCACTTTCCCAAGTGAGCATACAAAATTGAAAAATTCTCTATTGCTAGATGAAATACACTCAGCTTTGACTAAAGCAGTGACGAATGAGGAGACAGTGTACAAAGGGAAATAAAAAATCCCCTGATAACTAATTGAGCATCATCCTTATCCAGTTCTCCCAGTCTTCACTCTTCACATCAGTTCTGCTCAAACTAATTGCTAAGGCAAAGCACACTTTCAAGTATTGATAAAATAAATCTGTTGCAGCAGCTCCCTAATGTCTTTCATGCATTCTATCCCACTAAGATCACCACAATGAACCATACAATCACCCTATTCAGTCAGCATTGCCATAGCTCACTTTATTTAGGGACATATTGTGAAAATAGTAGTCGGGATCCTCTGTCTGCATTTCATCCAGCTGCCTGCTGCATCACTGAGCCAAGTGACTGCAAGTGTATTCCTCAAGTGCCAGTCTTTCCATTATTCTCTAAGTATCAGTCTTTCCATGGATTCCCAGTACTTTTCTATTCTCAATTCAAAATCTTAATTCTCCAAGTGATCCATGGATCAGTTTTAGCTACTCAGTGATAGTGATTTCAGCAAAGCTTTTAGCTTTGCGATCAATGATACAATATGAGCTTTAATCTGAAATTTTGTGTTAAGCACAGTAATAAAAAGCAACAACAACAAAGTGGTCTTCTCCCTTAAAAGGATATGAGGCCTTATAGTACTTCCTAAGAAAATTAGGCTAACTCATATTGTAGAAGAAACAATTTTGGCAAAAGAGTAGAACTATAAAAATTAAGGGATTGTGCAAACTGTCAAGTATGTATTAGCACAGGAAGACTGTAACGGAATGCCAAAATTCACAGAAAAATATTTAAATATAACATTTGTGACAAATATATTTAAAAGGGAAAGAGAACTAAAGAAACCCGAACTGCTTTGAAGAAAAACATTAGTACTATTTTGTTGGGTTATTGTAGATAAAACAAAAGGCTTTCATGTATTTTGATGGGGTTTTTTAAATATCCTAATCACACACAAGAAAAACTTTATTTAAAGAAGTTCAAGCACTTTCTATAGTTTAGCAAAGTGTCAATGAACAAAATATGTATGAGTAAACTAAATGCTTCCCTCTTCAAGTCTAGCTTCACAATTCTTAACAGCAAAGACTATCAGTTATTTGTTGAAACATTTCACAGAAAATTAAGGGGAAAAAGAAAGATATTTCATTTTCACAAATAGGATTGCAAAAAATGAAGTTAATTAATTCTCACCTATTTTCTTTCTACTCTACTTCAGCTATGTGTACATGAGATAACTAAGAGAATAAATAAGACAGCTGCTAGTGTGTGGAATGAACGTTTCCCATTAAAATAATGAGGAAAAGATTATGTCTGAAACCCTGAGGCTTGAAGTATAAGAATCCTTGGAATCATGATAAATGGTTTGTAGGTGGTCCCTCAAATGGCATTAAGCAAAAAAAAGTTCAGATCTAAAAACAGTAACTATGTAAAATCATGCAATTTGGGAGGCTTACTTATGTCAAGAAGAACTCCACTTATGAGTCAACCAAAAGAAGCCCTACAATATTTTAGAAGGAGAGGATCCTGCTTTGCAGTTTCTAGATGACTGATGTGTGTCTCACTAGGAACATCAGTGCTATGAAGTAGAGTGGAAATAACCAGACAGAGCACAATGATCACATAATTATACAAAGTGGAGGAATAATATTTTTTACAGCCCATACTCACGAATGCTTTCTAGGCATTTGCCTTGAAACAAAGGGCCATCTTCTATGAGCTTACATTCAAAATGTAGATCTCCACCATTCCATTAAGATCTCACAAGCTTGTTCTACAGGTGGAACACACCTTTCATGAGGAGTTTTCAAAGCGGTTCTAGGGGCTTCTATAGCAGTTAAAAAACACCATTCATTTATATTTTCATTCTCCAAGATAAGACAGTTATTTTTCATTATATTTGGCTAAAACTATTAGTATTCAAACATGGAAACGATAACTAGGTGAAACTTCGTTATATTCTCCATACCTTTACCCCTCAAAAATCCTTTTTCCCTCCACTATTCCTCCCTTTTGACAGCTCCCTCTCTTCAGCCCTCAAGACCAT
>JANPWX010019925.1:10299-30363 GCA_024734555.1 Trochalopteron elliotii
GCTATTTTTTTATACCTGCATCAAAAATTGTGACTTTGACAAGCTGTGCTGTGTGATGCAGTCACCATCATGAAAGTGTAATTGTTCCTGTAATGCACTTAGAGCAGGCATTTAGCTGCTGGGATAATAAGCACTGTGCAGCCAACAAAACAGCACAGCCACGCTCCATGTGCCTTTCCAGTGGCACAAAATACACCACTGAACTGGGCCAGAAATAGCAACTTTCCTTACAGCCAGGGTACAAATGATTCACACAGGTGACCGAGAAAGACTTCCAGAGGTGCTAAGCTAAAAGTTGAGTTTTGGGATTTTCTCTTCTAGGGGCTCCTTTGGAGGTGCTGTGTTGTGGCAGGAGGGTGTTTTAGTGGCCCAAGAGGCAGCACATGCACAGGAGCTGCACTGTGTGTCCTAAATGCTGCATATTTGGAGTTTAGCTCCTGCTGTGGGCTGGGTTAGAGAAATAATCCCAGGTAATGCACCTGCTGCTCCCCTCTGTGAATTCAGTCTTCCTGGGCATCTTTGGAACTACTGTTCCTCTTCAGAAAGTAAATATTAAATACAGGAGATCATTTTTAATTAGGATTTGTCATTAGATTAATTAGGTGTTCACTCCACAGAACAGGCTTTGGTTCCTTGTTGATGACTGATGGGATTTTAACCAATGTACATGTGCATGCCTCCATCAGTAGCCCAAATTCTTAAATGTTGGATGGACATAGCTGTTCCCAAGATGACAGAATCATGGAATGGTTTGGGCTGGACAGGACCTTAAAGATTATTTCATTTTAACCCTCTCCGGTGGGCAGGGACACTTTCCACTATGCCAGGTGGCTCCAAGCCCCATCCAACCCTGCCTGGAATACTTTCAGGGATGGGGCAGCCACAGCTGCTCTGGGCACCCTGTGCCAGGGCCTCCCCACCCTCACAGGGAGGAATTCCTTCCCAATATCCCATCTAACCCCATTCTCTGTCAGCTTGGAGCTATTCCTGGTGTCCTGTCACTCCATCCCTTGTAGAGAGTCCCTCTCCCTCGGGTGTCCTGCCCTTCCTCAGCCCCCAGTGAAGGAAGGATGCTCCTCACAGGAGCAGAGCTGGGCACTGATGTGACTCCAGACCTACAAACACAGAACCAGCTCCAGGCCTGCCTCCTTAATCACCTTAATCTGATTTCCCTGCAGGCTGTTGCTGCTCCAGGCTCTGTGTTCCACCTGTGTCTCTGCATTTGGGAAGGGCTGATGGAAGGCATTAATGGAAATTGTCCTGAAGTTGAAATTCCTGCTATATTTATCTTCAGTAATTCTTAGTGCTGCTGGACTTGAGCTCTGCCACAGCTCTTTTAGTTCATTCAGAGCTGCATTCATTATAGATAACACAACAGCTGGACTATTCTTTTCTAACTCAGTCTTGGGCTGAAAGTGCCAGTAATGATAAATTCTGTAAAAATGGGACTTTAACTGCAGTCTACAAATTACTTTCCTTCACAGCAAGTTCTGATTTTACACCTGTGTTTCCATATGTGCCACTGACTTGTGCCATACATCTTTATTTACCACTTCATGAAGAAACACTGGTAGTTAAGTATAAACAGCAGGAGGCTTTTAATGATGACCTTGATCTTTCTGGGAAATTTGGAAAGCAGTTGGAGGTAGGGCTGCTTTGTTGGGAGCATGAAGGATATCTGCATTGTGCAGCTCCCTGAGGCAGTATTTTTCTTTTCATGGCCTCACTGTGTTTTCCCCCTCCACAGAGCTACTAAGAAAAATCCTACGTTGTGGAATAGTTGACTGGATCCTACTGAGACTCAAGTCACATTTAAATATTAATATTATAAAATGTCAAGAATGAAATATAAAGAGAATTACAGGAATAATTGGGTTAGCTGATACACTGCTTTGACCTCAGAGGACATGGCATTATTAAATGCACTGGCATTCTTAAATAGTGCAAAAAGTTTATCACTCTAGTCTTGGAGATGGTGAAAGTGTTTTGAGCCTTTAATGTTTGTTTTGAGGATTTGAAAGTGATCCAAAAGCTGGCACCTGGGACTGTTGGTTGGTTGTTACTGAAATCAGTGTCACTAGAGATGAAGTTTCACCCCTCTTTGCTGGCTGTGTGTGGAATGGCTTGAGACCTGTGTTGTGACAAAAACCACAACAAAGAATAACCAGTGAAGGAGCAGCAAATGTTTCCTTTCTTTCCCCTTTGTATCATGGAGAACTCTGGCAATCTTCTTGTGAATGCAGTCTGGTGGTGATGTCTAAGTATTAATGTGATGTGCTGGTGAAAAAGGCACCAGTCTGCATGGAAAGAAAGTGTTCAGGTCTTTGGGATCATTACCTTGCCTCTCTCCTTGTGTGTGAGAACATCCTGTGACTGTTTTAAAGAACAGGCCCTTTCTCCCAGGCCAGGTGAGGCTGAGAAGTGACTCAGTCATTCCTGCCACGTCCCCACCTGGGAAGGACCAGTCCTGCTGTGGTGTGGGGACGTGGGGCTTGCTGAGGCACAGACTTCACTTTGAATGTCCCTTTTAAACAAGTGAAGGGTTCCCTGGAGGTTTTGGAGCAGAAAGGTGCTTTTCTCACAAGGAACTGGCCCGTTCACCACAGGGCCCTGTGAGGAATGGCCACTCTGGCAGGGGCAGCAAGGCTTCAGCTGAGAACTCCTGTGTAACTGGACCTGTAACTGTTGTTCTTTTATTCCAGCTGCTCTTTGCAAAGCAGCCTGCTTTGATAAGTAAAGACTTCTTTGCATGGTGTCTGTTTTTACCACAGTCTGATGGTCCATATGCTAAAGAGGACAAACTAGCTGAGATACCATCTGAAAGTGGGAATAATCACGGGGGTGCTGTCATGTGCTGCTGGGGGAGGGTTCTGAGCTGTGGGAGAACACTTCCAGTTTACTATTTGTTTTTCAAAAGAGGAGAATAAACACAGCCTGAGCAGATTGCACCAAAGTCTGACTTGGGAGCAGTGCTGAGTGAGGGTTTTCCTTGACACTGTTCGAAATGCTGGATTAAGCCCAGAAGAGTCAGTAGACAAACATCTGAAGTAGAGCAAGTCTGTAAAAACTCCCAATCTGGTGAAACTACCAGCAGATAAATTGGTCCAGTTTCAACATATACCTACTTGAATTAATAGAGAAGATATTTTATTAGGCAGCTGTGAATTTGGCAGCTTTTAATTTGTTCTCTTGGGGAAATCTGTCTCTTCCACTCTGCTGCTGGATGGTTTCTGTGATCCTCCACCACTAGATGTTGCTGTGTGAGTGATTGATGTAATCTTATCTGATGCTGGATGGATTCATCCCCGAAGAAAAGGAGGAGATACCACTAAAACAGCATTTCTGCCTCTTCTGAAATTTGTATTTTGAGACTTTTGCCTGAGACGTTTTTAGAGTTTATTGGCTCTGTTACATTAGTCATAAAGGTTGTCTCTCTCTTGGATACCCAGCAGTGTGCTGATTATTGTTCCCAATTTGGCAATGTTTTCTCTTCAGGTGTGTCTGTAGAGCTGCTGGTCTCAGCAGAGAGGAAAAAAAGGCAACAAAATATAACTTTGGCCAAAAAATGTTTTTGCAGCAACTCTGTTCTGTAGCATCTGTGGCTTTTCATTCAGTGAAAGATGGCAGAGGAAGGAAATTTCTATACGTTCCAGCATGAGGAAAAAATCAATTTTCAGGGGAAATTCTTGCCTTTGGCTGTTTTTTAAGCTTTCACCTTGTTGGTGAAGGATTACTCACCTCCCTGGGGGTTTGCTGTGTTTATTCTGCACAGAAGTCGACAAATAGAAAAGCTCCATCAGGGTGAACTGAAGTTATCCTAAGGAAAAATTTCATTGCATGGATAGTGTAAACTCCCTGAGACTGAAGTAAAGCTGGAAAGGAATCTACAAGTGAATAAAACAAGAAGTTTGGAATTGGATTTGGGGAATCTGGGCTTGGAAATGCCTCAGGTAAGTCTGCTAGGATTTTATTCACTTCTCTAAATAATTCTGCCTCTGTTTAAGAACAAAATCGACCAGCACTAGGAAGGGAGATGTGTAAGAGATTAAAGGATGTACATTTTGTAGGGTCCCTGTAGTGTCTGTGGTGGAAGCTGTGCTGCTGCTCTTGGTCCTGTTTGTTCAGGCTTCAGCCTCGTTGTGTCTTGGTGAGGGAGGGTGCCTGGAGAGCAGAACAGCCTTTTATTACTGCAGTGATTCACACTCAGCACACTCAATGACTTTCAGCAGCACAGTGTTTCTCCCTTCCCAGCCCTCAGGGTGAGAGTGTCTAGAAGAGAAATTGAGGTCTGGAATTAAATGCAGCAGAAGGCCTTGCTGCCCATTCCCTGCATGCCCAGTCATCCTGCATAATGCTTTTTTTGCCAAATTTCACTTCGTTCTTGAGAGAGAGGTAACAATCTTGATTTAGTTGTCATAAATTTTGCTTTCCTTACAATTTCATATGGAAGTTTCCTGAGTTCTAATGGCTCTAAACACAGTCAACACTGCTTCAGTACAAAATGATTTGTATTTGAGGGACTCCCAGATCTTGCCAGGACTGGCCCTCGTCCTCTACAAATGCCAACATATCCCAAAACTTGGCAAACATAAGAGTTTGAAAGCAACAGGGAAGAATGAAGGAGCAGTGGATGCTCTTGCAGCTCTGTGGTGATAGAGATGTGTCCTCTGATTGCTCCTGCATGTTGTCAGCTGCTCTTGAGGCATTCTCTGTTTCTGAGGAATGACGTGCTTCTCTGTGATGATAAAAAAACCTTTGGAGACTAGGAGGAAATGATGATCCTCTTTCTGTTTGTTGAAGATGAAAATGTGCCTTTTTATGTCATGCCATGTTTGAGATGTGTGTCCATTGTGTTGCAGCCCAGTGTGAGTGGAATGGACCCTCCTTTTGGGGATGCCTTTCGGAGCCACCTCTTTTCAGAGCAGACTCTGATGAGCACGGATCTCCTGGCCAGCAGCTCGGATCCAGACTTCATGTATGAGCTGGTAGGTCACCTGTGTGTGCCCAGAATTTCACCTCCTTCACTGGCACCAGCTCCTGTAGGAATAAAGGGCTGTTGGTTCAAGATGGCTGGGAAATTATTCATTACTGCTGGCTGCTGATTAGGGAAGAGCTGAACTGCTTGTCCAGCAAATGTGATGCTCCCTCAGCAGGCAGTTCTTCAAACTGGCCATTGGGACAGGCTCAAATCCACCTTCCACTGTCCCAGGGTGCTCCAAGCCCTGTCCAGGCTGACCTGGGACACTTCCAGGGATCCAGGGGCAGCCACAGCTTCTCTGGGCACCCTGTGCCAGGGCCTCCCCACCCTAACAAGGAAGGATTTCCCCCTGCTGTGTTCTACTTCACCCAAGCTGTGAATCCAAGGGAAGGAAATTAAAAGTTGACTCACAGGCTACTTAAATGAGCATTTCCTTTTTCCTTTTCTCCCTGCATCAAAGGAGAAAGGTCACTCATGGTCATTAATTGGTCGTGCTAGAATGAGGTTTTCCAGGAACTGGTAAACTCGAGCACATTCTGTTAAGCAGACAGCAAAGATAGACCTAGATTGTAGAAATGTCTGTGATGCCTTTCATATTTTAAATACATAGATATTGGTGCTGGTTTAGTTCCTGATGAGCAGATGGATTTGCAATAGCAGGAAAAGACAATGTTGTAGGAGGAGCAGTGTCTTCAGAAAGATCTGTTGCCGAAGCACAGGAGCTGAACTTCATTCTGACCTTCAAAAGAAGCTTTTAGCTGAAAGTTGAGGTCCCTTCCTAGGTCACCACTCTCTCATACTTCACTGAAATTGAGCTCTCCTTACCAGATTAAGTGGAGGAAATAGATTATTTTTGGTATTAACTTTGAACTTATCTTACTGTGCCCAGGACAGAGAAATGGACTATCAGCAAAGCTCCAGGGACAACTTGCTTTTGATGGAGGACTGCAAAGACCTTGAGAACTTGGAGTCTTTTACGGACATCCTGGACAAAGAAGCTGCTTTCACCTCCAAGTGGGAGCAGTGGGACACCTACTGTGAAGACCTAACTAAGTACACTAAATTAACCAGCTGTGACATCTGGGGAACAAAAGAGGTGGATTACCTGGGCCTTGATGACTTTTCAAGCCCGTACCAGGACGAAGAGGTCATAAGCAAAACACCCACACTGGCTCAGCTGAACAGCGAGGACTCCCAGCCTGTCTCAGATTCACTCTATTACCCTGATTTGCTCTTTAGTGTAAAACAAAACCCTTTAAATCCTTTGTTACCTGGCAAAAAACTGGCCAGCAGAGCCGCGGCGCCGGTCTGCTCCTCCAAGAACGTGCAGGCTGAGGCCGCGCTGTCGGACTGTGCCCAGAAGGCCAGCAAGGCTGGCAGCCAGCCTGCTTCCAGCACACAGATCATGGCCAAGGCCAACGTGTACAGCACTGAAAAGGTGAACATTCACGTGGAATGTAAAGACTATGTGAAAAAGGCAAAGGTAAAGATCAACCCCTTGCCGCAGAGCAGGCCCGTGCTGAGCCAGGCGCACGCCGACGCGGCCAAGGAAAACACCTGCCACTGTGGGGCTGTGGCAAAGAGACAAGAGAGAAAAGGACTGGAGTCCCCCCATGGTCACAGTACAACCCCTGGTTTGCCTTTTAAAGAGACTCAAGAGCTGCTCCTCAGCCCTCCCCAGGAGAGCCCGGGGCTGGCTGTGGGGGAGAGCAGCCTCTCCGCCAGCACGTCCGTGTCGGACTCCTCGCAGAAGAAAGAAGAGCACAATTATTCTCTTTTTGTAACAGACACTTTGGGTGAGCAGTCAATCAAAGCAGAGCCCGAGGAAGAGGAGGAGGAGGAGGATGACATTGAAGATGAGGACCACGATGAAGGGTTTGGCAGTGAGCACGAGCTGTCTGAAAACGATGATGAGGAAGAAGATTACGAGGACGATAAGGACGACGACATCAGCGATACCTTCTCAGAACCAGGTACCAGCATTGTTGGGTGTTGGGAAAGATGGGACAGGAAAAGCTTACAAATATGATTGCCTGGCAAGAGATACTGAGAATATAAAACTTATGAATGAAATAGAAATGAAAGCCAGTTTTGAGATGTGATCATGGCAGGCAGGAAGATGGTGATTGTAACAAACAATGGGACACTAAGGGACCCAAGGGTGTAACTCCATCTTACCCTGCCAAGGTATCAGGAAAAAGATAGGTGAGAAGATAGTCTTTAGAGTTTAGAAAGTGATATGGTAATATAGCAGTTCTTGTAGGCTGTATGCAAAGTCTGTAGGTTTTGTATCTCACATGGGTCGGTCACTGTAAATTGGAATATTCAACACAAAAGGAGATATAATGTATTGTAACAAGGTTCTCTGCCTTCTTACTTTACCTCTCTTACCTGGCCCACCTCTTACCTCTGACCTCACTGCTCTTACCTTACCTGGCTTACCCCTACTCTCTCTCATTGTCTCTCTTTGGGACTTCCCCTCAGCCCAGGCTGGTGGCTGAAGGCAAAAACCCCTTTTTACCCACCACCCTTGCAATAAAACCACGTGTTCTCCCGAAAGTGTCTCAGGTTTGCAGAGTTCCCTCTCCCTGCCATCCTCGGATGCTCCTGCAGTTGGGCTTTGCTAACGTGGAGGTTGATGGATTTGTCCTCTGAGAGGGAAGGAAAGTTTTGGAACTCCTGCTAGTTACAGATAAGCAGCACTGATCTTAAGTTGTGAACTCTCCTCCCACATTTTCGAAGTGCTTTGCAAAATGCAATTAATTCAAAGTATAAAACGAGGTCTCTGTTGCCCTGTTTGGTGAAACACTGCACAAACTGTGGTTGTGCAACTAAAATAATAATAGAGAATACAGGAAGCCCAGCTGTAGCCTGAGGTTAGAGCAGCTGCCTTCAACTGTGGCCTTTTTTTGTAGTAGTAGTGCAGAGCTTTCTAGCCCTTCTTATAGTTGTGAATTTATCCAGGGTTGGATCAGTCAGGGTGAAATCACATCCTGAATGAAATTATTTCATAATTACTGAAGTTTTGCTTTCAGGTACAGTTTTTCCACAGAATCCAAAGAATGGCTGAAATTAATAGAATACTTTCTAGGTGGTTTTCAGCAGTAACACTTAGTGGGGCTTCAGAGGATACTGAATTCCTCTCTCCTGCCTGTAGAAATGGAGTTCTAACAGCAGGAATAAGAACTGACTTTCACCTAGAAGGTAACAAAACAGTAACACTGTATAAAAATAAAATCTGCAGGAAAAGCCACAGGATTGTAACCAAGTATTAATTTCATTTCAGAAAGTATTACAATGTTCACATCTTATAAATGCCCTGTAGTGGAGTATAAGAATTAAAGTATTCAGACATTTGGCAATATGTAACTTTGAGGGGATAAAGCAGCTGAAATTTTTCCTTGTTGAGAACAGCAGCTTCCCTAAAGCTTGTCAGTGTTTGTCATAATGAACTCTCAGATGAAATTATTTTCTAATTAGATTTCCTGCGTTGGCATTAAGCTCGTTAAGCATTCTGCCCTTTATGCTACTTTCACATGCACACGACACAATTTCTGTTAACATTTTGAAGCCTCTTCCTCCCTTCTGGAGTGAACTCCCTCCTCTTTCTGGGGCCCTGAGCAGCTGTTCCAGCTCTGCAGCCCATGGGGGATGTGTTGCACTGGGAGCCTGGGATCCATGAAGAAGAGAGGTTGTGTTAAATGCTGTGGGTGGAATTAATTAACTTAATTATTTTGCTGACCAACAATCCACATTCTGCAGCAGTAGCTGAGGATCTGGGCTTTATCCAAGCTTGCCAAACCCTTCCATGAATGAAGCCTAAAACCATTCACCTCAAACGTGGTGATACTAAAAACTTCATCATACATTTTGTCTGGTTTAGAAAATAACATCTCCAGGTATTCTAATTATGTTGCTCTTGTACTTTGTGTTGCTATTTTACTTCTAAAGGTAAATACTATGGGTAAAGTATCTTAAAATAGGCACAGCACAGGAAAATTAAACCTTCCACAGCTCTGAAAGCAAAATCAGTTGGTATTTTGAGTGAGGGTATAATTTACTGAAAGGACAAAAATCTGCTAGTTATTGCTGGCCCTCTAATGTTTTTTTATACATAATTTGCATTTGGTTATTCTTCACATATGCTTTTAGAGTGAATGAAATGCTTTCTTCAAGTGTTATCTGAGGAAATATTTAGGTATAGTGAAGGAGAAATAGCTAAAAATGTGACTGGCTCTCAAGCAAGTTTGGACAGACAACAGTGTTTTTATTATCACCATGACACAGATTTAGCAATTTTGGTCCCCTGCAAAGGTAGTTTATTATAGGAATTACCAGCCCAGGCCTTTTCTAGCATTTAAACATGGTGGTTTTGCTATTACTGAGTGTATTTTTCCTATCTCATTTAGTAGAAAGACTTTTAAATGACTGTTCCTGCCATCAAGTAGTCAGGAGATTCCAGAAATGGGAAATGCAGCAATTTATTCAGTTGGCAGTAGCAGTGGAGAAGAAGTGAGTGCAAAAATACTCACAGACACACAGAGATTGTTTTAAGGAGCTGCCTTAGATCAGCCTGAGCACCTGGACCATCAGCTGGGGGAAAACCACTGGAAATGATTTTCCAGAAGCCTCTGAGGTGAAGTGGTGGGGAGGAGGAGGAGGAGGAGTTCTCTGGGTTTGTTTCACTGGGGCTATTTTTGGGTTTCACCTGGTGAGATGCAGAAGTCACGTGCTCACTGTTCTCTGTTCTGCTTCATTTAACCCTGGTGAGTTTAAACCCCAAACCACAGGGAGGGATGTGAAGAAAGCCTTTTAGGAGGGGTTTGTGAAGGGCTTCAGAGTTAACCACAAGAACCCTTTCAGATTTCTTAGAAGCCTGCCCTGCTGTGTGAACTTTGCTGAGGGGAGGAATAAATCCAGTGCAGAGCAGCTGAGCAAGTCTGTATTTTAGGTTAGGACACTGCATTGGATTCTTTTATGTAACTTTATAATGGTGCAGGTCAGTGTTGGGCTTGCAAGGCAGGATGTTTTAAGTCAATGTAATTGAAGTTGCTAACTTAATTACAGTTTGAATAAGCAAACAGGAAGTCCTGATTTTAACCTCGTTGTGCATTTGTACACTTCAGCTCTTGCAGAGATTTGTTTTCATTGGTTGGATTAATTCTGTGTTATCAGGAAGATGGGCTCAATTTATATATTGCTGTATAATGAGTTACATAGCTCTTTTTTAGGTGAAAAGTCAGTGGGCTTTTGGAGTGTATTTTGATACATATGTCAAACAGCTTTTCAGTAAAATGGAGCTACAGTTACAAATATTTATGGTATTTGAAACTGTATTTAATGTAAATTGTCAATAATTTTGGCTATACAACACAAATGTTTCAAAAGCACATTTCACTGTTTGGTTTGCCTTTAAAATCCTGCCTTTCCAATAAACCAGAGAATCCAAGTAAATGAGTAAATTGATGAAATGATGAGAAGCAGAACTTGAGGATGGATTTCATCCTTCTGCATACCTGACTTCTATTCGTGCTTTGGGTTATGACATGAGAGTCAGACCAAAGCAAGAAAATTTGTTTTTCCTCTTTCAACTGGTTGTTCAAGTGCAAACAGACTAATTGAATGGACTGTTTTGAAAAGAAGAAAGTGTTCTTTGTGCTGGTGGAAGATGAAGCAGGGCTGAAGCATATGGGGTCAAGGCTTGCTAAGGCTGCAGTCTGTGCATGGGTGGCTTTTCCTTTAGCTCCATTAGGGTATGTGATGTTTAGAAATGATCCTAGTTTAAGCAAATGTTAACTATTATTTAATATTTTAGCACAAAAGGCCATGCAGTGATTTGAGATTTTTTTTAACCTTAGCATAGCTTATCTTTATTTTGTAAAGCATATCTGGGGTTTGAAAACCTTTGGTTTGTGTTTACGTAGTCATGGTAAAATATTTCTGTGATGTGGACAGTGGCATGACAATTTCCATGTCCTTCATGAGCAGCTCATGAAATCAAGTGCATCATAATTCACCTCTAAAATACTGTACAGCTTTACTGAGGATCATTTCTTCTCATCCCACTGAAGAGGAGGAAGAGGTTGAACAGTGGGTCCAGATCCCTTCAGCTTAGATGGTTCTGATAACTGTCCTGATAACAGAGCCCCTTTCTCCAGCCTAGGAGGGATCAGGGCTTGGATTTATTCCCTGCAGGTCTTTGGACTCAAGGAGCAGCAGGAGTTGGATTCAGTCCTGTGGGCCTCTTCCAACTCTGAGTGTTCTGTAATTGAATAATCTTTTCTTTATTGTCTTTTCCTAATCCATCTTTGTTATCTGCTTCTCTTTCCATGCTTTGTGTCAAATGTGGAGGTGAGTTAGGATTGTGTTCCTGCCAATTCATGGAGAAAATTGTCAGGATGGGAGAACATGGTCCAACATCTGCTGTCTGTACTTGGCACTGCTGGGATTGTGGGGCCTGCAGCTTAGGGGGTCACAGAACACAAAGGGACTTTAAATGCATAAATAATTTCGGTTTTTTCAACTAATGAAGCCCCATCAGTGTCTTAGTGTCTATCCTGGGTTTAAGACAACTACCCAGGAGCAGCTGATGCTGGAAACCAAATCTGTTAGATAATGCAAAACAGATCTGTCTGTGGTTTTGCCCTTCACTTGAATCCTCAGTCCGCTGCTAAAGGGCTACAAACAATTCTGTCGCCAGCATATAAACAACCCCTTGCATCCTTTTTAGGGTATGAAAACGATTCTGTGGAGGATTTGAAAGAAATGACTGCAATATCCTCTCGGAAAAGAGGCAAGAGGAGATACTTCTGGGAGTACAGCGAGCAGCTGACGCCGGCCCAGCAGGAGAGGATGCTGCGGCCGTCCGAGTGGAGCCGGGACACCCTGCCCAGCAACATGTACCAGAAAAATGGGCTCCATCACGGTGAGAATTCCTCATCCTGGTCACAAAGGGCTGTCTGCTCCTTGTGACACCTTCAGCAGCCACATTCCCCTCCTTGCCAGTGCTGAGGAGTTGTGTTTTGGCCATGAAAAGTCAAGCACTGTGAGTCTGGTGCTCAGTTACCAAGGCTCTGCATTGCCCAGGGGAGGTGAACACACAGTAGGGACTTTCAGTGTGGTTTCTTCCAGAGGAGTGTGGATGAATTGAGAATTGTGGCTTCCAAGGGCTCTCAGTGGAAACCCCGGGAGTTCAAAGCTTTCTCAGTGTGATACTGTAAATATTGGATGGGTGGTTGAGGGATGTTTGCTGCTGGTGGCTGTTCCTGTCAGTGCTGCCTGTGTTAGCAGGAGGCTGGGAGGGCTCTGGGCTGCCAAGGTCAGGGGGACTGTGGTATGAACTGAGGACAAGCACTGAGGCACAACTGTCTCTCTCTGCTCCTCCCTCCTTGTTTTCCCCCTGTGAATGCAGCACAGTGAAGCAGTTACTCCTCTGGGAATAAACTATTTCCTTAAGATGCCCTCTTAGAAACTTAAACCAGTTGCTCTAATAACTGCCATTTATTCCCAGTGAGAAATTACTGCACCACAAACATGATTAACATCACCCAAAACAAGCCACTCTTAGGGGTATTTTTGTTTTCTGGTCACAGGACCTCTTTTAGGCTGCTCCATTTGATTTTGGCTTTGAAGGAGCAAATTAAACCAACTTCCCTGGTTATAAGGTTAATGTTCCCTTGGAGTTGAAAATTACTGCTTTTAAAATGGCAATTTGCCTTCTCTTAAATCAAAAGATGTTTTTTTGTTGTTCGTACCTGTAGATTTATTCAGGGAAGAAAGCTTTTTTTCTTTAAATCTCCTTAGTTTTTAAAAGCTTTATCCTGTAGGGAAATATCAAGTACCTAAAGTCCCAATCACTGCTCTTTCTCATGATGGACCTCTGAGCAGCCTGGTCTAGTGGAAGGTGTGTCTGCCCACGGCAAGGGGGAGAAAAGGACAAGTTTGAGGTCCCTTCCAACCCAAACCATTCTGTGATTCTGTTATTTTATATTTGTCATCCAACACCAAATAACCAAACATGCTCTGAGGACTCAAACCCACCAGACACTTGGACACTTGACCTTTAAGTCAAGTGCCAAACCCAGGCCTTCAAGAGCTTCAGATACATGTAATAAAAGTGGTTTACTGGCCTTTATGTGGATCATTTCATCTCAGCATCACTGAAGATTGTTTCAGCACCAGACCTCAGCACTCTTTCTTAGTACAGAACTTTAGCAATAACATTGTTTAGGAATTGAATTCACTGGAGTGTGCAGGAGGATATTTTGGCTGAATAGGAGTTAACAAGTTTACAGCTGGAGCAAAACAACAGGGTTTGAACTTGTGACATACATTTTTCAGCAGAGTTGTGTGTATGCTGTCTGTCACATCCAGTGGCCTGGCCAGCAGTATTTGCTCTTATCTGATCTGGATAGAATATGAATTGTACAAAGCTCTTTGTCTGGAAATGCTCTTTCTATTGTGAGAGGCCACAGGGATCACCTGATTCCGGCCCATTCTCCTGTAATGAACAAAGGAACTTCAACTGCACCCAAAAAATGTCTATCTTACAGTATTTTCTCACAGGATTGTGTTCATATTATGTCACTTCCCTACCCATTTTTCTGCATGTTTAAAACAGGAAAATATGCAGCAAAGAAGTCACGGAGGACTGATGTAGAAGACCTGACTCCCAACCCCAGAAAACTCCTGCAGATTGGTAACGAGCTGAGGAAGCTGAATAAGGTGATCAGTGACCTGACACCAGTCAGTGAACTCCCCTTAACTGCCAGACCCAGGTCAAGGAAAGAAAAGAACAAGTTGGCTTCCAGGTATGCATTGGCTAAAGCTGCAGGCATGAGAAATTTTGGATTGCTACAAGTGGTTGATAAAGATCGAAATAATTTTTGCCTGAAGAAATTCTGCTTCATATGGCAGCTCCTGCAATGGGAGTTGGAGTTTATCAAATGGGAATTACCAATTTATCAAATGGAAATTACCAGTTTATCAAATGGAAATTACCAATTTATCAAACATAAATTACCAGTTTATCAAAAAGCAGGGCAGCTGGTCCTTTGGGAGCTGTGGTTTGCCTGTTTTCTAGATATAAGGATGTGTTTCCACTGGAATTGGCTTCCTCAGCTGTGGGACAGGCAGCTGGGACAGTGGCAAATTCCACAAGTGTCAAGTGAGAGCAAATGGAGGTAGCAGAGTGTTTTCAGTGGAGGTGAGGATGGATGAGTTTGTGCATCACAGCTCTGGGAGGGTTGGTTGATGAGTTCATGTGGCTCTTACTGCTCTGGAATTTCTGGTAGTGTTCTAATTCTTCTCCTCTTCTTGCCATAGGGCTTGTAGGCTAAAAAAGAAAGCCCAGTATGAAGCCAATAAAGTAAAACTCTGGGGTCTCAACACGGAATATGGTAAATACAACTCTTCACATCTTAATTTTTCTTTTGTTTGGGCAAGTCTGTGTTTAACAACATGATGTAACCTTTTCTCACAGAGAAAATAGTTGGTACAAACCCAGCAATTCTGTTGGTACAAAACCAGCCCATTGAATAAAGGGAATGTAGATTGGGTTACCTGCAATGTTGAGCTACTTTGCAGATGTAAATTATGTAAATGTATGCATGGGCTGTAAATATTATTGAAAATATTGGCAATATTTGATGTAAACTATTACATTTAATTTCACAGTAAGTGTGATGTGACACCTTTGACACAGATAACTGTGTGGATAAGTGTGAATCCCTTCCAGGGGAATGTGATGTAAAGCTAATCCTTTGTTTTTCTTTACAGATAATTTACTCTTTGTCATCAACTCCATTAAACAAGAAATAGTTAATCGGGTGCAGGTACCTAAAGATGACAGAGGAATCAACATGGAACAAAAGCTGAACATACTTATTAAAGACACTCTTGGTAAGCAGAGAACTTTGTATATTTACCTGGATGTGAAGATATTGAATCATAAATTCCCCGAGTCGGAGGGAACCCCAAAGCTCATCCCATTCCACCAGAGACACCTTCCACTGTTCCAGGTGGCTCCAAGCTCTGTCCAACCCAGTCTTGGACACTTCCAGGGATCCAGGGGCAGCCACAGCTTCTCTGGGCACCCTGTGCCAGGGCCTCCCCACCCTCACAGGGAACAATTCCTTCCCAATATCCCATCTAGCCCTGCTCTCTGGCAGTGTGAACCCATTCCCCCTTGTCCTGTCCCTCCATCCCTTGTAAAAAGTCTCTCTCCCTCCTGTTGTCTCACTCAGGCACTGGAAGGGCACAGTGACATCACCCCAAAGCTTCTCGTCTCCAGGCTGAACAATCCCAGCTCTCCCAGCAGAGCTGCTCCATCCCTCTGATCTCACTACATTCCATTGCAAACCATTTCTGAAACGGAGCAAAGAATAAACCCTTTCCTAATTCCACCTGTCCCAACCAAAGTGTCCCCTGGCTTTGTGTCACCCTTAGGAAAGTGCCATGAGCAGTGACCTGAGAGCAGCTTCTCTTCCCTCCCTTGCAGGACTCCCTGTGGCTGGACAGACGTCAGAGTTTGTGAACCAGGTCCTGGAGAAGACGGCAGAGGGAGACCCCACGGGTGGCCTGGTGGGGCTGAGGATACCCACGGCCAAGGTTTAGGACAGGGCTGCAGCTGCTCCTGGCTCAGGTTCAGCCCCTGGTTGTAAATCTGCTCTGCATGTCAGCTTAGCACCCTGTAAACACTCACCTGTAGGTTCCATTGGTTTCCAGTAACGGCGTAGGAAAACGAATCACGGCGTGGTAGAAAATGCCGCCGAGCATTTTTGGACCATAAACCAGATAGTTTTCAAAGCTGCTTGAAGCTCAAGGGCAGAAATGAGAGTTCTCTTTCAAATGATCTAGGACCAGAATATATCACTTTTGTGTTAGAAGCAAAAACATGGGTTTGCTAGTGAAAATTTTTAGCATTTGCAAGACGTTGTGAGAGGTTTATGGTCCAAGTGAAGTAAGAGGAAGCATTTTTTTGGTGAAGCTGTCAATGTAGGGAGTTTTTTGTTCTTTTTTTAATTTTATTTTTAAATAATTGTATTTCCTTTTCTTGTTCTTAAAAAAAACCCAGTAAGCTTTCTTTGCAACCATTAACTTGTACATAGCACACGCAGCATTAGAGCTAGTGTGCCATATAAGACTTTAATTTTCTGAGCTTAATAGAGTATTTAAATGTCTGTGCAAGCAAGAGGAAAAAAAAAGTATATTCTTTGTGCCTTGTATTTTGTGGGGAGAGCTATCAGTATAAGCTGGTAAAGTTTTGTATGAAGAAAAACCCTGAGGGGCAAAACCGAGCTGTATAGATGGTGAGATTTTAGGTTTTAATGTATTTGTTCCAGCTCTTAAAAAATTTTTGAATGTATATAGGAATATGTTGAAAATGTAGATATATGCCACAGAGTCTATGTATTGTATAAAAGATGGCTCTAGAAAACTCAATTTCGGTACTTTGGCCGGAAGAAAACAAATACTTGCACATTAATGCGATTGTTTATTTTTGTACCAAAGACAAATGCAACTGATATGGCGAACTGCCAGTCTAAGTAAAGTTTTGCACAGCTTATATGATACTGTACTGAATGTAAAAACAAAAGAAAAAAAAGAAAAAAAATTAAAGGTCAGGGTTAGGGATCTTACTGAACTGTGAATTTTTTTGTTTGGGTCCAATTATCTACAGAAGGAGCATTCATACATAACAATATTATTTTGCTGTTCTTGTAGTTCGCTTCCATGGTAGATAAGTTGGTGGCCGTCTTGGAGTCTTTAAATCTTTTTTCTCTGCACTTACTGTAGGAGATTTTAATATATTTGGATTTTAGTAAGCTATTGGTAAAATAGTTTTCGACTTTGAGAATTTAAAAAAAAAGTATTTAGCTTGTTGTAGTATACTTCCACCAAACAACCAAAATAAAATTATTTTTATTGTAACGTGTATATATGTAAAGAGGAAAAAAAAAAAAGAGCTACAAATATCTAATTCCTTAGTTGCCACTTTTCCAGTTGATGTATTATTATGCATGTGATGTTTCCAAGGATCAACACAGGCTTCAAACAAAACAACAAAAAAAAAAATTTATAGACTTTTATATTTTTGTACAGGTATTTCGAAACTAGCTTCTTCAGACTTATATGTGACTTATTCTTGTTAATTCAGTAGTTTCTATGATTGAGGAATATTAACACAAAGTTCTTATTTGCTCTTCTGCTAATAAGAGTTGGCTTTGTAGTCAGTGTTAACGTACAGATTAAAAGCTTTAGCCTTTGATGAGAAAGTCCTTTATCTCAAGGCAAGATCATTCTCTGGTTTCATGGACCCCCCCCTCCTTTTCCTCCCTGTTCTTTCTCTCCCTATTTAAAGATGACAAAACACTGTTTACTGAAAATAGAAATACCAAATATTTTCAAATGTAGCTGCTGGAAAAAAAAGAAAAATGCAAAAGTCCATGAAGGCTTTCTCCCCACTCCCTTTGGGGAATTTCTCCACTTCGTTTCTAGTTTGTCTGAGTTTGTTTGTACTGTGATTCCTTTTTGTTTATAAGTAGATTATTTTTATATCCAAGCTTGTACTCTAAGAGAAAAAAGCCTGAATTGGTAACAGTGCAGGAAGAGTGGCCGGTGAGAGTGGCGGCCCTGCCACACTCACAGCTTCCTTTCAACCTAAATATTTTGGAAGACTCAAAAGGGAGGAGGAGGCCAAAATACCACTACTGAGCTGTACAGAAAGTCTTTCCTACAAGAGGCTGAACAAATACCCAGGGCAATTTAGGCAAAACTGTGTAAATCCACTTACAGCTTGCAAAATCTGAGTGGAATTTGGGTGTTTTTTCCTTTGAGGCGTTCGTGTTGTTGTTGTTTGGGTGAGGTGAGAGTTGGCTGCTGCTTTCCACGGTGGGTCTGGTGTATTCTTTTTGTTCTTGTGGAGCTGCCCAGGGCCCCCAAAACACCGACAGAGAATGTGTCCTGTGAGGTGCAGGGTTGGCACACAGAGCTTGGCCCTGTGCTCCATCCAAACCCTGCAGGGGAGGCAGCACCTCTGAACATTGAGAGAGAGCAGTTTGAAATCAGGTAAAAACTTCTGTGACAAATTCAACTGACAAGATATTTAAAAGCTCCCCTGTTTTTTTTTTTTTTACTGCCTGGGAATCCTGGGCAGCACACAACTTTATAGCTTTTTATTTTTGTCAGAAAACCAGACTATGATTTTGGTCTCGCATTTCAAAGTAGACTTTGAATCTTTAGTGAGTTCCATACCCTCGCATTTCAGTGTTTCCTATGTATTATTTTAAGTTAAAGCTTTGAAATAGTTGAGCTTTTTAATGTTGACACTTTATTTTGTAACTATTTATATGTATGTATATCTTAGAAAAGCACTTTGTTTAAAAAAAAAAAAAGAGGAAAAAGAAAAAAAAAACAGAGAAACTGCGTTTTATATGATTCCTGCCACTTGCTGCTAACTCTGGGCTGGTCAGAATGCTGCAGCGATACTTGAGATAAATAAAACCTGGCAGTAAAATGTAGAGTAAAGATAAGACCTTTTGCTGGTTTAACTTTATCATAAAGGTGACATAGGCAAGCTGTGCAGCTTTACATTTTAACCAGGGGACTCTGTGGCATTTAAACCGTCTAGAAATGGTTGTACTTTAATGCCAGTAACAATCTGCTTCCTCTAGTGTCATTAAAATATATACATTTAGTGTATACTTATCACAAACAAAAATCTTATAAGGGTATAAAAACCAACAAATGTACATGTTCTGTTTTTTGGCAATTGTGGCATGCGTTTTGGGGTGATCTTTAGAGAAGACCATTTTCTAAAGATTTTTCAGTGTTCATACATAGTATGTGGATCTTAACAAAGTCCTGGGGTTGGTTTTTTTTTTTTTTTTGATGTTTGTTTTTGAGTGTAGGCATTGTGAATATTCACTTTTAATCCTATATCCAAAAACAATGATCTATTTTTTTGATTTAATACAACCAGAAGCTCTTCCTTTTTCTGATACACTGGATTCTCTAGGATTTGTTTCCATATTGAAAGCATGCTGTCATAACTGCTCTTGTCGAGATCTCGTCAGTCTGAACGTAGGTGCCACACTTGGAATCGATGGGCTGCTTGTTCTGCTGTACCATGTATGACCCTCGTCCTTCCCCCCTCCCTTCATGACAGATGATGATGTGGCTTTATATTGTGCCTTACTTGTACATCTAGAACTAAATGTTTTTCATTCCCTCTGAACTCGTCGAAGCTTCTGAGGTGGCGTCAGAGCTGACTGAAGCGTGCTGGAGCGAGGGCGGATAGGGCTGATTTCAGTTTCTCTCAGTTGTCCTTCTGTATTTCTGTGGGAGACCAGTTTTTGAATGGCCTTGCAAAACGTGGGGGTGCTCCTGAAGGGTGTTTTTAAACCCAAAACCCCTTTTGCTAACGCTTCCTTTTATGGTTTATTGAACACATTTGCTGATACTTGGTGAGTACTTTTTGTTTTTTTTGGGATGAGAGAGAGACTTACTACTAAAGCTATGTTTACGTGTGGATGGGCTGGATTTTCTTATCATACCAGTTGAAATCATTGTGATTTAATAAAGTTGCATTGCTGTAAAGCTGATGTGAGAGTCAGGCTCAGCTGTGTTCAGTTCCTAATTTATAGATTGAATATTTTCCATATTAAGAGGGCCAGGGAAAAGTTTGGGTTTTTAAAAAAAGCAAACAAACAAAAAACCAACCTAAAGTGGATGAAGGGTCTTTTGACTAACCTAAAAGCAAACAGACACTTTGGAAATACAGAGGTGTCAGTTTAAAATTTATTTTTAAAAGACACCCCCCCGTCCCCCCAGTATTTATCTAATATTTGCCTTCATTAATGAAACAGCTTATTCACAACTATAATGACTGGATGTGCTTTTCCATAAATCATTTAAACATAGCTTTTTTATTGTTATTATTATTATTATAATTATTATTTAAAGCTCTAAAAGGTTTTATCAGGAGAATTTCCAAGGGTTGTATCCAAGCTGCCTCCAGCAGAAATAGCAAATGCAGTTCTGCTCCTCAAACGTGCTTGCTCGTCTTCCTGAAATTCTGCTGAGGC
>JANPWX010019927.1:0-68990 GCA_024734555.1 Trochalopteron elliotii
TGAAGGGCTCCTCAGAGCAAGGCTTTGCCCAGCAGGCTGCAGAGATAGGCATTGTCAGAGAAAGGGGAGCTGGGGAAGGGAATGCTGCAGCCCTTTTCTTCTTTTGGCAAAGCATTCCTACAACAGACTCCCGGCCTACATCACTGTTGAGAGAAAGACACCCTGCCACTAGAGACAACCTCATCCCTTCTGTAAAGAAAAAGCGCATGAAGATACCACCCTTTGAACTTCAATCCCAAGAATATCCTAATCCTTTGTAATCTTACCCTGCTCTCTGCAGCCAGGCGGGCCAGATTATCAAAACTGGGCATCTCAGTTCTGTTCATGACAGAAATATAGCAGGTGTTCTGTTGTGTGACTTTGGTTGCAATGACACCCTGTAATATAAAAGTATTCAGCACTCACTATTCAGTTTTTTACGACTCTTGATGTTGGGTCAAAGTTGGGATGGAAACAATATCAAATTCCAAGAGTTTCTACCCCACATCTTTTACCTGAAATGATCAGAACATAGAAACACACCCCATCCCTGTGCCACCTTTTCAACAATCCCCCTCCCTGCCACTCACCGTCCTGTAGTTCCAGATGGTTTTCCATGATAAATTTTTGCTCTTTTGTTCAATGATTGCCACTCTTGTTTGACTATTGATCTTCACGCCTTGTGAGATACCGGTGATAGTGATATGGGTGTCTCCATCAAAGATGATTTGTTTGTTTTGATTTGTCTGTTGAGACTGGAAACCCAAATGGAAAACTTTTAGATAGTATATTAGTCAGTGTTGTCTCCAATGCTTTTAAAAACTCTTGCTACAACAGAAGAAGTTTTGTTCCCCGCCCCTTAAGAGCCAGCTGTGCCCTCAGTATTTTCAAACAGTCCCAGAATCAAGGCATTGGCACAGGGCAGTAGCCGAAAAATTTCTTTTCAAGGATTCCATGAATCATTGCTGCATCTGACACCTGTCATCTGGTGCCTTTAGAGTTTCATCTGTTTGAGAAGACTTCAATTCTTTTCCTTCAAAGTGGTGGAGAAAGAATCAAGGAGATTTCATGAAGCAAGAAATAGAGGCAGAGTAGCCATTCATATGGAAATTGTTCACTTATACTCACATAATCCGCAAGGGCTGGAGTCAGGACAAGTCCAAGAAGGACTGCAGTCAAAATCTGAAATGAAAATCAAATACAAAAGTGTAACTGCAGCTCGGGCTGACAGATCTGGTCATGAGAATCCTCCTTCCCTTTTCCTAATCTGATGTTTAAGGGTCCTCCTTGGACGCTGTTTTGCTTTCACCCTGGGATTGCATCAGTGCCCTGAAAGGGAGTCACCCTTGCTTTACCCCAGGGTGCTGCAAAGTAGACACATTTCACACTTGCTCTTTCAAGAGCTGAATCTCAAGGTGTTTCTCAGACCTCTGCAGGCACACACAGGTATTTTACAAGAGTGAGGAGAAAGCTTTCCCATTTCTTCTGCTCTGGCGTTACAGAGGAGGGCTTGATCCACTAGGGCGATGCTCCAGTTGTGCAAAAGCATTGACAATGATGGACATGGATTAGGCTTCCTGTTTTCTGAATAATGTACAGTCAAGCTGTGCAAAATTCCTTACCTTCTCAGCTCCTCTGGGGAACAGGGGCTGAGTTGCTCATTCTGGAGAAGCAAAATGCCCCCAGAGAAAGCCTTAGTGCTCCAGAGAAGCAGAAGCCCTTCTGAGGGATAAAGGAATAGGTTTGAATCAAAGTTTCAGTTTATAAGGAAGAAAAGCATGCATACTTACAGAGAGATTCATTCTGACTGCAGAGCTGATGCTCCTGCAGGTAGAAAGAGTAGTGTGAACCCTCCACCTTTTATATGTTTTCAGAAATCGATGTGGAAGTGCTGAGTGTAGCAATAAAATTATTTTGTCATTTGTTTCGCTGTCACTTATCCCTGAAAAATATTTCCTGGTGTAACTACTTGATAAACATGGGGATTGTACTTCTGAAGATTTTGACCTGCTGGAGTCTGATAGTTATCAAATAGGAATCCATTTGCAGTGAAAAATTAAATTTGTTTTTAGTATTTTTCTGACATGTAGTATTTACTTTTGAAAATTCACATCAAACTTAAGACCGGAGATATCCTAGGGTTTAAACAGGAACATAAAAAGCTTTACATTAGACAAAATATGTGAAAGCCTTTTTACCTTCCAAAATATACTGTATGTTATTGGGTCACCATGGCACCCACTAAAATATGGCGGTGAGGGTTGAGGCATCTGTGCCTCCGTGGTTTGGCAAAGCAACCCTGAGACCTTTACACCTTTCCAGCTTTATTGATTTACAGTTGTCGACAGAGATTTCCTCCTAAGTGCATGAAGTTAAAGTAGTTTTGCGAGCAGCCGGACCTTGCTGACGGTGTTTTGCTCTCCTGTTGGAGCTCTGGCTTTAAGCGGGACGGTATTGCAGCAGGCATTTTCCCTTGCCAGGAGCAGCTGTGCCCTGTTATTCCCTCCCTGGGGATGGGGGAGGCTCTGGTTGGAGCGGGCAGCGGCTACCGCGGTCTGCCCAAGGCTGCCGGGCTCTTGGTGCTGCGCGGTGACCGCGGGGCTGCGAGATCGGCACCACGGGCTCTGCTCCGGTCACATCCCGGCTGCCTGGGGGCGTGTGGAATCATGTGTGACAGGGCTCACGGCCCCCAGGGAGACATTCCCAGTGCCTCCCAACAGGATCAGGGAGGAGGGCTGTGCCTGTGGGATCTCTGGATGGAAAATGCACTGTCAAGTTGGAAAAGGAGAGGAGAGTCTCCAGAAACCCCAGGCAAGTCAGACAGGAACTGTTCTTTAAATGCTGCAACCCTACTGTTGCTTTTCTTTGGAGGTGTTAAAAAATTCTTGGGTGCCATTTCTCTTTGGTTTGCGCATCAGTTGACTCTTAGAGTCCTCAAAAGGCTTTTCCTGAAGAAAACAGGCTGCTGTGTCCTTTCCTTAGAGAAACCCTGGGATGCTCCTGAGTGGGTAAGGTGTTTCTTAGAGTAACTCCTTTCAAAGAGCAAGGAAGGGGCCCCTGAGCAAGGAGGGAAGGTGATGTGGTGTTTTCCAGAGAGTGAGTTGCTGAAATTTTCGATGAAGAAAGTAGGCTCAGGCTTTTTGTTTTGCTTTTGGCCTAACACCTGTTTTCAACCCCAGACTTCATCTAATACACTTCTTAATTCTTAATTCTTAATCTGGGCTGGTCAGAGCAATAATGCATCTGCCTATTTGCAGTTGGCCGTATTGCATGGCAATGTTTATTTTTAAAACAAAACATTTCACATTACATTACATTTACTATGTTTTACTGTGTTAATTAGAAGTCAAAATAAAAAGCAGATCTACTGATCTCATGTTATCTTCAATATAGTAATGTCGTAAGTATAGCACCATTTTCTTCTAGTATTGATGAATAATTGCTCAAGGCAGCACATGAACTCTCCCCAGGAAGTTGTACTGGAAGAGGTTTAAATACCAAAATTGGGATTTTGCAATAACATTAGTTTGGCAACTTGTCTGGAATTGCTTCTGAGTTTTCAAAGGGTTTGTAAAAACACAGCACAGACTAGTGTAGGTTGATGGTGAATTTTACTGAGACTCAACAGCTTCCACACAGAGCAGAAGAAAGATAAATGATTGAAAATATGATCAAGGGAAAATTATCAAGGAGAAAAATCTTACTTATGGGTACACAGTTCTATGAATTTTCTTCTGCAAACTTTCTTAGGAGCAACAACAGTAATAAACAGGCAGTTCATTAATCTTAAATGTCAATCATGAAATATTGTGCTCTAAGAAGTTTGATCCTGATGAGAAGTTTGATCCTCTTAAAAAGTTTGATCCTGAAAGAAAAAGAAAAACCAATTAGATTTGGACTATGAAAATATGAAAATAAAAATGTGGATGAAATGCTTCCTACTAGTTGCCTAAAAATTCCAGACCTTATGTCAAGAGCTAGAGCCCAGAATGTTCCCAAGAATGGCTGGGCTCCAGATCATTGTACACAGGATAGTGACAGACCTGTTGCATTTCCTTAGGTATATATACATGGATGTATAAAATGTCATAGAAAACCACAGGATTTCAGCAATTGACATGCTCATGTCTGTTTGAATCTTTTTTTATAATCCTGTTAACCTGTCCTAATTTTGGAGCACAAAGGCTGTCAGCAGCAGACTCACCAGGAGCTGGGTAAGCCAGATAGGAGGGAATTCCACTGCACAGGGCTTGGATGCGTTTTCCATATGGGCTCAAGCTTTGTAATCTGTTCTTGGAGATAATGAAGCGATTCTCTCTGGGTTGCAATTGGTAAGGCCCAGGTCCCTGAGCATCAAAGAAACAAAGCCAGAAAACAGCACTTAGGAAAACCAGCACTGGAGTTCAGAACTGGCAATGAACATATTGAGAACAGCCCTGCTGAGAAGGAGCTGGGGCCTGGTGGGTGACAGGCTGGACATGACTCATCAGTGTTCACCAACAGCCCAGAAACCCCCCACGTGCTGGGCTGACCCCCAGTGTGGGCAGCAGCTCCATGGGGATTCTGCCCCTTTGCTCAGGTAAGACCCCTCCTGAAGAGCTGCCCCCTGCAACCCAGCACAGGAAGGACCTGGATCTGCTGGAGAGAGTCCAGAGGAGGCACCAGGATGATAAGAGGGATGGAGCAGCTCTGCAGGGAGGAAAGGCTGAGATAATTGGGATTGTTCATCCTGGAGAAGAGAAGCTTTGGGTGACCTCATTGTGGCCTTCCAGTATCTGAAGGAGCTGATGGGAAAGATTGAACAAGTCTATTTACAAGGGCCTGGAGTGAAAGGACAAGGAGAAATGGCTTCCCACTGCCAGAGGGCAGGGTTAGATGGGATACTGGGAAGAAATTCTTCCCCATGAGGGTGGAGAGGCCCTGGCACAAGTTGCCCAGAGAAGCTGTGGCTGCCTCGTCCCTGGAAGTGTCCAAGGCCAGGCTGAACAGGAATTGGGGTTATTCATGGGCAGTGCAACTTTTCAAAGAACTTCTCAAGCAACGCAGCCCTGCTGAGAAGGTTCTCTTCAGTTCTTGGAGCCTTTTCTCCGGCGTGTGTAGGAACAAGTGCTTTTCACTGAAAATCAATCGGCTTTTGCCCCACTTTCAGCCACCATCCTACCTTGTCTCCTTGAGGTGGTGTAGAAAAGTGTTTGCCAAGCCAAAATCTCCTGCTCGTTGTAGCAATGATGCAAGTATTCTTTGAAAACACCTTGGTTGCAACGTAGCCCTATTAAAAATCAAACAAAATCCCCTTTTTGTTGCAAACAATATACAGGGAAGAAATGCATTGCTAGAGAGAGGCACTGGTTAAAAGAAAGGCTTCCTACAGTGCAAATAGTCCCAGGGAAAGAAAAATATTGCTCCTTTCAATTATATTTTTTAGGTAAATGTGTCATGGAGGCTGAAGAGACACTTTTGTAAAAGGTAAATTACCTCCTCCAGTAATGCCACGTGTATGATGTGTTCTCCTGCTTAGGGCAGGTGAAGGAATTTGCTGCTGAAAAGCTAACACAGCACACAGTGCACCAGAAACAGTCTCAAGGCTGAAGGAGCACATTTTCAAGCATGTCCTCTAAATACAATAAAATTTTGTTGAAACTTTGATGTTTTTTAAAAAACTTTTGTCTCTTTTGCCATTTTTCTTGTGCCATGGTGGCATCTACTTACAGTCTTGAAGTCCCAGATGGTTTTCCAGGCCTCAGACCCCTCCTTTGGGTTGCTGCTGACCCTGATTTCAGAGTGGTTTGAGTTTTCACTGTCAAAGTTGTTCTCCATGTTCTGATTTTTGGAAAAGATTAAAAGAGGTAAGGATTTAGCTTCCCAGATTCCTGGCAGTGTTTCACTCAGTAAAGCATTAGTTCTAGTAGCCATGTTTTGGGAAATTATTGCTCTTGGAGATCGGATTAAAGGGGAGAAAATTTCTTGGCTCAGAATGAAGATGGGAATCCTTTACTTTCTAAGTAATCAAAATAATTCCTTACTTTTCTTTCCCCAGCAGGATCTTGCTGGCACCAGATTACTCACAGTATTCTACTGTAGTTTGTGGTCAGATCAATCATGTTAATATTTGTTTCTCTCTGCACCATTATTTTCAGTGTTTATGCTCATCTCAGGACAGACTTTCCTGATTCCATGTATGGTAACTGTCTTTTTCCCTGGACACATCAAGCATGGAAATAATTTCTTCATTATCATAGAAAAATTGAAATGCAATTTTCTTCTAAATATCAGACTTTAAAAAGCAGCTCCACTTCCAGAAGCACATTTCTCAGAGGTAAGAGCTAAAGCCAGTGGTTGCTGTGGCAGTAATGAGTAGCTGTGTGTAGCTCTATACTTACATGGTTGGCAAGAGAAGGAGCCAGGAAAACTCCAAGAAGAGAAGCAATCACAATCTGAAATGAAGATTTGAAATTCAAAACACTTGAACATCATGCTGCTTATCTTGCATCAAATTATTTGCCGTCTTAAAATAATTTTGACATCTTGTTTACTTTGTGTACAGACTCAGCACTTTCTGCAGTGAAGTCCAGCTGAAGAGGATTCGATTATGCAGGAGAATTATTTGTTGATGAGTTCACAGAACACATGCATAGAAATGGCTCTTAGCCCCAGCAGTGCACCTTGCCCAGGCAGGAAGGTCATTGAAACACAGTGGGCTCTAAAACTTGCCCAGACCCAATTCAGTAACTTATTGGAAAAACGTTCTCTGAAATATTTTCTTGGCAAGGGTGAGCTTTTCACCTTGAGCTTTTGATTTCAGACATGGAGCAGATCTGAGAAATGTCCATGTGCACCTGTTTTGAAGGGTTGGAATATGGGTGCACAGTCCAGCTCTGTCCTTGGAACACAGCAGCAAAGGGACCTGAGCATCTTCACAGGACTGATACAGGACTAATAGTCTAAAGGGAGGAACAAACCCTTCTGTTCAGAAAATTGGGACATCAAACATTTCTTACCCCTCTATAAAGCCACAGAGTTTCAACAAGTTATGAGCTTGCTGTTGCTTGGGTTTGTCCGAGCTACTGCTGGTACTTTTTGGACATATTTCCTATTGTTACGATGAAAAATTCTTTTGGGATAACTATTGTGAGCAATTATTCTCTTGAAGATAGTCCTGTGAATTTTGAATCAGTCCCAGATTTTATCTCCTTCAAACGAGGATTTTGATGAAAAAGGTCAATGTCTGACTCAGAGTATTTAGAAGTAATGCTTGGGATTTTTTCCTGCACCAGTTTCAGGCTGCTGTAAATACCTCAGTGTCACCATACTGCACTTGGAGTCTCTTACGTGTCACACTTGCAGCAAACAGTTGAGCCCTAACTTTATATGACTTGCTGAGACTGTTGATTTGCCTTTGAGTCGTGAAGGAGAGAATATTGTCCCGTGGACATCACACGAGTGTGTTGCCCCTGGAACAGACCACTTCTCTCTTTCATGTTTGAGCAGGCAGGTGGACTTCCATCCCTACCAAAATGGAGATTTCACCCCTGCAGTCCCCACCCCTTTGGCATTTTCACTTTGGGAGCCCTGCTGAAATCACTAAGAGTTTGCTCAGTGCCAAGAAAAGCTCAAAACCATTTAAAAGCTGCCCAGCTTTTAAGAGTTTTATGAGAAAGTGATAGGTATACTTACAGGGAACTTCATTTGGATGGTAGGCCAGGCCAGCTCTGCTGCTAATTGATGTGTACTCTTACTTTTTATACATAATATCCCAAAGTTAAATCTGAAAATGGGTTTACCTTATTGGCAGGTGCCCTGTGTTCACAGAAGCATGACGAGTTTCCTGGGGAAGTGCTCTGATAAGAGGAGGCTTTGATACCTGCCTGATTGAATTCACTGCATACAGGGAAGTGAGGGAAAACTGGTCATGGTAAGCTCAATGTATTTAACAGTCACTTTCAAATGGAAAAAGAAATTATAATCAGAAGCAGAACACAGATTCCCAGTAAGCTTGTAGTGATGCTTTGTGCCAATGTGGCAAAGGACTCAGCCTGAAGTTGTGCCTCTAACCAAAAGCACCATTCAGACCAAGGGGGTGGTAATCTTGCTGTGTTAAAAATGTTAAGTGAGTCCCTGGAGATGATGAGGTTGGTTCTAAATCATAGGAATTGCTGAGTTCTTTTGCTGACCTTCCTTTCTGAGCTTGTTCAGGATCTGCTTTTTGCTTGTCAGACATGGCCCTAAATCTTCACAGAGCCTCTTCAGGAGAGCAGAACCTGATTATGGACTGATTTGAGAAAGGGATCATAAATTTGAAGTAGGAAGGTTCACTGAGGGATTCTGAGTCACAGCTTCGTAAACTAAGCCTCACTCTACCTGAGAATTGGCCAAAGTGAAATTAGAGGGGTTTCAGCCCTTCTTAGGCAGCCTCTTCCTTCAGCTACTTCCTATTGGAGGGTGCCTCTAGGACTCCAGTGCCTGGGTTCGAGCACATGCCTGCTGATTTCAGATGTGTTCCTGGAAGATGTGTGATGAGCTGTTGGCAAAAATCTCCAAAAAGCAAGGCTTGCCTATTGGAATTTTATCGAAGGCTTTGCCTGGGACAACCAACTCAGGCTGTGTCCAGTTGCAATTGGGTTAATTAGGCAAATGCTTTTTAGCAATTAACCTTTAGTTTTTGTCCTTGTCTGATGGGATCAGCAGAGTTCTGTCAGGGCAATGCAAGGTGCAGATGGTGAGATCATGGCTATGGTTGTAGTTCTCCTTCAGTAAACAACTGTTGATCTCCCCTGCTGCTCTGCCCTTACCTGTGCCTAAGCACATGGATGCTGAGGGAAGCAGAAGCTGCTGCTTCTCAAGTGTTCTTCAAACAAAATGAGTACATGAAGGCATAATCACTGAGGAAAAGTTAAATTAAGATTTTTCTTTTAACTTGTGGTGCCTGAACCCTGTTGTAGTCCCGCTGTGAAATACTTACTTGACTATCAAAATCTACTCTGAGTATTTCTGACATACCTGTAAGTTTAAAAATAAAGAATCTTTTGAGAAGAAGGGACAGAGCCACGTTTCAAGAGGAGTACATCAACCTAATTAGTCTAACTGGGTTTAGCAGAATTTGATATCTGTTTATATGTTTTCTGATATATTGCTAAGCAGCACAGCATTGTTACACTTGATAACCTTTTCTTGTGTGGACTTTGGTGGCATAAAGCAAATATGTGTAATTTCCTTTTTTTCTTTTTCCATTGAGGCCTGTTTGCTGAGAGATATTTCTGCACAATCTCCTTCTTTTTTCTGATAAGAGAAATTACAGAAATGTGTTTGCTATTATTTTGAGTTCTTGTTTTGTTAGGAGGGATCCAGCCTTGATTATGACCTTCTAGCAGAAAGCAGGGTGTGATTCAGGGTGTGCCAGCACTGGCTGGTGTGGAATAGTGGATGAGGAGGAGTACAGGCAAGGTCGCAGTCACCTAAGAACACCAGAGAACATTCTCATGGCGACATCGTGGTCACTGGCATTTTCACAAAATGCAGAAATCAGTGGCAGCTTCAAAGGGGAAATCCCCATCCTACTCCTTTTGTCTGCAACCTTGTGGGCACCACAGAGCCTCTGAGTTTTCATGTCACTCCTTTGTGTGCTGAGGAGGCCAGAAGTGCCCCAGGCTGTTCTGTGAAGCAGAGCTGTTGTTCCCAACACTGTCACTCCTTTCAGTGCATGTGCTCTGTTCATGGTGGTAACTGATCAAAAATGAGCAGCACTTCTTGTCAAGAGTCCCAGCACATAGAATGGAATCATGGAGGCCTGCAGTGGTTTGGGTTGGAAGGGGCCTTAAAGACCATCCAGTTCCAACCCCCTGCCATGGGCAGGGATGCCACTCATTGTCAGCTGGCTCAGGGCCCTATCCAAAATTTTCAGTGAAAGAAATAGCTGAAGAATTGGTCTGTTTGTTGGCTGACATGGAAGCCACCATGACACAGGTGTTTCTTCCCAGCATTTCTCTGTAGACTATCAATCAGGCTGTTAGGGATTGTGTTTCAGAAGACAAAATGCAGTTTGTGTGAATAAATAGCAGTGTTATTCCCAATGACATTTAATTCTGGATAGTATCCTGTTAAATATTTTAAAAAATAGAACCAGCAAGACTAAAGTTTAAACCAGTGAATAATAGCCATTTGCAGAGTGATTGATTTACTGAGACTTACTGAGTGCTTTAAATATATCTGGGTCAGGTTATCTGTGCCAACCCAAAATTCAGATAGGAGGCTTACGACATGTAGATATGGACTCGTTCGAGTCATGAAGGAAAGTTCTGTCAAGTGTTTCCCACACCTCCAGCAAGATATAAAAGTTGAAGGTCTCTGGGACTTCCTTGCGTTCTTACCTTCTGCAGCCTCTTGTTCTCATCTGAAAGAAAAATGAAGAGTTTTGTGAGTATCTCCATTTCTGTGCAACTTTTAATACTGTAAGTGCCTCACTTTTAAAAACAAAAGGATAGAGAAGAAGATGCTCTAGTTAGTGGTACAATACAATGGTTCAATAATATAATCTCTGTGTTATTTCTTTGGGTGGAAAAAGGAGAACATACGTTTCTTGAGTCAGCAAAGTCAGTGGAAGCCTCATTTGAGCAAAGAATGCAGAATTGGTTACAGTTCAGAAGGGGGGGATTAGTCATGATTTAATAATTGCAGTTGTGGAGGTAAATCAAGAAGTAACATGGCATCAAGGCGGGACTTCAGAAAACTGCAGAAATGTAATGGTTAAGTTATTCTGCTTTACAGGTAAAGGAGAGCCTGACAACAAAAACTTTACAATGAGGAATTGTAGTTGTTTTCAGCTAATATACATGCTAAGTGGGTAATTTTTCAAACTGATTCTCCAGCTCCTTTCCTCAGTTCATGGACTGGGTTTTCTTATGGCACTGCCTGGTGTGTCTGGTGAGTGAGAATTCTGATTCCTTTTACAGGCTGCAATCATTTGCCTGGGAGTCTTTTTGGCTCAGACTTCTGCATTGGAGGTGAGTAGAGTGATGAGCCTTGTCCTGCACATGAACATGTAAAATGTGTTGGATCCCTGGGCAGGGGGAATAGAATAGGAAGAAAACCACAGAAGAAACTAAAACCAACAAGTTTCTTATTGTCAAGTGTAGAGAAAAAGAGCTTTTGCCAGAGGTTCTGTACAGTTGCAAAGTAACAAGGGGGACAGAGGTCCCCTTAGCTCAGTCAAACATTTGGAGACTGGAGCAGTCTCCTGCCAGTACCTGCTGCCCAGAATGACTGGGATGTCTCATGCAGGTTTTCCTCAGCCTGCACAAGAGCCTGTTTTATAACTGACCTCCAGCCCAAGAGCCTCCTCAGACTGCTCCAGGGTTCTTAAGGGATTTAGTATTTACATGAAGCAGAAAGCATTGGGGGTTGTTGCACCTGCTAAAGATGGAAGCCAGGTGATGAACAACGATTTTGTGCTTTTCACCAAAGACCTTTGTCCTGCGAGACCCTGTCAGCAACTATGTCACTGGGACCATGACCATCCACAGCGAGGAGCACACCGTCGATGTCCACGTCCGCTCTGGCGTGTACTCCTCTGACACCATTTTTGACTACACACATGTGAGTAAATCCAAGGATCTGCCTCAAGTTAACCCCTGAGGAAGTTTTTAAAATCAGAAATTATTTTAGTGTATTCTCACCACATCTTGTCCCAGACCACTGTTTCTTTGAGGATTCCCAGTACCTCTCCTCCTCCTTGGCCATCTCCTTTCTTCACCCGTACAACGGGGCAGTTTAAAAGACTTGAAATGAAACCTGTGGTGGCAGTTCCTGGAAGTGAGAAGAAGGTCCCTGACCTCAATGGGGCTGGAGGTGAGGGGGGGCTGCCAGCACTCATGGGCAGCAGAAGTCTGTCAGAAATTATGCTTCCAGTCTCAGGGACAGGCACCAGGACAGGCTGGCTCCATTCCCCAAAGGAGACAAATGCATTCATTCCACAGCTGCAGACTCTGCAGCCACTTGTTCCTTCCAGATTGCCCCAAATGTAGAGAGCATCAACTAATGTCATAATGATTTAACTTCAATTCTTTCCATCACAGGGGTATATTGCAACCAAGTTATTTTCACGAAATGCCTGCTTTATCATGAAAATAAAGAAGGAATTAATCCCAGAGCTGCGAGAGATTGGACGTCTGGCTTTTGAGAGAGAGGTGACTGTGGGGAACTCTTGCTGCTGGCAAAGAAGGGATGGGAGCAGTGTGATGTGAGGAGCACCCTCCACTCTGCCCCTAAAGCAGCTCAGGAATGACTTGTGCTGTCTTAGCAATGATGGAGATGTTCTGACAAGACACATCTTGAAGGGAATATCGTACAGAACATTCTTTTAAGATAATGAACCATCATGGGCCCCTGCAATTTTACAGGGGGTTGTCGAGGTGTCTCAAGCTGTACAATCCCCTATCCTTGGAACTGATGTAATTTGGCTATTTTGAGGTGATCACAATATAAGTCCAAGGAAACTTTCCCTTTATTCATTGTCCTGCTAATATTTTGACCTTGACATTGCTTGAATTTTATTTTTTTTTTCAGAACAGAAGGTAGGGATCAATTTACTTTGACCAGATTTTGACTTCCTTATTCGGGCTGAAGTTTCAGAAGGAGACTGGAAGTATTGTCTGGAGGTGAACTGGAGTTCTGACCTGTTTTGTGTCAACCCAGTAGCACATTTACAGCAAAACTTGCTGCCAATAATGTAACTTATTATGGCAGCCATATGGCTCAGGCTTGCTCTGTAACTGGCATAGTTAATTATCTAGTGAATTTTGTTACTGAATAGATTGAAATTATTATTTTTTTAAAGGATGAAGTGTCTTTATCTAATGGTTTTTTGTGAGGCAAAGGAAGGTGATTTTAGGTTTGGGAACCTTCTCAAAGGGTGTCCCAGTAGAGTGAAGCTAAAGCTACATTTCTGATGGTGATTAACCTTTTCTTCTCAGACTATGAAGGATGTATACTCTCCCAATAATGTGTGGGCCCTGTTCCAAGCTGGCAGTTCCAGGGTGGGGCATTTTAAGGACTGGCTTCTCTATGGGAAACACATTGAAAACCTCTGCACAGGGCTGCCTCTCTACCAGCTGGTGGCCACTGAACGTAAGTCACAGATCAGGGGCATTGTGTCTGCCCCAGGCACCTTCCTCCCCTTTGAACCCAAATCCTTGGGGTACCTTGAAGCTGTGCAGACATTTCTTCCCATTGAGCTGCACCACAAATGTTTTGCAGTTTTGAGACAGAAACAGAAGCCTTGAATAGGGCTATAATTGGGGATGGAGATTTGTGTATTTAAGAGTTTTCCTAGCTGGATGCAGGGATCTCATCTGGTAAGGAGATACTGATACTGAGATACATACTGATATAAATACTGGTACTGATACTATCTTCATTTTCCTGGGATTTTTTAGCACTAGAGGATGCTGATGGCTGTGCCAGTGCTGGAATTCCAAGCATTTTGGGCCTCCACATCTGTGAAGAACTTATTGCAACTGGATCTTGACATTTCTGTTGCAAGGAAATGCCTTTTTGCATGTTTTAGTGATGGTAACCATGTTCTTCAGCTGGAACAGAACTTGAGTACAAGGCTCAACCTGCCTATATAAAGCTTTGATGCATAACAAGCATATGACATACAAATAAATATAGTGCTTTAATAAATAAATAGAATGCTTTGTCTGTTTCTTCTACCCAAAATCAGAACACAATGACAGTGGGCCTTGTGAGTTGCCCTGCAGAAAAGACATTTCCCTTTGGTCCATTCCTGTGCTGGGGCTGCAGCATGGCCCAGGCATTGGTTTGTGCTTCATAAAGAGAAGAAACAGAAACAGATTAGATTTTTCCAGTGGAGACCTTCACTTTGGCATCTGCATAAGGTGTTGGCTCACCTTATGTGGAATGGCTGGGGGAGGGAGCAAACAGGTGAATATAAAGGAAGGGAACAGATCCATGTTACACACAATTGCAAGGCAGCTTGAATTCTGAAGAGCCAGTGGAAATTTGCAGCAGTTTGAGTGAGTGCAGTGGGTCAGAGAGATTTTTGTTCTGGGCGTTTTCCAAGCCTGGGTAGAGGATGTTGTCCCAGCCCTAAAAAATTTGTACCTTGGAATAAAGTTTTCCTTTCACACAATGGCAGGATCAAAGAGCTGTGACTGCTTGCTGAATGTCCCATGTGCCTTGGAGAGGCCTTTGTGTCAGAAGCTGATGGAAATACAGGATGGGACAATGCTGGGGGCACCTGCCTGCTCTGGGGCAGATCCCAGGGAATGGTTGAACTCACACATCCTTCCCTCCAGGGCTTGGAAGGGGTGTGTGTTTTGGGGATGAAGACTGAATGTTTACTGTTTATTGGGACCTTGAGTGGCTGCCAGAGGGAAAGATTTGGAAGAAAATGGCCCCAGGTCTGCAGTTTGTTATTTTCAAATCAAGCTCCTGGTCAAACCATCTGCTATTTAATAAAAGAGCATTTCATCACATGGTGAAACTGTTCTTTTAGATTAATTGTATTCACAACAGGCTGCAGGTTCTTGGTGATCCAAAATATGTTTCTTGAGTGTCAGACTTTGTCAATTAAATACAGGAATAGTTGTTCCATGTTCTGTGAAACCAGCCTCAATACCTCATTATCTATCTGCCATTTAATTTTGAGTTAGGGAGGTAGTGTTCCTGGCCTTCCTCACAAATGGAAGAATATTGTTTCTAGAGTTAATTTTAGTTTGTAGTCTCATGGTATCAGTTGGGCCTGTGAGGAATATATTTTTATATATCATGTTTGCATTTTGACATCTGTGTTTGTTGTTTGGTAAATAAAGCTTGAGCTCTCCATCTACTCTCACAGCCCCTCCAATGTTCAGGTGTCCAGCTCATGGGAAACTTCAGGATGCAGCAACTCAGGGGAAAATCTCTTGTGGGGCTGCTGCACCTCTTGGGGTGCAGCCCCCAACAAAGAGGGGAGGAAGCACAGGAAGAACCATAAACCACACAAACCCATATGGCCATGCTCTGATTCCCCCAGTTTTCCAGAGAAAAACTCTGGAGAAGTTTTCCCTCTGTTCCCACAAAGAGCACATGGATGGGCAAATTGCAGCTCTGAATTCACAGCCCTTGAACCTCGGCCTGTTGGCATCACCAACAACCACAAAAATCATGCTAGAAAAGGCTGCAGAGCAAAAGAAATTTATTCTCAATTTAAAATAACTAATCACAGAGCAAATAGGAATGTACAGCCAACTCTGAACAAACCAGAGAAAAGGACTTAGCCAGGAGAAAGAAGTTTGATATTTTATTTACTGATACTGTATTTGCCCTTGTTATTTCCTGCCATTTCATTCTTTATTCACTAGGCCACAGTTTACAATATGCTTTATGGACCTGTCTTGGATTATAATTAATCTATTTTTCTTATCTTGCAGGTGCTTGATACTACAACTGGACTACAGGGAAAGCCCAAACAGGTAAAAATCAGCAATAGGTAAAATGTCCCTGAAGATCAGATCCAGTTGTTGCCTGAAGTAACTGTAGTCTGAAAATGTCAATCTCTAAATCCACCCTCTGCCAGCAAAGGCTGTGCTCTGAATTTTCATTATATGAAGGAAATTTCAGAATCATGGAATTGTTAAGGTTGGAAAAGGCCTTTAAGGTCATCAAGTTCAACCCTCAACCCACCATAACTACCATGGTCACCATTAAACCACGTCCCCAGGTGCCACATCCACATGTTTTTTGAACACTTCCAGGGATGGGGACTCCAACACTGCCCTGGGCAGCTGTGGCAGAGCTTTACAACCCTCACAGTGAAGAACTTGCTCCAGTATCCAACCTGAGCCTCACCTGGCCCAGCTTGAGGCCATTTCATCTCCTCCTGTCCCTGTGCCCTGGGAGAAGAGCCCAACCCTCCCAGCTGCCCCCTCCTGTCAGGGAGTTGTGCAGAGCCAGAAGATCCCCCTGAGCCTCCTTTTCTCCAGGCTCAGCCCCTTTCCCAGCTCCCTCACCCTCTCCTGGGGCTCCAGCTCCTTCCCTAGCTCCATTCTTGTCTCCAGACGTGCTGCAGCTTCTCAATGTCCTTCTTGCCATGAGGGCCAAAAACTGAATATATGAACATATTAAACCTTTGAATCAGTTAACTTAGAGATGCTCTATCTGATATGAAACATCTGCTGTCCTAGAGCTCATTAGGTATCAGTATCTTTGGGGGTCGTTTGCTGGTAGAGGATCTTTTTGCATTGTTATCCATGAGATTTTCCAGTAGAATGGATGGAAAATTCCTGCTGATTTCCATGGGAGGCACCCACAGCCCAGCAGCCAATCTCAGGAACAATGGTGGAGTTGTGTTCTTGGTGCACAAAGCCCAGAGCTTGTCCTGATAACTGCCCAAGGTCAATGTGCAGGTGGATAAGGTGGAGCTCGTTGGCACTGAGCACAAGGTTAACACCTGGAGAACAGCACAGCTCCTGGGAATATGCTGCAGGAGAGGGGCAAGGCTGTCCTGCTGACACTGGAACCCAGAGCTGTCACTGGAACCCAGAGCTGTCACTAATATGAGAAAGGAGTCAGTGCATGAGCTTAGATCCTAAACCCACGTTGGCTCGAAGAGTCTAGAGAGGGAGAAATTGTCAGGATCTGATTCATTATCTTGAAAGTTACCTGATCTTCCCAAGAGCTCCTCTCCATCAAAGTGATAGGCACATTCTGGTAGTTTAACTTCCCAGCCAGGCTTGTTCTGTAAAAAGCAGGGAATTTATTTTATGTGGAAGATCACAGAATTTTCTGAGCTGGAAGGGACACACTAGAGAGCTCAGTGGGAGTGTCTGGGTGTGCCTGAGTGTGTATCTGTGTGTGAGTGCACTGGCAGCTTCTGTAAATTAAAACCATATTTATTCCTGGCTGGAATATCAAGATAATGCTGATTGTTTGCTCCCAACTTTTTTTAAAAAGCCTGAAAGGTGTTTGAAGGCACTCCTGGAATCCAAGCCATGGTATTTTTGAATGCCACTGACAGCTGAAACATGTCAGGCATTCAGGGCAGGCAGGATTAGCCCACTCTGGTCACATCTGCACCTCTCTGCAGCTCAACCTTCCTCATCCTTGTGGGCAGGAAACCTCTGTGGTCCCTCACTGCCAAGGACATCAAATTTTCCAGTTGCCTGTGCTGCACATTAATCCAAGATGCTTTTACCATTGAGCCCATTCTCCTGAGAACTTCCCACCTCCCCAGATTTCCCAGTGTACAGGACAGTTTACCAAGGTCAAGGTGTGAAAACTGCAGTACTGGTGATCCTTTCAAACCCAGAGATTAATGTGGAAATTCTTACCCTGTTAAGAAACACCTTGTAAATGAAAGACACTACTTAAATTAGGAGGAATGGTAGATTTTCGTGTATCTTGTCTGACTGGTCAAAATAAGTTTTCCAGTTTGCATCAAGTCATGAAAAAGGACAGTTATTAATATTTTTCCCCTATAGGAAGAATTCCCAGTAGCATGGAAAAATTAATCCAGACTGAAGACTTAAACCTGCTAAATTAAATAGAAATTGTGTGGACTGGGCAGGCTGAAGATGTGAACAAGTTTTTTTATCTCCTGGGTCTTCCCACCCTTTTTTTGTGCTATCAAGGCACAGTCAGGAGAGGAAAACAAATCACCCATTTTAGAAGACCAAAAATTGCCCCCGGATTGTGTGTAACCACTACAAATTGCTGTGGCCGAGCACTGAACAACACAGCAAGATCCATGTGCAAGAGGAAAAGAGGACAAATTCCTCCCTCCAGCTTCAATCAAGATGCCTGATTTTAAATACTCAGATTATAAATTAACAGGAGGTGAGCTGGATCTTGCACTATTACTTATTTAAAATAAGTTAATGTCCTGGCCAATGGGCCAGGCCAGATTTCCAAGGACTGCACCCCAATCCTGGTGTACTTATTTCTTTCTACACGAGCCAAGCACGGAGTGAGATTTCCATTGTCCACTAGATGGCAAATGGTCACAGCAGCCTCGGGAGTCGGGGTTTTCTGATGGCAGTCGGGACACAGGTTGGTGAGATGTGCTGTCATTGGGCTGGTAAAAACACCGACTGTGAGGCACAGCTCAAAAATAAAATAGACTTAATCCTGTCAACCAACAGTAAAAGCCGAGTTAGGATACAAAGCATATATTTTTATATATTCTATGATATAATGAGACATTGCCTTTGCATGAAGTTTATCAATCAAATATTCCCAAGTGCTCCAGCAACACAAGTAGCAAATTTCACTCTAACATGAATGAGTGAAATCCTTTCCCTTTCAGAAAAGGGCCCCAGCAGCAAAGTGTGACAAAGGCCAGTCCCACACTGACCATGAGCACAGGTAAAGAGAGCAGCTCCAGCACTCCCTACCTCGCTCCTATCACCACCCTGGTGCCACCAAGAGAAACCCAAGCAGCTCCTCTGCCCCTGCCCCTGCCCAGTCCTGCTCTGCCAGGATCTGTCCTCAGACATGGAGAACCCACAGAGGGGTTCTGTGCTCGTGGCTCTTGTTTCATTTGGTTTTTTTTGAGGGGACCAAGGGCAGAGGGGGCTGGAAGCCTGCCTGCAGCTCTACAGCCAGGTCTGTGCTCCTTCCAGGCAAGTCCTGCCAGTCCCCCCATCCCCCATGGCCACATCCTCTGCTGGGTTCAGTGTCTCTCACACTCCTCTGAGTCCTTTTCTCTGGCTTTTCTGCAGTTCACCAAGAGGCAGCCAGACACAGATGATTTGGCAGTTCCCACTTTATTAAATTTTCTAAGGGTGTGTGTCAAGAGAAGATGGTGATTTAGACATACTCAATGGAGACCTCAGGTTGCCATTTTTTGTTGGGTAGAAAAGCAGATGTAGCATAAAGTCAATCCGCTTGTAGCAATGCTGAAAGAGAAGAAAACATCTTTAAGAAATCCGTTTGTGTTTGCTGGTACTGGAATGAGAATTGATGTGGGCATTGAATCAGGCTGCTGTGACAGCTCCTCACAAACCAAGCCATGGATCCACAAAATAATTTCCTGCCTGTAAAGACATCTGCAGGAGCTGTTGTCACTGGACCCTCATTTACTTTGCCTTTGTGAGCTGTTTTTAAAAGCTGCCAAGAAAAAAAAAAAGACATTTTGATGTGCTCATGAAATTTGGAGAGGATTCAGTGCTTCAGTTTGTTGTCTTGGATAGAGGTAAGATTTTTCAGGTGAGGAGCATTCAGCAGCTTCCCTGTGAGCTCTGGCCAGACCCCTGACCAATGCTACTCTGAGTATCCCAGACAACGTAGTTGCAGAAGCCAGGCCAAGGGGAACAGACCATATTTGTAAATTTTGCTGCAATTGAAGTCAAAATTAGTGAAGTGTTTGAGCCAGTTTCCATTAAACAAAAGGATGGAAAAGACAAAATTTGATATTCAGTTGCATGGCAATCAAAGCAGAGAGAGGCTGGTGACAACTTTTGTTTACCCAGTATGATTCCAGTCACTGAGTTACAGAAAATAGAATGTAATACATTTTCATCTTTGAATTTTTAAGGCTAAACTTAAAAAAGTATTTTTTAATACATCAATCTTCTCTATTGTTATGTACAATTTGCTTTCCCTTTCTGATTTCAACCCTAACATTAAACAAACAGAACAAATATTAGACATGCTTGTCTAATTTTTCCTCATGTTTTGCTGATGTGATTACAAGCTGTTGACTTAGTCATTAATATCTCATGCTGAGATATCAGCTAACACTGCCAGAAAATACTCCATCTCTGCTTAGCACTCAAGTTGTCAGTTAAACAATTTCATGTTATTAATCAAAATTGTCAACAAAATAATTTCTGCTGACTGGAGTCTGGTTTTTTCCCTATTGTTGAAGATCAGGACTCCTCAGTTCTCAAACCCAAGAACAAAATTTAGTGATTATTCCCAAGAATTTTGTTCATTTAGGACTGTGAGAGCTTTTAAATGGAGCTCTTATTAAGGAAAAGAATCATACCCCTCAAAAAGCCTGCTTGGACATGGAGCTGACAAGGAAAGGGGACAAGTCTGGGAGGTTTCTGTAAGGTTTTTTCCTGCAATCTTGTTTTTGTCAGAGTCACTGGAGCTGCTCAGAGAGTTTCCTGAAGTTTAACACCCACATGAATACCAAAGCACTTCAAAATAACTGCTTGATGAGAGAAAGAATTTCAAAAATGTAAAATTAAAACTTTCTCTTGACCTTTTTCTGTCAAACTGTTCTGTGAAGGGAGTGTGATAAGAAGCCTGCAGAGTCCAAACCCCTGGGATTAAACAGTGGCTCCTCTCTGTTCATTAGCACTGCTCTCTCTGTGAAGATATCAAATAGGAATTGATTTCTTTTTCACCATGTCTCATCAAGTTTGAATTATTTGAGGACTAAATCAATAAATTGTTTGACCATAAAAGGTATTAAATTTTTAATATTATTAGAGACTGCATCCATATTTACCAATGCATGTATCAAGCTCACTGGAGGGGAGAAAAATCAAGATATTTTGAGACATTTCTCATCCCTTAAATGACATAGGCAAATAACTTCTGGCCCCTTGAATTATGTGTGCAATTCTATTGCCTGTGTTTGTTCATTTTGAGAATGAGCAGGGATAAAAAAACAAATTCAGTGCTGGACTGTGACTGTCTCATGAAAAGATCTAAGAATTTCCTGGGAATCCCTCTCCAACTGCAGGGCTGGGCAGTGAATTTGGTGGGTGCTGCAAATTTCCCAGCTGAGTGCAAAGCCCAGTCATCGAAGTGGCAGCTCCTCCAAATATCTGCTGGAGGAGTGAGGACACCAGGAGCTGAGAGCTCGTGGGGCTTTTGCTGCACGTGACTGACAGGACACTGACAGCAAGGCCACATCCAGCTATTTTTCCAGCTCTTTTCTTTCTGTTTCAGTTCCTCAGGCTTCACAGTAGCATGGAATTCCCAGCTTCTCCTCATTTCTCTGTGCTGCCATGTGGCCACTGGCCCACAAACCAGCCCAGGTTGTTCTGGAGCAAATGCACGTGGATGGGGCCCCTTCCTGGAGCCTGGAGCTTCTGCCACCTCAGCAGGATTGAAGGAGGGAGTAAAGGGAATTTTCAGTGGCACTGCAGGTAATTTGTGTGCCCTGCTGGTTCTTGGGATCCCCATCCTCCTCACTTGCCTGGGAATGGATGAAGGAGACGAGCCCTGGGCTCCCCACACAAAGCCAGTGGTGCTCCAGGTTAGAAGGAGCTGGTGTCCCTCAGTTTAAGGAATTCTCTGGGTCAGAAGGAGCTGGTGTCACACAGGTTAAGGAATTCCCTGGGTCAGAAGGAGCTGGTGTCTCTCAGTTTAAGGAATTCCCTGTTCCTGTGGCTGCCCAGCCTTTTTCCTTTCCTTCTTCTCCCTGATTTTTTTTCTTGATCACACAGGCTCCAATGCACTGCCACGTTTCTCCCTCCACACCCTTTCGGTAAATACCATCCTTTAATTTTCCAGTGACATCTGAAATGGGAATAGAGCCCTCAGGAAGGGCCCATTTATGGACAGGGAATCCAGAGCAGCCATGAACCAAGGCATACAGGAATAAGGACTTGAGCAGATGCAGGAATGGAAACTAATTTTAGTTATTCCATTGCAAGCTCATCACACTGTCAGTGTCACACTCTTCTTTATCTCCCATCTCACACCCAGCAGTTACCTCATGCCACAGCTATCTCCTGACAGGAACCATTGTGGGGCATTTTTTGCAATAATTCCATCCCTGTATTTTGGAAAATCTCGAATCACATGCAGTGGTTGCTACAGCACGTTTGCATCCCTCTCCTGCTTCCCTGCAATGGTGTGACCTAATGGAGGTCCCTGACTAGGGAGCAGCCTTGATCCAAAATTCCTCAAAAGAAAAGGAAAAAAAAAAAAGGACCAAAGAAACGTTTTTTCACATTTTAAAAGAAGCCTACTATGCAATAACAATCTAATTTAAAAGTCATAATGAAATTTTTAAGGTATGGACTGCTGAACCAAAACCCACATGAGTTTACAGGTGGGGAAATTAGATGTGACACTGTATAACTGGCAGACTTTTTATCCCCTGAGGAACTATTTATGCCCAGGCCACTCAAGCAAGCATTGATCACCTTTTCCTGGGAATGGTTCTCCCTTCAAGGCTGCTCCCAGCCTCTGGCTGAGGACAGGTGTTCCTCCATCCCAAAAAAAAAGGCAAAGGAAGGGTGAGGATGCTTCAAAAACACTTCATATTCCTTCTTGCCCAAAGGAGCATCCCACCCTCTGGATCTCACCTTGGCACTTGGGACAGCCCTGCCTCACTTCCCAGCCTTCAGCACCACTCCTGCCCCCACATTCTTGCCCCCACATTCCTGCTCTCACCCAGCTCTTCTGCTGCCTCTTGGCAGAAGGAGCTCTGGAGGCATCAGTGGGAGGAAGCTGTGGGGTGCTCGAGATGAGAGTCTATTTTGGAGCCCCACAATCTTCAGGATGGACCCTCTGGACAAGGGAGGGGTTCCCAGGAGTGGCTGCAGAGCCTCAGCTGTTCCTGCCCTCTCTGCTGAGCACTGGGGGCAGGAAGGGTCTCTCTGCTCTCTGGGCTGATTTTCTCCTCCAGTTCTTTCCATGGCAGAGGAAGGGATCCTGTCCAGCCCATGGTGCCTCACCACCACCAGCAGATCCAGCAGGAAGGTGAGGAGGGGTCACCTGGTGCTGTGGGAGTGCCAGGGGCTGGTCCCCAGCACTGCCAGGGTCAGTGCAGAGCCCTGGGCTCGCAGCAGCCTTGTGTTGCCACACACAACTGCCAATTAACTGGGGGATGAGCACCAGAGTGTTCAGAGTGAGGGCCAGGAGACCTTTCTGTGGCCTTTCTGTAACCCAGGCTGCCCAATGAACCACCTACTGCTGATGAAATGGGGTCATTGTTGATGCTACAGATTGAATCATGGTTAAACTGTGATGCTTATTCCTCTTCAGCTACCTCAGGTGATCTAGTTAGCATTGATTTTTTGAAAGCAATTTCTTTCTAGGATACTTATTGTGTATGTAAATTGCAGTGCATATGGAGGAGATAAAGGACCAACCATTTCAGTGACATGAAATAAAGTCCTTCTGTTACACAAATCAATTCAGAAAAAATCATTATCAGTGTGTTAAAATCATCAGCCTGCAGCCTAAGGAAACAGGAAGCTACTTTTATATCAGATGTTCTCTCTGGGTATTCCTTGTCTGGCAATTCTCCAGTAGGGTCTACATGGAATAAGTCAGGAAACTGAGCACAAGCTGCTTTGGGTACAGCCCCTGCACTCTGCTGTTGTTCAAGGACTTATCAAACCCGGAGCGGAAATGTGAAAACACTTGGAATGTCTGAGCAGGAATTGTGTTCCTAATGAGCCATTGAGGCAAGATGACACTTGTGGCTGAGGAAATGGATGTCAGATCCCTGTGCTCATGACTGCTTTTTGCTTTACACAGTAATACCTGCAGGATGGGAAATGACAAGTTCAGAACAAACGTGTCTGGGCTGAGCAGGGCTCAGGGAGGTCCCAGCCCAGCCCCTGTGCTGCTCCCAGTACACCCAGGGGAGCTGAAATGATGCTGCTCAGTGTTAGCACTCAGAGATCCAGGGCTGAGCCTTACTTCCTAGAAAAGAGGAGCAAACCTAGAAATGCTACTCTGGCTCTGGTACTGCTCATCTACATCAAGAGAGTAACAGAGAGAATTTCACTGAGTTTCTGATCAAGGGCCGGTTGCAGACCCCAAAATACTTAATGTGTTCATAGTGAGGGGAAACTCAACTAAAAAACTCAGAGTGACACAAATGCTGAAGAAATCCTTTTAAATTCAAAACCTTCAGCCCTGAATCTCACAGAAAACCCCCATCCCTTTGAAAGGAGTTCCACAGGTCCCAGTGTAGCAAGCAGCAGCTCTTACAACATGCTTATCTCTTCAATTGAATAATATCTGTATATACATACATACACACATACATACATACATACATACATACATACATATATATATATATATATATAATCAGTGCATTTTTGAAATGAATATTGAAGCATTAAAAAAGGAAATGCTCTGGAGGCATTATCACCCTCATGACAAATGTCCTGCGTCACTGGTTGTGACAAGCAGCCCCAAAGACTTTCCTTTACAGGACTCACTGCTGTGCTGCATCAAAGAGTTAAGGCTAAGCCAATTCTCAGGGGTTTTAATGTTAACCTCACTTCCTGTGGAAGTAAAGACCTTAATTTGGTGATGAATCATCAACACAAAGAAGACTGCACTTTTCTCTTAATTAACAGAGGTGACCCAAACTGCTCCAAGATTTCTCCAAGATTTCTGTGCTCAGCTCTGGAAAGCCACAATATCCACAGATCAGCCTTTGATAAGGCTGTAGAGGATTTATAGATAGTCATGAACTCCACAGTGAGGTCTAAATTAATCTTGCTAAGCTCAAATATCTACTTCTAATATGGTGTAGCAATTACAGGGACCTTGATAGCACACTTTTCGTCTAGCACCAGGTTTCCCATGTTCAGAAGAAGAAAAGTTGAATAAAATGAGGTTAAAACGCCATGACAGTGTCTGGCTCCATGACAGCCACACTGCAAATGATTTTCACAAAAATATTGATATTTAATTAAAAACATAGAGGATTAATTTGAAACAGGCATGACTTGAGCATGGTTCTCATTGTTGTGGTTGTTTGTGATAGATTTGGGCAAATGACGAAGGAAGAAAATTGCAGAGATGGGACAGCAATCAATGCATGTGCTTAGACAAAAAGCAGAGTCCAGAAAACCCAGCAGGTCAGTGGTTTAGTCCTTGGGTAAAGTTCTTAGTGCTTGCAAGGAAAAGCTCTGCAGCACAAGCAGAAATACCTCTTTATCTTGAATGCTGAACCCCTCGGGGACAGGCGCTGAGCTCTGGCCACGCTGCCAAAACAAGAGCACTTCAGAAAGTCTATGGAGAACAGGCAGATTTAAGGGGACAATGTTATCTATGAACCAGACCAATTTTTGCCTGCACACTGCTCACATTTTGTTGAAATTTGCTCACTAATGCAAAAATCACCATTAATTTTAGCACGTCTTTGCAAAGTCCTTTCTCTATTCTCCACATTGTATCCCTGAGCTGTTTGAATTGATGAGAACCTGAAATCAGAGTCACCTGTTGACCTTTGTGTGTTTTTAGTAGTTTTTTATTTAGCAGTGCTACGACTAAATCAAGTATAACCATGATTTGCCAAGTCACATATGAAAGATGAATGAAATAAAGATTTTGTGAATCGTTTGCAAATACTACAGTCATGAAATCATGGAATACCTCAAGTTGGAAGTGACCCAGGAGGATCACCAAGTCCAACTCCCTGCTCCTTGGAGGATTTGATTCTCATTGCTCACCCTGAGCTCTTCTCCTCTGCATCCAGGGCCTGGTGACTCTGTGCTGTGGTAGCACCAAGAGCTCTTCTCCCGGGCTTTGCACTGCACAGGTACAGAAGAACGGAATTTTTCCCAAAGAAATTCCTTTTTAAGTTTAACATAAAGACCTGACTCTAAAATAGTTTTGGAAAGGGCAGAGGGAGCTGTTGTTTGCCCTTGGTGTGAAATGAGTGCATTTGGAGAGAGGCTCCATGGAATTTACACGTTCGCCTGAAATCCACATGGATGGAAACGGTTCACGTACAGCAGGCAAAGTCAGCTACCGGGAGGGAGAAAGGAAGGGCAGCTCCTCTCTGAGGAGAAACTTGTCCTATCTCTGAGAGTCCCGCGCAGAATGTTTACAAAACGCTCATTAAGGGAGAGGGGATGGCGAGATAGCAACAAATCTGGTGAGCAGCTTCCACTGGCCGAGATAAGAGAGGCAAGGCAGCCATAGAGGAGAGCGAGATCCAATTACTGAGACCTGGTTTTGGGGAGGGGGAAGGGGCAGACAGACAGGACGGATCACAAGTTTCAAGACAAGAGTTTCCAAACTTGTCATCCCTCTGTGACACAAGCCGCGCACAACCCAGCGGATAAAACCGCCACTGAGCCCACACGGAGCCAGAACTCCTTGAGCGTGGTTGGAGGCTCGGGCAAAGCCATGGATTCTGTTGTCCTCCAGCTCTGGGCTGTCCTCTCCCTTCTGGTTCACCTCGCAGCCTGCAGTCCCATCCTGAGCTTGGAGCACTCTTCCCTCGAGGAAGACATGCCTCTTTTTGATGAGATCCTCTCTGAGCAAGATGGGGTTGATTTCAACACGCTGCTCCAAAACATGAAAAATGAGTTTTTGAAGACGTTGAACCTCTCTGACATCCCCCTGCATGAGTCGGCCAAGGTGGACCCACCAGAGTACATGCTAGAGCTCTACAACAGGTTTGCCACAGACAGGACGTCGATGCCTTCGGCAAATATCATCAGGAGCTTCAAAAATGAAGGTAAGAGTTGCTCATCTCTGGGAGAAGTGGATAAAAGGAGTGTCTTTAGAGCCAGTGTGAAATGCCCTGACCAAGTACAGAGCATGAAGCGTGCTGGGGAAAAGGCCTTTTGGTGAGGATGGCCTTGGAAATCAGCAGCTGTGGCAGGGCTGCCCAGACCCCACTCTGGTGAGAGTCCTTGTCCTTTGCTCTGGAGACTGTAGGGTTTGGGGGGAAGATGTGTCTTTAACATTGGGGCAGCACCAAGTGTCATTTCGGTGCATCAATTTCTTTATCCCCATAGTGACACACATCATGTGTAATCAGCTGATTGATTTTTTTAAATGGATATCTTAAGTAATATTTGAAATTAAGGTGAGACTCATTTTTCCACACTGTTCAAAGTGTATTTTCAAGTGTGATATTTTAAAATGATGAGCTTAACCAAGTTCAGCTTTCTGTTAATGCCTTCTCACTGCTGATCCCCATGGCATCTGTGAAGTTTTCTTCCTTTGGCACACAGTCCAGAAAATACGCAAAAATAAGTGAAGAGAAATTTTAGATAACCAATAGGTTTTACTTCAGAGTACCAGACTATAGCCTAATAAAAACAAACAAAACCTGAAGAAACCTAATTATCACAGAATCACAGAATATTCTGAGTTGAAAGGGACCCACAAGGATCATCAAATCCAACTCTGAAGTGAATGGCCCACACGGGGATCAAAGATAACTTTGGCATTATTAACACCCTGCTCCAACCAACTGAGCAAATGCCCTTGTGCCATTTTTCTCTCTTTTTCCCTCTGTTTTTCCTTCCACATTCCCCTCAGTTCAAGGAGGACAAGATACTGCTGCAGTACTAACATTCAATAATTTGCCAATACCTTTTTACACCAACACATTTAATGCTAAAAACGTTTTTCAACTAAACAATTCCAAGTATCCATAAATCCATGTGGCAAATGCAAGTGCTGTGATTCATGTTCAATTACCCAAGGGCATATGTGGTTGTTCAAGCTGCCATGGGGCCTCTCTCATCCTGTTTGTTTAATTAGTGAAGTTAAAGACATTATTGCTTTTTCCTCAACTTTTGCAGTTTGAAAATGATGAACTGTGAGGAGAGGCTGAATGGAAGTCACTTGAGTTTTGCAGGGCAGTGAGATGCCAGGAGAGAATCCCAAAGCTCTGTTCTGCTCCCCTCTCCTGCCAGGCTCAGGCACCCCTTAACCAGCAGTGGGTTTCTGGTATGAAGAGACTCTGCACTGTGGTTTAAAGTTTCCTTACATTTCCTTTTCTCCAGTGTGGAGAAATATTTTGGAGGCTTGGTAGCAAACCAGTTGCAGGCAGTGGTGGCCAGTTGCTCCCCTTGCCGTGCCTGTCTCTGCTCAGCAGCAGGAGTGAAGGCACACACGGGGGAGGTGTTGTTCTCATTTTGTTCTATTTGAAAAAGAAATAATGGGACAAAGATTGCCAAGTACAGTGTGGTAAAGAATAAAACACCCTGTGGTTTAGTGATGCAAATTTGAAATCATTCCACCTGCAAAAATTCAGTTTTGCTGCACCGAAATGGCACAGACTGACCTTTGCCAGGTGGTCTTGGCAGCTCTGTGCTGTCCTGCTTTGCCTCTTTGCAGAAGTTCTGCATCAAATGGTGAAAACTCACCTTAAATTTCTGCCTTTTCAGATTTTCTCTCACCTCTTCCAATCCAAATCAGCAAGATGCAAAGCGAGACTGCTGACGGGAACACAGCTTCACAAATACATGCAGTTTAAGGACTGTGCAATTCATGTTTTTCATGTGTCCTCAAGGCCTGGATAATTAAGAACCATCCCTTTCATTCCAAAGAGCTCTTTTGATAGAGAAATTAATTGCTTGCAATGAGAAGGACAGAGAAACAGATCATGTAATTGTTTTGTTCACCTGTGTGCTGAAAACTGGGAGTAATCCTGTTACTATCCATTAAATCCTTCATTATAGAAATATAACAGGTGGCATGGCTGAAATTAGCTTTGTTTTAACCCATGGACCATAACAGTTTAGTTGTAAATGGGGCTGTAATCAGTGCTTAATACTTGAAATAAAGTTTTAAGGGGATTTTTTTCTTTTTCTATGGACTCCAAATGTCCCTTAGCAACTTTCCCAGGGGTGTACTGGAAACAACAGGAGGTCTGGGATGCTATGGACCTTCCAGCTGAAGAACAGAGTCACATCCTGGCTGTATGAGAGGTGCTCAGGGTCTGCTCCTACCCTGGCTCTGCACAGCAGATCCCGCTCCCACCTTTACCAGCTGACAGGGAAATGGAAGCAGAATCCCCCATAATTTTTTTTTATTTGTTAAGAGATTTAAAAAAAAAAAAAAAAAAAAAAGGTGCTTCAAAGCCTCCAAACTGGAGTTAAACAGCACAAGTCATGTGCTGAGCTTTATGGCTTGCCTAAGTGCACTGGTGGAGCATGGCCAGACCTTGTGGCTTTATCAGAGTAATTTTTCTACAAACACAGAAAAAATGGGGAAAGCAGAGATGAAGGGAGTAATAGATTAATTGCAAACAGTTTGCCTTTGCATTAATTATAGTTACAGCCTCTGTGTCCTAATCTGCCTTCTGGGTTGCAAGGAGGCAGCAAACGCACCCTCGTGAGCAGATCCTCTGCTGTGGGAAGAAATTAATGTTGCTGTGCAGACACCAGCAGTGCAGCTGGGACAGGCAGCCAGGGTGACACCAGACATTGTCCTTCTCACTTGTTCAATTACTAAAGGTGCCCAGGGGGCCTGGCTGAGTGCAGCTGGTTGCTCACCCAAAGCCCACAGGGCCTGTGGCAGCGTTACTGTGGCTGCCAGGTCACACCTGCTCTTCCTGATGTAAAACATCTTCCAAAGCTCCCCTAGTGCTTGGCCCTTTCCATGTCTGAGGGGTGTTTGAGCAGCAGGGAATTCTTGCTAGCAGAGGAACACTACAGCACCCACATTTCTTGTGTTTGCAGATTATGATATGTTGCCCATTTCATGTTGGCTCCACTGCCACATCCTTCTGCCTTCCTGCACTAATGAATGTTTTCCCTTGTTTATTCAATAGTTGTTGTGCAGCAACCTAGAAGTCATTTTTATGTCAGTATTAGACAACAAATTTTTAATATGTAAACCTTCCAGTTGACAAGGAAGTCCCTGGAAAGCCTGGGGACAGAAGGAGGATCACTAAATCCAGGTCTGTAGCATGTCTGGGACCTTGTTGTCCTTACACATCTAAAATAACCTCGGCCCTTTTTTCAAGTATTGTGGGAAGTGAAAAACATTTTCGTGGAGCTGTCCAGGTGAAACCCATCATGCTGGATGACCCTCAGTTCATGTGTTTCTGGATGTATAGACTCTTCTAAAACACTTGATTTTTGTCCTTTCCAGACTTGGATTCCCACCCTATTGGTGTTACAGGAACTCGGAAATACCCACTCCTGTTCAATGTTTCCATCCCTCACCACGAGGAAATCACCATGGCGGAGCTGAGGCTCTACACGCTGGTGGAGCGGGACCAGAGGCTCTACGAAGGGCTTGACAGGAAGGTCACCATTTTCGAAGTGCTGGAGAACATCCACGTGGGGACAGGGGAAGAGAGGAAGATGGTGGCCCTGGCCTCCAGGCACATCTACGGCACGAGCAGCGAGTGGGAGAGCTTCGAGGTGACGGAGGCCATCCGGCGCTGGCGCAGGGCAGGGCTGACCACGCACAGGCTGGAAGTTCACATCGAGAGCAGGGAGGGGGAGGAGCAGAATGGGGAAGGGAAACTCGATATCGACATCAACTCCGAGGCCAAGCACGTGCCCCTGTTGGTTGTGTACTCTGACGACCAAAGCAATGACAAAAAGGAGGAGAAGGAAGAGCTGAACGAGATGATAGACCACGAGCAGCTCCTGGACCTGGAGAACCTGGAGGTTGGCAATTTCCATGACCAGCCCGGGGAGGAGGCGCTGCTCCAGATGCGCTCCAACATCATTTACGACTCCACGGCCCGGATCCGGAGGAACGCCAAAGGCAACTACTGCAAAAAGACTCCGCTCTACATCGACTTCAAAGAGATTGGCTGGGACTCCTGGATCATCGCCCCGGCGGGCTACGAAGCCTACGAGTGCCACGGGGTGTGCGCCTACCCCTTGACAGAGCACGTCACGCCAACCAAACACGCCATAGTCAAGACTTTGGTGCACCTGAAGAACCCCCAGAAAGCCTCCAAGGCCTGCTGCGTGCCCACCAAACTCGACCCCATCTCCATCCTCTACTTGGATGCAGGGGTGGTCACCTACAAGTTCAAGTACGAGGGCATGGTGGTGTCAGAGTGTGGCTGCAGATAGTAGGAGGGAACGCATGCGTGGGGAGGGCACAGGGGGAGTATTTAATGATTCAGTCTGTAAATTTGTACATTTGGGATTTGCTATTTAATGAGGTTATTTAATGAGGCCTGTACAGATAATTGTATGTTTCCTGTCACAGGGAATGGGCACATCGTATAGGGATTGTATATTTTGTTCCATTGCTTCCTTCTCATTGCTCTTCGCTGTCCAGATCGCGACCGAGTCTCTCTTCCTGTCAGGGCATGGAGCTGATCACTGGATTGTTTGGGAGGGCTCTTGGTGCCAAAAGGGCACATCCAAATTCATGGAAATAAAGGCATATTTTTGTACTTTATCAATGTTGATTGGCATCTCCAGGGCTTTCCAGAGCTGTTAAAGATACATGAGTGATGGGCAATCACACCTAGATTGTTCAGTGTTCTGTAATATCTTTATAAAGGTCTTTATGTGCTCATTTTTTTCTTAGTTTATCTCTGTAGATATTACATCCCAGTAATTCTCAAGCTCATGAATCACTAAGGCACAAACAAGGTCTTTTCTTTTTTTCTTAATACTTTCTTCAGGGACAAACAAGGTGGTTTTTTTTCCTTTTTTTCTTAATACTTTCTTCACTCTTTCCCTGTTTCATTCAAAGGTAACTAGCAGGGATGATTTGGCATCTGGAGCAGAAGGGCACCATTCCCTTTCCCATCTTTCTTAGGAAAGCAAATGGCCCAAGAGCAGTGCCAGGTATGGGCCAAGGCGAGAAACTCCCCCTGTGCAGGTTTATTACAAAATCACTCTGAGGCAGCTCTGGCTTTGCTGCAGCAGCTGTGAGTTGGCTCTCAAGGGCCAGAGATTTAGGTAGCAGAAGGAAGTGCAATAAATTTCCTGAACCCTTGGAATTGTACCAAAATTGTTCTTGAAATTTCTACCAGCTGAGAACCAGTCTCTGTTCCCAGTCAGTAAATCCCATGAGATGCAGCTGCATAATCTGACTTGAATGGCCCAGCAGTGCCAGGCAGAACAGCAGAGCCCTTCATGCCAGTGGGACACGAGCATCTTCCCTTTCTGTAAGTGCTGAATTGTCAATTCAGAGGGATATTCCTCCCCCCAGACTCTACAGATGGAGTCACATGCCATGTTTCCACCACTCTTCTGCAACAAATCATGGTGATAAGGAGGTGTCGGAGCTGAGAAACAATAGACCCGTCACTTTATTTATACTAAGCTGCAAATTTGTCAGATTCTTGGGAAAGTGTAAGTGATGTTGACTCTTTTAGCCTGTACCAGAGCTTACTGTACTGTCCCTGCATCTGTTTTACACTTTTAAGGGAAAGTGATCTTCCCTAGAAATGATAAGGGTCTTTGAAAGAATCTCTCCAACACTTCATGGGAATGAACACCAAAGACTTTATCATGCACCATCTAAACCCAGTTTCACTAATTTTCACACATACTCTTCTGTGCTTCCCATAATTTATTGACCTATTTATTGACTGCCTGCCTTTGTAATATAATGTAGAATACAGAATGCTTTATTTTTGTGCTTGTGTGTAATCCCACTTGGATAAAACCTTGTACTGATCCTACTTTACGTGGAATCTCTCTGTTGAGTTGTGTAGCACAGAGAATGAGGTTGCTGACTTCTTTTTCCTCCCCTTGTGAATTCCACATGGCTCAGTTATCCCCTCACTTGCAGAGCTGCTCCCTCACTGCAGTGATTTCAGTGGAGTTCTGGAGTATGGTCTTGTCTAATTTACAGCTCCTCTTGCAGGGGTATCACAGCTTGAAGTGCTCAGCTGTGTAGCTTATTGTAGAGTTATGCAGTCTGCAGATAGTGGCCAGCACACTGCGCTGAGGAATATTGCTTTATTCCTCACCCTGTGAGTGACTGACATCCCTGACAGACCTTCCCCCCAAGCCACTCTGCAATCAGAGCCCGTGGCTCATGGCACGTTGGAGGAATTTGAGAGAGGTGTGACATTTGCTCTGCTGACATCAGCTGCAGCAGCCAACGGTTGAAGTGTGACCACACAGACCCTTTCAAAACTATCCACGATTCTTATGAAGCCATTTGCCAAGACAAGCCATTCGCCTTGTTAGGAGTGATAATCCAGCATTAGGGAGATAATCCGACATTTGCTTTTATCATCTCATTTCTGCAGGCGGTCCTGAGGCAGAGATCTGCCCCCCCTGCCTTTCTCCCTGTCCTTCCCTGACAGCACCAATGCCTCTGAACAGGCTGCAGGGAAAACAATAAATAACCCACTGCAATCACCCATAAATATATGAAGTCTCACTGTAAATTCTCAAGTGACCACATTGCAAAGCAGAGTAGTGCCTGCACTCTATGTCTGTCAGAGATTCACTCTCTCTCTGTCTGTCAGAGATTTGCTGGAGCAGAGCAGAATCTGTGGTGTGTTCTGGTACACAGCAAACACAGGCAATGTGTGTTTTATCATTTTATCAGCTGCATGTGTGAACTTCTACAAGATCAGTAAAACTGTCAATAAATACCAATGGTAGTCCTTCAGACTTAAGGGGCAGCCAGTCTGTTGATGTAACTTATCTTTATAAAGAAATGAGGACTGTCCTGCTGATTGAGGAGGATTTCAGCCAGAGTTTGTGGTGAAAGAAGTAAAGCTGTGTCTCATTGTGCTATTCTGGGAGAAAGCTGAGCATCTCTTGAATCCTTCAGCTGCATCTGAGATCAGAACTCCTGGGAATGGTGTTTCATTTAGCTGAGGTGTCTGTCAGGACTCCACAGCTGCCTTATGAGCAAAATCCTCCCTTTGCCCTTACTTTCAACATAACCATGCAAAGTCATTTCTTGGATGTTCATGCAGTTCAATGACAGAGATCAGACAAAAAAAAACAAAACAAAAAAACCCAGGGGGGCAATTATTTACTAAAGATCTTTCCCCAAGTAGCAAATCAAGGCTGTTTCTGCAAGTGCTTGGCTTTAAAGCCACTGTCCAAATAGACACAACACTCACAAATAACAAGGTGAGGCTGTGACAAGAGCCAGGGCTGCCAAGCTGGGAGTCCCAGGAGTCCCTGAAAAAAATGTTCCAAGTCCCTGAAAAAATGTTCCTCTGAATGTTTTTGTTTTCTTTGTTTCTACACTCCTTCCATCCATCCATCCATCCATCCATCCATCCATCCATCCATCCATCCATCCATCCATCCATCCATCCATCCATCCATCCATCCATCCATCCACATTAGTACTGTGACTTCTGTATCTAAAAGACTTTATTTGTCACATTAAATTCTAGTGTTCATTGATTGTCCTTTCATTTCTGATCTATTTTATCTCAACATATTAGTGATGTTTGACTTAAATCTTCAATTCAGTCTTAATTTTAGAAAGGTTTGGGAAAGTATGGCTTAATTGTGGCTTTCCATCCACCCATCCATCCATCTCTGAGTTATTGTAAGCAACTAGAGCAACCCTGTCTCACTGAAATCATCAACATCAGTAGGATTTTTGCTTTCATCTGTTTCTAGTTGAACATGTATAAGAAATTGTGAGCAGCTGTGGAGCCCCTTTTTTTGCTGGATGCTGTATAAAATTCCAGGCAGTGCTTTTAGGCTAAACAGGCAGGAACAGGCAAAGGAGTGGGAGCAAAACAAATGGTCCCAGAGAGGAAGAGCCTGGAGAGCAGGTCAGTGAGGGAGCTGAGGGAAGAGCTTTGGTCTTGGATTGCTGCTCTGAAGTCCACACACACAGAGCCTCCAGGAGAGCATGAACTTCAAGACATCCTCCTCACTCCTGGGCCTGTGCAAGAATGGTGACAGCTGTGTCTCCTGAGGCAACACTCAGCACCCAGGGCACATTTCACCAAGCACTTGGAAGGTTGAGGTTCCCCTAAAGGATCTGTATCTCTGAGCTCTCTGCATATGGGCTACAATTCCTCAAATAGATTTCTCCCCAAAGCCTCCCTGTGTTATCCCTCCCTGGGCTGTGACCCTGGAGTCCAGGCTCCCTCTGCAGTGCCCCATGGAGCTGATTGAGGATACAGATTCCCAACTTTTTGAGTGCCAAACCTGACAGCTCAGTGTGATTTTCCTGGCCCTGCCCTTGCTCTGGGCTCTTTGGGGTGGTCTGAGAGCCTGGTCTCAGGGAACTGTTCAGCCAGGAGAGCGGGGCACCCCTCTCCCTGGCAGTGCTTGTGCTGGCTCATGCCCATCCCATTTGGGGGTGCCCAAATGCTAAACTTTGGGGGGGAAAAAGTGTGTTCCTCAGTATTATGGACACATCTCTTTCCAAGGTCTCTGTGCCCTGCCAGGTGAGCAGTACCTCTGGAGCTAAAGGCATGAGATGAACCATCCCAAAACTGAGCTCACTTAGGAAAAATCATCCGAAGCAGCTGCCAGAACCTATTCCAAATTTCTCCTCCCCAGAATTACTGCACTGCCCTTCTGAGACTGCTCAGAGAGCAAAGCAAACCGGAACCTGCAGCAGAATTACCAAAGGAACATGTGATTTTTGACAGCCCCAGGCAGTTTGGTGCCTGGTTACCCATAGCACGATGGGAGAGGGGCAATTTAGGATTTTCTGTCACACATACTGAGCCAAAGCCCTGCAAAATCTACTGGGATTTTAGGGAGGGAAAAAAAAAACCCAACAACCAAACCCAGGAAGATTTCATGGCACTTGAACATCTGTTTCAAACATTTGAAAAACTACAGCCCAGTGTTAATTTAAACTTCCTTATAACCCAGTTCAACATTTGGAGTGCAAACACTGTTAATAGGATGGGAACGGGGGTGGTGGTGCTTTGCTTACTATATTGGGAAACAAAACCAGAACAAAACCAGCTTGAGATAGAGATTTTGTTTATGTTGCTGACCCATCTGTCTTCATTAATGCATTATTTACAGGAAAAGTTAAAAAATTAGCTTCTGCTCCCTCTTCAAGTGCAGCAGCAACAAATAAAGGCTGAATGGTTCATTTGCCCTCGACTAAAAATGGAAATTCTTATCAGCACCCTTTGGAAGAAGAGGTTTATGATGTGGAGTGTATTATTGTTGAGTATTATTGCTGGGACCAGGCCTTTGGCCACAGCTGGGTGTTTCCAGCCCAGGCAATGCCAGGGGTGCAGGGCAGCCAGGGAGGTGCGGTGTCACAGAAAGCAGAAAACAGCCACAAAATATGACACTCATCTTATTCTAAACCCCTGCTTTGACATTAAAAGGAGAAAATCTGTGGTTTTTCCCCTGTACTGACCCTTGCAGGGTAATGGTGTGATTTTCCTGGTGGGAAAAGGTTTGGGGCTAAGCCCTGACATGGCTCAGGCATCACCCAGGTGCCTCTGGCCTTGAGGGCATGTTCAGTGTGATTCTGTTCCCAGCACAAACTGATCCACCTCCTGCTCAGCATTTCAAGGGCTTAGCAAGACTTTTGATTGTATTTTTTAAGGAAGGACAGGCAATAGGAGGGATAAAAGCAATCAACAGGGCTGCAATAAAGGAAATTATACAAGAGGAATGGATTTCCATGACACAGAGCAATACTTCCTGAACAGGAGGGTGTTGGCTTGTTTCTATATCTCCAAATATTTTATTTTCTGTGATGACCAACAAACACAACATGTTGTTTTTTAGTTTAGCTGGGCATCTGCAGTAGCATTCATTCAATATTAACATAACTATTCTGCAGGAGCTGCTGCCAATTGTGCCTGTGGTGACTTTAGGCTCAGGGATGCTCACTGCAGCTCCCAAAACAATGTCCTTCAGCTGTGTGTGACTGAGTCTGTCCAGGCTGGGAGCTTCACATGGTGTTGAAAATGTATGTGTCGAGTTAAGTGAGAAGGTTTAGACACAGGGTGGTCTCTGCAATCAGGTACAGTAGCTGGCTAGCAACAGCAGCTAAACAACAGCCCAGCCTGCCAGGGAGCTCAGGTTTATGTTGGCTTTGCTGTAGCAACTCCTTATCTGCCAGAGATTAGGGCAGTTCCCATCAGTTGTTGTGAGATTTGGTGGAATCCATTTCCTGAGCTGTCACCGCTGGCTGGTCGGACACTGTGGAGATGCAAAGTTTTGGGAGAGCAAAACTGCAACACTGATCGAGCTCTGTCTGCTTTCATCATTGCCAGATTTTAGGGTGGTTATAAAATTTGGCTTGAAATTAGTTTAGGTGAAATAAATTCAGGTTAGATATAGGGAAGGAATTGTTCCCTGTGAGGGTGGGGAGGCCCTGGCACAGAGTGCCCAGAGAAGCTGTGGCTGCCCCTGGATCCTTGGAAGTGTCCAAGACCAGGTTGGACAGGGCTTGGAGCAGCCCTGAGACAGTGGAAGGTGTCCCTGCCCATGGCAGGGGTTGCAGTGGATGAGGTTTGAGTCCCTTCCAACACAAACCAGTCCATTATTCCCTGACTTTAGATGCCCAGCTCAGCCTGGAGAAGCCTCCTGGCTGACCTCTGACGCAGATGAATTGGAAGCAGAGCAAATGGACTGTAGGGAAAGGGAGCCCTGGTACCATTTCTGCAATCCCTGGGACTGGGTTCAGCAGGTTTTGCTTACTGTGCTCACCTGGGCTGCACTGAATCCCCATGGCTTAAAACAGGAGTGTGAACCCACACTCACTGGAGACCCATGGGCTGACGCAGAGGTTGAAAAGGGTAGAAGTGATTCCATTTTGACTTACAGCAGTTGGTTACTGCTGAGACAGACATTAAATAGCAACATTATGCAAATACAGCCTACAATCCTAAATATTTCTTGGATCTTTGCATCAATTTTGACATTATTCTGGCAGGGAAAGCAGCTGCTTTCATCCACAGTCGCTTTCCTCACTGAGCTCCCTCCTTTTCCCTTGGGATTTCTTCTTCTCTGCCCATCGACAATTTACACCAGCTGCAAATATGGCCCAATAATATTGACTGTGTGTCTTGTGCTTCCTCTGTAGGCCCTAATTAGTGTGTTGGAGATAATGAGCAGGGAGTTAATGGCAGGGAAGCAGAGCAGGCCGCACTTGGCGGGGCTGCCCCTCGCCAGCCCTGACACTGCTCAGGGCACAGCACTAATGAGCTTCAGGGCAGGCAGAGGATTTAGACAAGGGCTCAGCAAGCTCCCCAGAGCTGCATTAACCCAGCTCTGTCACCCTCTGGACACAGCTGGCTCAGCCAGGCCTTGCTGCAGTCATGCCCATGGGAACACAGCAGCCTCCGAGGGACTGGGAGCCACTGGGACACAATAAAACCTCTGGGAATTAAGAATTGCCCACTCCCAGCTGCTCTCCTGTCAACAACCATCCTGTTCCTGCATCATTCTTCCCAGGGGATGAAACCACTGTTTTCACCACAGGCACTGATGGGGCTTCTGGCCCCAAACCCTCAGCCCAAAGTTACTAAAAGGAAGGGTGAAGCCTGGTGATCCAAGTTATTATCACAAATGTATTTACTGTAAGCTGGGACTCATGACCCCCAGTCTTGGTCTGGCTCTGCTTCACATGTGCCCTGCAGACATTGTCATAGGCTCCATCACTTCTGTGCCTTTTGGAAAAGCAAAAATCTGTGCCCTCAATGGCCTGACCTTCACTGGGACGGACAGAGGAATCAGTTTGGTTTGAGCTGAGCACTAAGGTGCAGACTTTGGCCCAGGCACTGCAGGGTGCAGGATCCTGGTGCAGGATCTTGGGCCAAGGGCTCCTTGCTGTGGTCCCAAAGCTCAGCAAGGATGGGGAGGTCAACCAGGAGAAACAAAGAGCATCCTGAGCCCTGCTGGGCACCACCATGGGTGCAAACCATACCCAAGCTCCAAGGCTGGGGTGGGATTTGAGGGAGCTTTGCCCCCACTGCTCTCCCTGCCTCTGATTTCTCAACAGCTGACAAACAGAGCAAAGGCTCAGCTGCAGTTTTATTTTTAAAAATCATCCTGCCCCATCACCACTAGGGCTCAAGGTCTGGGTGACCAGGAATGGGTAGGGTGGCTGAGAGAAATTTAATCTGCTGCTGCCTTTCCATACCTCCCTGTGCTATCCCTGACCCCACACTAATGCCTTTCCACTGCCAGCAAGGGGACAGATCCAGCTCTGTGGAGATAATGAGTCTCTAAACATGTGTCCCATGTCTCTTGCAAACTGTAAATGTGATTTATCCCCATTTCAAACTTTACAGAGCTTTCTTTACCCTGGATAGGAGGGATACAGCAAGGGAGCTACATGTTCCCAGTCCCCCAGTGGAAACATCCCTTCTCAGGGTGTGACAACACTCCAGCTTTCAGTGGATATTTTGACCTTTCACTCCTCAGCGCTGTCTGTAGCTGTTGTGTTGGGAACAACTGTCCTTGGGGTGCTTGGCTGACCTCCTGACTCCTTTTGGAAAGGCATTTCCATAGAGCTCTCAGCACTTCAAATGAGCACCAGACTTTTAGCGACACCAGAAATGTGGATGTATGTGAAGGGAACACTTGACAGTGCTCAAAAATCCATCCCTGGAGCTCCAGGAAGGGACACACAGGGTAAAGGTGTTGCTGAAAAGACTCAAAACCCCCACTGGCCCTAGGAGTTGAGTGTGGATCTCACCCAGAGCACGTGGAGCTCAAGGGGAGCCTCTCCGGCTGGAAGGCAGCCTGAGCTAGTCTTTATCAGGGAGACGAGGAAGGAAACACGGCAGCACTGCCAGGGAAAGGAAAGATTTACCTCTCACATGCTCAGAATGCAGGTGCCAGGCCAAGGCTTATCCTCATTTCGTTAGCCAGAGGTCGAAGCCTGGCCTCTGCCCCCCTGGCTGGGGGGGAAATCTCTCCCTGGATGCAGCAAAAGCTGGGGCCAGCAGAGATTACAGGAACGCTGCCCTGTTCCCAGCCCGTTATCGGGACATTGTGTGAAGAGGGCTGAAATATCACATCGTGTTTTTACGCATGATAAAGCAAATTTTCACAAGCCACAGCAGCGGCCGTTGACGGCACCGGGAGCGTCGGTGCCCTCGGCCACACAGGGGGTGCAGGGAGGCCTTAGGGACAGGGTTCTGTGTGAAAAGGGCTTTTTGTGAAGCTTCCTCCCGTGATGGGATCAGGAGAGAACGGGGTATTTCCTTCTCTGCTGGGCGTGCTATTCACCTTGGTGGATCCTCTGATGTTTCCTAAAGGCTGAGCACACCCTGGAGTCCTGCAGAGGCAGCACCACTGAGGCCTCTGCTCTCCCCCACAGCTGGGAAAATCACACCCAAATCCCTGCCTCTGTATTTGAAGTTATAAACCTTATTTATTGAGAAATCCGATCTGCAATTAACCGCTGGGCACTCCTGTTCATGGGAATTACCTGCTGAGGAAACTCTTGCAGAGGAAAGGGGGAGTTCCTGCTCGAAGGGAGCCCTTGGTGGGGATCCTCATGCAGGCAGATTTTGGCAGCAAAAATCCTTGGATTCTCCAAGGACTGGAGCCTCTGTGCCATGTTCACCACACCAGCACTCAGGGCCTGCCTGAACATCTCTTCTTGCAAGGTTTGGGGCTGGAACAGATGAGGATTTCTCCAAAAAAGAGCTTATCTGGACAACTCAGCCCCTGCTACCCTGGCTGCTTCCTCCTGCCCAAGTGCTCTCTGGCATTATCAGGATGCCTTTTTTCCAGGTTATTTTCCCTGCAGGCCACTGTGGCTTTGTAGATCCCGGTGCTGCAGCAAGGTGAGAGGATAACAAAGGGATAGTGGGACAGTGGGACTGCTGCCAGCCTTTGGGACCCTTTTCCCTCCCCACCTTGGTGAACAGTTGTTCCTACACCCAGTTTGGTGGTGTTTTCTTCCCAAAGCAGCCTCGTTTGGGGGTGTCTTTCAGCTCCCATGTAAAGGAAGGATGGATGGACTGCATCACTCTGGAATTGCTGGGGAGAACAACATGTTCTCACTGCTCCTGGGGCCTGGACAAGGCCTCCTCAGCTATGGCTGGACACTTCCCACACGTCCACCTCGCCTCCCACAGCAACGTGCTCCTCTGTGCAGTGGCCAGGCTAAAAAAGGAAAGTTCCTATCATGCCAAAAACACAACTTTGATAAATATGAGGGGATAAGTCACAATAAGCGTGACTGGCTTGGGATCCAAACACAATAATGTGGGAAGGATAATTTTCTTTTCTTGCCTCTCATGCCTACTAAACCCTTGGATACAGCAGAGTGAATTCCTAAATGAATTTATTTATTAAATACCTGAGAGGAGCAAAACAGACTTTCTGCTCTAGCACAAAGAATGCAGTGACGGGACTGAAAGAATGGCCTAAAAGGTATCTTACTTTCACCCACACTGCATGATTTAACAGTTTTGGATGCATTGGGATCTGTGGTTTAACAGCTCTGATTTGGAAAGCCAATGCCACATTTAAAGGGAGAGGAAAATCCTCAGTTTGATCTCAGGGTCATCACCTTGGTAAAGCTCTGTGGTGTCCTCACTGTGCAGTGGGAGGGTTAAGGCGTGAAAAATGTCTTGGAGGTTTCCAAGCCTACAGGGGAAGGGCTGGAAAGGATCTTTCTTCTCTGTGGTAGACAGCCTGTTGTGCTTTTATATGACAGGAGCAGCATCACGCTCTCCATGGGATCCAGAGTCAATGCCCAAAACCTGCTGAGCTGAAAGGCCACGAAACACCCACCATGAGTTTATAATGTCCCTTGAAACCCCTGCCCCAGGAACAGCAGAGATTCTCTGCTGCTCCCACCCCAAAAAGTTTCATGGCCTGGCTGCGGTAGTAGAGGGAGGGAGGAAATGTAGGCTGGGCATCAGTCAGTTTTCAGGGATCTCCTGTTGTGGGGTCTCCAGCAGAAGATGTGCAAGTGCAGAAAATCCAGAGCAGGCTCTGGGCTGAGCAGAGAGGACACCCACCCCCTCAGGGACGAAAAGGATGCAGTTTCACAGGTCTGGCACGGGCAGTTCATGGTTCTCTGTCTCTGGAAAGAGCTCATTAATTAAAAAAAAAAAATTCTCATTGTCTTACAGCACTCAATGGCAGCACCAGCTCACAAGGTGCCTGTGTCTCTCTCCCCTCCAGGCTCTCAGGAATTTCCAGCCCACCTGACCCCTATTGGAAAGTCTCTCTTTCACAGATGACCTCTATAAACCCTGCAAATGTTAATGGGTGGAATATCTTCAAAGGAGTCCCTCTGGTCCTTGCAGCCATGGGGTTGTTTTGCCTATCTGAGTGGAAGCAGAGGAATGCACAGTTTATTTTAAATAACGTGCACTTGTCCTAATCGTGGAGATTTCTGAGCCCCAGCCAAGCCGTTGCACGTCATTACAGTCTGCTGTGAAGGAATTATTGGCCTCTTCACAGTTTTGATCTTTGCAGAAAGGAGCCTGTGGCATTTCCAGCCCAGATGTTCATGATGCTGCTCCTGAACCCGACGAAGAAATTTCTCCCTAAGGACTCCTGGGCCTCACGCTCAGATTGGTGAGGAGCTTCTTGCAGAGGTAAAAAATTAAATAAACACTGAAGCAGCTCTGTCAAGATCACGTGAAATCACAGAAAAGACTCATGAATGGTAGCTGTGAAAGATGGCAGACACTTTGGAACCTCTCAGTCTGTGTCAGGAAGTCACAGGTCCCACAGTGGGGACTTGGCCTTGGAGCAAAAAGAAAGTGAAAGAGACTTCAGGACCCAACTCCTGTGGTGTGTGGGACCTGCAGGTGTGGGAAGGGGAGCTTTGGGTGGTCATGGAGGATGACTGAGCCTGGTGGAGGCCACCCTGCCCTCCTTAGGGCTCCTCTCCATGGCATCCATCCCTCTGCAAAGCTGTGGAGCTGCACCAGCAGGTCCAGGCCCATTGCCCAATCTTCACCATGGTCCTCACTGAGATTTCCCATTGCCAAGACTGAGATCTGAAACATTTTAGTCAGATTTAAAACCCTGTGCTCAGGCTTGATCCCTGGGAGACCAGAGGACCTTGGCTGTGGGTCCTTGGGAGGGCACTGGGATTTTGCAGGAAACCCACCCAGGCCTCTGGAACAGTCCATTCCCTGGTGTGAAGGTTTGTGGGCAGGACAGTGAGAAGCTGTGATGTCTCTGGGGGTTCTCTGCAAAGGAAAATCCCTGGAGTCAGAGTCTGTAGGTCAAATGAGCCATTTAGGGGTTGGATTTTTGAATGCAGCTCAGCTTTCACAAATTGCTCCCTCCCAGACTTTATATCCACAGCTGACCAAAGGTGGGTTCAATGCACCAAACTGGACCTGAGACTGAGTCTGGGCTCAGTTTCAGAGCTAAACCAGTTCCCCCTACCCCAGCAAGGCTGAGAGCAGCAAGTGCTTTATACCCAACACTGACTTTTATTCTCCAATAACATTTTCCCACTCCCACCTCCCCTCACTTCCCACATTTTCCTCTGTGTCCCTTTCTCCCGCCAGTTAATTTTCCCTGTCACACAGCTCTGCAGCCTGTCTGGAGCTGAACTTTTGCCTCACCAAAACCAAGTCCTCAACCAGAACCCAGAGTTGTGATTCCCCTCACCACGCCTGGCACAGAGCCACATGTTTAGTCCTGCTTGAAAACTGCAGATCTCTGTGGTTTTCCCTTTTGTGTCCCCATCAAGGCTCTAGGCTGGGCTGTTCCCCCTCCTCAAATAAATAAATGAAAGGTTTTCTGTAGAAGAAAATAACTATCCAGAGTCCTGTTATTCTTCTTTCCTCCACCAAAAGCTGCAGCAGCACCATGGTACTGCTTGGAAGGACTCTGGCAGGGGTGGGGGACAAGCAGAAAGGCCACAAACAACCACGGGGACACATTTGGGTCTCCAGGGGGTCTTTGCATTGATGGGGAGAGACCCAACATTCTCGTTGGGGTGCAAATCCAGGGTTCCACAAACTGGTTGAGGAAATCCCATTCTGCACTTCAGAAACAATGAAACACCAAAGCAGAGGCAGTAAATAAGTTCAGATTTGTCATCCTTTGAAGTCTGTCCATCAGGAAAAACAGAAAATTTCTGTGCTGGAGTTGCTGATGGACTCCCCCTGCACAAAAATCTCCAGGTACAGGTGTGTGAAGTGCTCTCCAAGCTCTGTCAGCTGGGCTGGATTCAGGAACACCGGATTGTGGCTGACAGTGACTCAAAACAGCTGAACAGCCCCTGAACTGAAGAGGTTTGTGTGATAATGGGATTCTCTGCCTGAAGCTGTGGTGGGGGTGGCTGGTACAGCACAGCAGGTGATGCTGCAGGAGATCTCAGATTCTTATCCTGCCCCAGGAGAGCACAAACCAGCTGGGGATTGATGTGAGCACCTCCACCGCCCCAGGGTTGTTCCTCTGCAGGTCCTGGGGCTCCTCTGCCTGCCCAGATCCAGGATCCATGGATGTTTTGCCTGTGGGTATCTCCAGCAAGGAGACAGGCAGCTGGAGGAGGGACACTGCTAGTTTCTTTTTGTGAAGGCACTACGTGTCCATAACCCAAACTTCTGAGTGCAATTCTAACTGAGCAGCAGGAAGTGTTGGCCTGTTCTCCAGGTAACCTAAGCAGCTGAAAGAAGAGTTGAAATAAACACACCCAAAAAAGCTAAAGGATATTTTTGAAATTTTCTGGTTCAGAGCATGAACCAGCCTCTAAGCTCTGGTCTCCTTCCTCCCCCTCGGCCTGTGGGCAGGAGCAGGACACTGGACAATACAAGTCCCTGGCTCTGAGCCTGCAATTCCCGTGCATTGGCACAGCTGCATTTGGTGTCTGTGAAAAGCTGGGTGTCTCCTCCTAGTTGGTTTTGGCACCAGTTTTACTCGTGGGTTTAGTTAAGTTTTTTATCTCCTCCTCGAGCATCTTGGCTTTCTTCTCCAGCTCCTCCCGCGCACGCTCCGCGTTCATGAGCCTCAGCTCCAGCTCCCCACACTTCTTCCTCTCCTGCTCCATGTCCTGGTTCAGCCTCACCACTTTGGCCCAGGTTTCATAGTTTTCCTTCTGGAGACTGCGAAGGGAAACAGAGCATGAAAGGATTGGATTGGAAAAGGGCTGGGAAATCATTTGGCTCTCAGGGAGTCTGACCTCAGTGCCATTCAGCAGCAAGACAAGCCAGAGGTGCTGTCCTGAGCCCTCCAGTGGTCACATAACCTGATGCAATAAATCAATAAATGTGATACATGTGTCTTGATAATGGGATAACAATCATAATAAAATAACAATACGTGGGGCTGATGGTTACAACCAACGGTGTAATAATGCTGCTGGTGAATTCTGGAGAGTCTAATGGTCCAATGTCATGGTAATAACAGGAATTATGACAGTGCAAAGGAAGGCAGGAACATTGCAGTGCCATTGAATGATGTGATAAGAGCTGTGGAGTATTGATGTTGTAATAATACATCACCCACTGTGCTGAGAGCACAGCTCATGCAGTACAGCACATTGATTTTTAGACAGCCTGCTAAATACTGTATTTTATCATTAATCACTGCTATTATATACTGCATAACATTGCTGCTAAATAATCTGTGCAGTGTTTGCTGTCACAACATGAGCTGCACATTTCCCACTCTGCAGAAAGCAGCTCCCTGCAGTTACCTTTTGATTTGCTCCTCGTAGTCATTTCTCTGTGCCTCCATATCTTTTTCCAGCTTGAGGATCATGCTTTGCAGGAACTCCCTGCTCTCCTGCTCATGGTTGGGGTCCTCAGCAGGGCTGCTGGTGAGACTGGCTGGTTCCTTTGGCTCGTGGCTGGAACTGAAGCAGGGCAGGAATTCCTTCTCAGAGATGCTGCTGGCAGGGCTAGGGCTGGAGCCGCTGCCCTCCCCACTCTCTGCCTGGGAGGGGGGAACGTTGTCACAGGTTGAAGCCCTGTGGAGGTCGAGCAGCTTAAAAAGATCATGAGACAGTGTTCTCTTGTGTCCATCAGAGGCCACGGGGCGTGTGCTGCTTTTCCAAAAGTCACTGGCAAGGACATTGTTCCTCTCCTTGCTGCCCTGCTCCCCTGGAGCAGCTGCTGCCAGGAAGGATTTCTTTGTTGGCAAAGTCTGAGTTCTTTTCCTTGACTGTGTTTTCCACGTTCCCGGCATGTCTTTGGACTCAGTGTCCTCCCCAAGGATGCTCGAGGTGGCAGCTGAGCATGGGGCACTGGTGGAATTTGGGTGATCCCTCTGGAAAACAGAGCACAGCTTTGGGAGAGCCCTGGGCCACACAAATCACAGCCACTGCTATCACTGCAGGCTTCACCAAGGGCACATTTGAACGTGCTGGAGGAATGGCCACACTTTTCCATAAAAAATCATTTTGAACTGCACCACATTTACCATTTTTGCAGAGATTCCTCCTGAGAAAAGCCTCTAATCCTCCGTGTTTTCCCTTCACCAGCCTGAGCTGAAAAGGTTTCATGTGCTCAGCTGTTCAGCCAAAAAGCTTTGGGAGTTTTCATATTCCCCAGAACAGCAGATTTTCCACAGGAAAGTGGAAAGTTTATCTACATCATTTTCCTGATGTAAATATTCCAGGGGTGACAGATACAGCTTTTTAACCTATAAATAGCAAGTGCTTTTATGGCTCGCTGACCTGTCAGAGCCTGCCACAATTAACCACACATTTAATTAACACAGGTTTGATTATTCCCCTGGGAATCCATCCTTACCATTTGGGTGGAGACTCTGGGTGCTGTGGGGTGTTCTGCAGCTCCCCAGCCCACGGAGCTGCGAGGGACAGGAGCTTTCTTCTCAGTTTTTTGGGCAGGTGGGGAGGGAGGCACATCCTTGGATGGGGGAAAAAGCTTTTCATGGTCACTGATCATCACAGTCATCACCTTCTGGACCCGGGGTGTGCCTGGAGGAATTAGAGATTGTCAGGGGGAAACCCAGTGCCACAGGATTCCTCACAGCACTTGGGTTTTCTGCTTGGTCTTTCTGGTGTCTAAAATGAAGATGGGACAGAAAACAAGGAGTGGGATCATAAAGCCAAATAAAGTAAATGTAATGAGTAAAAAGTAAATGAGTACCCGCATTTCTCTGAATTTCCTCTGTTCCCCCAGGAAGGATTTTACACCTTCCTGCTCTAAGCAGCATAGAGATGACCTCACCAAATTCCTGAATCTGCTGAACTCCATGAAGGGAACACACAGTGTAATTCCTGAGGGGTTTTTGTTACCATAAACACCTTTACAGCCCAACAAAGACATGGCTTGACTCTGCCCTGCTGTACCCACTGTGCCCAGGCACATTTCTGGCTTTCTTTCAGCTCCACCACAGAAAATCTTTAATTTCAAGGCTGTTGATGCAGCTCAGGATTTCAGCATGCCAGGTGTTCCTATGCCAGTTATTCCAGGAGTCCCTTTTACCTCTCATGATGACTGCAGGGTCCTCTATCCTGGGTCTGATGAGGTTCACTCCAATCACTGTTGCCAGGTTATCCACACTCATCTTGTTGACGCTGGAGTTCAGTTGTATTTCATAGAGAAACCTGCCAGAATTCCAGAGCAAATATTTCACATCAGAGGTGGAAGATTGCAAAAAGCCTTACTGGTAAAAAAATCCTGACTCACCCTCCCAGCTCTTCCTCTCAGTCACAAGGAGAGAAACACTTGGCCTTAGACCTGAACTGGAGCTGGGTCTTACTGGGTCTTACCAGAATAAAAACCACCATGTGAGGAGCTGCTCCCCTTAGAAACAAATCAGAAAGGAAAAGAATCCCCTCATCAAATCTCCAACCAGAGAAAAACCACCCAGGCTAGGTGAAAGCCGGAAGTTTTGGCACACAAGGATTTTGTCCAGGAAAACTACACCTGGTTTTATTTCTCATGGATTTATAAGTGAGTTTGAGGGTGATGATTCATGCTCAGACATTGTAGAGGAGAATTTCAGCCCCTGAGGTAAAGCCTCTCACAAAGGTCAGGATCTGGTGACTCAAAAGGGAACCAAAGCACAGCTTAAGAAGGCTGTGCCTGGAGGAGTCATCCTTTGGGAGGACATTTCTGCTCCCCAACACCAAACCTGAGCTGTCCATGCCTCGAGCAGAGCACTGACCTGCAGATGTAGCTGAGGAGGTTGTAGTTGTCTCTGGGGAGGAGGGACAGCTGCTTCAGGAGCTCCTGGTGGCCCTAAATGGTAAAAAACAGCTCCAGGAGGATTCACAGGCACATCTGGACCCAAGAACAGCTCTTGGTCATTCCATTCATGCTTGTGCAGGGTCTCCTCCTGGACCCTCCACCAGCCCCGGGGCAGTGGGGGAGTCTCCATGCTTGAAGGGTTCCAAACACGTGTGGTGGCACTTGGGGACAGGGTCAGTGGTGACTGTGGGGGTGGTGCTGGGTCGTGGTTAATGATCTTGAGGATCTTTTCCAAGCTTAGTTAATCCATGACTCTGATTCTCCTGGCATTTGCTCCCCTTGGAGTTGCATTTCTCTTTGAGACATGGAGAGGTTCTGCAGGGCTCAGCAAGGAGGGGCAGGCACAGAAGGAGCAGGGTCCCCTCCAGCCTAGCACGTGTGGGATGAGCTCTGGAAAGAGCTGATCCTGCCTCATCTCCTCAAGTGTCTTGTATAGAAACATTTAGGACATTTTTAACCCCAAGGAGAAGCAGAAATTTAAGCTTTAAAATTCACAAACCCATGTGGCCAAGTTTGGAAAGCCCACTGGCTTTGGGGAAGTTTTTCTTTTTAATTTTTTTCCTTCTTTTTTCCCTTCCCCAGATTTCAAAGCTCAGTGGCCCATACTGCTGTGCACTTGGCACCTCCAGCTCAGAACATGCCCTGGCATTGAAACTGATTCAAAGGCCAGGAGGAAGAAAACAAGATCACCTCTACCTTAGTCTCATCAGCTTCCAGAGCCTGACCACAGAGCAGGAAATCCTCATACTGCAGCCAGGGCACGACGGGCTCCGGGAGCTCCCGCAGGTACAGCTTGAACAAGGAGGCCACAGTGTGGACATCGGTGTCCCTGCAACGTGCAAAGGGAAACTCAAACCCAGCAGGTCCCGGCTCTGTTTGAGCTCTGTGTGCAGCTGTGGAGACAGAGGTGGAAACAGGAGGCCAGAGCAGCCTGGGGGGATCCACAGCCAGGGAATGGCTGGCAGGGAAATGAAGGCTTGGTGGAGATTTTCCCCACCTTGAGGGTGGCAGGTCCCAGTGTCCACACCTGGGCTGCACTGGGGTAGCAGGAAATTCACTTTGAGGGCTCCTGCCTCCTCCCAAAGCCGAGTTTTGAGGAAGCACAAAGTCACAGTCTCAGCTTTACCCAGCTACCCTTCCCTTGGACATCCTGGAGCCTGGCAGGCAGTGCCTGTGCTGGCTGCTCCATCACCCTGGCACAGCTTTGGGCACTGCAGGAGCCAAAGCCAACAGCAGCTGCCCCTGGCATGACACAGGGATTGTCTCAATCTCCCTGCTCTGCTTTGTGAACCTAAAATCACTTTTCTTCACCCACTGGACACTTGTGGAGGCACCTTCTTTAACGAGTGGGAGCCGCAGTTCTGGGGCACCACCCTGGCTCTTGTCACTGCATTCAAATGGGTGGAGAGCCAAGGTAAAGAGAGAAAAACGTTTCTCCCATCTCCCACTCCAGGCAAAACCTTTCTCCCATCTCCCATTCCAAGTGAAGCCCGTGCTGGGCTCCCGAGGGTCCCCATGCAGATCCTCCCCTGCTCAGCCACCCTCCCCAGCGTGGAGCTGGCAGAGCCTCCCCGGGATTCCAGAGCAGCAGCAATTACTGGGGATGTTCTGCCAGGACAGATGTTTGCAGCTTTGCAGCCCTTGTATTTATATCCTGTCAAGGGGACATTGTCAAGACCACGGGCCTCTAATCTGACCTACCTTGAAGTGGCTAAACTCTTATAAACTTCAAGCAAAAATCCCCAGGTCAGTTACTTTTAGGATTGGCTGGGGTTGTAAAATACTATTATTTTTACAAACACACATAAACACAGAGGGGCTTTTTCAGAGCTGTGTTTTTGTAGGACTTATCAATACCCTCCACTGGGCACCCTGGATGCCTGGACTGCAGCAGCAGCTTTCTAACACTCCCTCCCTCAATCCTGCCGTGTGCTTTCCTTTATTTCCAGGAATCTCATCTCTGTTACCCTCAGTTCCTTGTTTGCAAGTGTATGAACTCAAGCAGTGCTGTTCTCATGCAGCTTCATGAAAACTATGTTATGTTTTTAGAATTTATCAGTGTGTTTACATTTTTCTCCTCTGGGAGGAGAAATGTGATGGACGGTGATGTTCACCATCCAGGTGGAAGAGTGGCAACCTGTGTAGCCAATCTCTTGACCTCTGTACAAATGTATATAAGTAATGGAGTCAGATAATAAAAGGTAGAAGCTTTCTCTAAACCTGCTGCATCTGCCTCGTTCTTCTTGAAACTGCCACACATCTCAGCACCCTCTGACTCTGTTTTTGTGGTTTCTGCTGAATCCTCTCTCCTCCTCAAGCCCTTCTGGAGGGTTCAGCTTTCCTGCAGGGCACTGCTGGGCTCTGGGGGGTGGGACTGGCTGCTTTGCCCTGGTATTTGGGGGCGGGAGAGGGGGAGGCAGCATTACCTGTCGAAGGAGGGTCTCTCCCCGGCGTCGAAGGCGTCCCGGAGCTGCCTGACCAGGTTGTCCTGGCCGGGCAGGCGGAAGATTCCCTCCTCACCCACACCGTGCTCCCGGATGAACTCGGCGCTTTTCTGCACCAGGATGGGCACCTGGTGCTGCCCCAGTTTCTGCTCATAGGCCATGGTCTCTGCCAGGTGCTGCCCGAACACCGCTGGGGACAGGGCACAAGGTCAGAGCTCAGCTCAGGGTGAGGCCTGAACTTTTAGCTTTCATGTTTTCCTGATTCTGTACTGCATTAGCAAATAACTTTGAACTTCATATAAAGTGTTAGTAAGTTCTCCTCACAGTAGCTAGAGAAAACAATCCTTTTCCAGCCCAAGGACACCATTGCAGCTTCAGGCCCAAAAAGTGCAAACGACAGTGAATTGAGGAGAGCAATCTGGGAGGATGGGACTTCATTACCTGAAGCTGTAATTAGACAATTAACCCCCATATGTAAATGGATCAAAACTTACAAAAGTGTGAAAACTTGTGACCTGTCATGTCCATCTTGGGTGTAGCCTCAGCTGGGTTCTGGTCCTGCCCAAGGTCTATCCTTTAAAGGGCTTTTAATAAATACCCACTTTATTCCTTTAACACTGTCTAGCCTCTGTTCCAGGTGGCCTCTCAAGGCATCAAGGACACTTCCCCAGCCCCAGGTGTCGGGGCCAGCAGGACCTGCTGCTCTGCCAGGCACCAGAACCCCTCTGGAGAAACAAAGTTCTGCAGGAAGCAGAGCTTTTCCCAAGGAAAAAATGGCCCAACAAAACCTTGTTCCTCCTCCAAATAACTGGCAGTTCTCAAAATGACTGAAAGCAAGCCCTGGGGGTTGCTGCCTCTGGAGCAGGATGCTGAGGGACACAGGGCACAGGGAGGGAAGGAAGCTCATCCCACAAAGCTGAGGAGTGTAGAAAGCACAGGAGACCACCAAGAAATAAGAAAAGATCCTTATGGAGATTTGGAACTGGAATTTTTTCTGATTCAGCTGCTTTTCTTGCCCCTCCCCTCTCCTGAAACTCCCCTGTTCCAAGGACAGTTGTGCTCCACAGGGACTGGTGCCTTTCCTTGGCATTGAAACTGGTATTTTCCTCCTGAACTCACTGGAGAAACAGTGCCTGAAGGGGGGAAGGCAGAGCCTGGACCCCAGCTCTTCCTCCTTGGAGCCTGGGGCATGGCCAGAGCAGGTAAATCCCAGTTTAATCTCTGGAATATCAATGGCAAAGGGTCCCCTGCTCCTCTGCCACATTCCTGCCATAGCAGTGCCTGTGGTGTGTTCACCTCATGCTCTGAAGGCTGAAATCATTCCCATGCATCCTCCAGAGCAGGGAAATGCAGGGAAACCTCACCTGGAACCACAAGGTTTGTCAGCACCTGCCTGCTCCTGGGGCTTTTTTCATTTGTCACTTGCTCACACTTTTAAATAATGACCAGAAATCTGTCACTGTGCACACCAGGAGCAAATTTCTCCTTTTTTGGCCTCTCTGCTTTGGTAGCTGCTATTGAATTTGTTATTTCACTGCAGATTTGTTGCTCTGGGGACACCTCCCCAGGGCTGTGGGAGTAGCAGCCAACTCTGCAAAACCACACCGAGATTTTGGAGATGCTTTTGCTGTTTTCTTCACACTCTGCAGCTATTCTGCTTCTTGGTGTGCACTAAGTTCACAGGACCTGGGCCATGGGGCTGCTCCCAGCTGGGCTCTGGCCAAAACCTCCCCCATGCAGGACTTCCTCTATAAGCTCATCTTGCCCCAGTTTACACTGAAGCAAAAAACCTCAAGTTTGGGGAGTTTTGCTATCTGCTAACCTGTATATTGACATAAAATGCAGCTCCATAGTCCCTGACTCTCTGCTGTCCTCTGTGCTGCTACAAATTTACATTTTCTTTCATATAAAGTCACTTAATTTAGCTGCAAGAGACCAGCAGCCTCCTAAGTTTAAAAAGGATCAGAGGCAGAGCCATTATTAAATATCAGAGCCAGCTGGGACAATGCCCTGAGAATTCCTGGCTCAATGCTCGTTTCAGCTGGGTGATGCTGCCTCCCCCAGGGCACAGCCTAGTCCAGTTTGGAGGCAGAAAAACTCAGGGATGCCGAGGAAAAACAGGCTGGGAGAGCTGGGGGTGTCCAGCCTGGAGAAGGGAAGGATCCAGGGAGAGCTCAGAGCCCTTCCAGGGCCTGAGGGGGCTCCAGGAGAGCTGGAGAGGGACTGGAGACAAAGGGTGGAGGTACAGGACACGGGGAATGGCTTTAAGCTGAAGGAAGAGAGATTTAGATGGGATATTGGGAAGGAATTCCCAGCTGGGAAGGTGGTGAAGCCCTGGCACAGGTCCATGCCTGAGTGTAAGGAGGGTGAGGGTGTGACCCAGGCAGGCTGGAGAGCAAAGGGGGGCAGAAAGGATGGGCTGAGCAAGAAAGGGCAACGGAAAAGCAAAGCCAGGAGACTGGCAGGTGAAATACAACAGTTTTTCAAGGCTTTATCCCTGAATGGGAGTTGTTCTCAAGAACATTTTCTGGGTCAAAAAGCCCACAAGGAGGTTGTGGAAGAAGATGAAGCCAGCCCAGAAATGTTCATCCAGGCTTGGCTCTCCTCCAGTGCCAGGGGCTGCTCCCAGAGCAGCTCCCAGGGGAGTCACAAGGGACACCTTAGAGCCCTGTTTTCCAGGGATTTCAGAGCCAAACCCTCACCCAGAAATGCTGCAGGCCCCAGGACAGTGGGAGATCCCCCCTGCAGGAGCTGTTCCTGCTCCTCTTTTTACCTCCCGACGCCGAGCCCAGCGCCCTCTGGATGGATTTCACCCACTCCTCCATCTCTGCCTGAGAATTGGCCATGAGCACGTAGGAGTCCTGCCCTGCCCGGTTCTGCTCTCCAGCCACCCCTGCAAAAACAACACATTTAAGGAGGAGAAAAGCCACATTCTTGTTGTTTTCTTAATTAAATGCTTCTGGCTCCGAATTTCCCCGTTAAAGCCCCGCTGGCTGCAGGGGAAATGGAGCTTTGACATTTCTCACTTTGAGATCTGCAAGGAAGGAACAGAAACTGCTGCAGCTGCAGCTTGGCAGAGCTTCCCTCACCCTGGGACACGGGCACAGACACACAGGGCCCTGCCCCAGCCCTGGGGGGTGGATGTTGAGAGCAAGAAATTGATTTTCCCAGGGAACAGCCCTCTGGGAACCTTGGAAAGAAAAGTGGGAGCACAAGGACAGGGAAAGGACTGGCCTGAGTGATTTTGTGTGGTCAGTCCAGCCCAAAAGCATGCAAAGAGGAGCAAGGCATCCTCACCTGGGACGATTTCAAAGATGAATTTCCCTCCATCCTCTGGGTTAGTGGACACCACCTTGATGGTGCTCCCCTGGAGGGACAGGCAGCCCTAGGACAGAGCAGAGCAACCCCCTGAGTGCCACCTCTGCCCTCAAACACCTTGCAGGAGATCATTTTATACAGATATATTCGTAAAGATACACTACAATGACTTTTCAAGCAATAAGGGCCACTTCTTGAATGCCTTTTTTTTCCAGTGAAGTGATTCTCAGAAGGAGAAAAACGGTTCTTTTGCTCTTTCCTATTTTTTTTCTCACTTCTCATGTCCTTTTAGCACTTGTTGGGAGTGGAAGAAGAGGACAAAGGAGAATGGACTTGGGAAAACCCCAGAACATCCTGTTTCTGCTGGGCAGGGGCAGGAAAATGTTCCTTTCACACAGCATCACTTAAACCCCAAAGCCAGCCCAAAGCTGGCAGAAGAGGAGTAGGGAAAAAGGAGGGAAGGGATGGGAAATTCACAAATAAAGTGGAAAACAGCCATTTCTGGTGGACCTTCCTTCCCCTGGCTGTGGGGGCTGGGGTGACTCAGCCCTGAAGGCCTCGTGGGGCAGGAAACGAGGCTGTGCCTCAGAAATGAAATTTCTCAACAATTTCAGCCTCCTGGAAGGCCCCGAGCTCAGCTGGGATCCCTGCTGGGACCCTCGGGGCTGGGTGCTGCCAGAAGTGCCATGAAAAGCTTTTCACAGCAATTTCTGTTCCCACATCCCATTTCCAGCTCCTCTCCATCACCCTGGCAATGGGAGCTGGATCCCACCAGGCTCAGCCTGGTACTCCCACCCTGAGGATCCACTGATCACCTTCCCCTTGGGAGCGTTTTGTCTTGAGAGGAGTTTTGCTGCTCGTAATACTTTGTAGAGGTTACCAAAATATTATTATTAAAAATTTTATTTTTTAAAATTTTGTAGCGGGAACAGCTTTTCCAGCAGATGGGACTTTTCCCTGGAATTTCTCCAAAGGGGGAAAAGGTGGTGAATACTCTAAAAGTGGGTTAGGGCATGGAGAAAACAGTGGAAAAATAATAAAATAAAATAAAATAAAATAAAATAAAATAAAATAAAATAAAATAAAATAAAATAAAATAAAATAAAGTAAAATAAAATAAAATAAAATAAAAATAATAAAATTTGGTGGGAAAACCACCTGATTTCTTCCAGACAAGTGTACTGGCCAGAGAGGAATTTCCTTCCCTTCCAGCTGTCTCTCCCAAGGAAGCAGCTGCCCTTTCCTGCCATCTGTCCAGCCCTCAGTCCTGCCAAGGCCTGGCTTGGGCTGACCCTCGCCCTCAGGCTGTGCTGAAAATGCTGCTGATTTCCTCTAAAACCTCCTGCAGGGGCCTTTCCCACTGAGAGCAGGGACAGAGTCCCTGTCTGAGCTGCCACCCCTGTGCCCCCACTGCTGCTCCTGCTGTCCTGGACACAGAGCTGAGCTCTCCTCCCCAGTTTGTTTCTCCAGGGAAATGGGAACAGCTCCCAGCTGGTGACTGGGCTGGGTTTTCCCAGCTCCCCAATTGTTGGGCTCAGAGGAAGCCAGCCCACAGCAGGCACCTGAGGAATTGAAATCCATCAATGAAGTTCCTGATCAGGACCTTTCATCTCTGTTGCTGCCCAGAGGCAGAAAACTCTTTTAATACCCAACCCCAGACCCATCCCAAAACATTTCATGGAATTATGGAATTCCAGAATGGTTCGGGTGGAAAAGATCATCTTGTTCCAACAAGGGAACATGTTTCCAGGGACATCTCCCACTTTCCCAAGCTGCTCCAAGCCCTGTCCAGCCTGGCCTTGGGCACTTCCAGGGATCCAGGAGAAGCCACGGCTTCTCTGGGAATTCCATCTCAGCCCCTCTCCATCCTCCCGGCCAGGAATTCCTTCCCAAATATCCCACCCATCCCTGCCCTCTGGCAGTTTGAAGCCAGTCCCCGTTGCCCTAGTAAAAAGTCTCTCCCCATCTTTCTTTCCAGCTCCCTTCAGGCACTGGGAGGCCACAATGAAATCCCCCCGAAGCTTCTCCTCTGCAGGGAGGGCAGCCCCAGGTCCCCCGGCCCGAAACCCCCGGCCCGGGAGCAGCAGCCTCGCCCCACCTGTGGCTTGGCATCGTCCTCGTCCTTGTAGTAGAGGAGCTGCTGTCCCCGGAGCACGAAGAAGCGCAGCTGCCAGTTCTTGACGATGGAGCGCTGCTTCTTCAGCCAGCCCAGCTTCAGCGGCCGCTCCGGGACATGGGGGGAGCCCGGCCCGGCCCCCGCCGGGTCCCCGCTCATCACACTGCGGGAGCGGGCTGTGGGACACAGGGACACGGTGTGGGGACACCACCGGGTGTGGGGACAGAGGAGGACACTGAGAATGGGGACAGAGGGACACGGGGAATGGGGACAGAGGGACACGGGGAATAGGGACAAGAGGGACACAGGGAGTGGGGACAGAGGGACACGGGGAGTAGGGACAGAGGGACACTGGGTGCAGGGACAGGGACACGGGGAATGGGGACAGAGGGACACGGGGAATAGAGACAAGAGGGACACAGGGAGTGGGGACAGAGGGACACTGGGAATGGGGACAGAGGGACACGGGGAATAGGGACAGAGGAGGACACTGGGTGTAGGGACAGAGGGACACTGGGTTCAGGGACAGGGACACGGGGAGTGGGGACAGAGGAGGACCCGGGGAGTGGGGACAGAGGAGGACACTGGGTGTAGGGACAGAGGGACACGGGGAGCGGGGACAGAGGGACACACGGAGTGGGGACAGAGGAGAACACTGGGTACAGGGACAGAGGGACACGGGGACAGGCTCTCTCTGCCGAGAGAACTGGCCCCAGTTTACAAAGGAAGTGGCTGCAGTAGCTGCCAGTGTGCGCTTCCTTCTTCCTGCGTGGGAGGAATTGTCTTGCAAGTGAGAACAAAATCATTAGCGCTATTTTTTGGGTTTGTTTGGTTTGTTTTTTGTTTTTTTGTTTTTTTTTTTAATGGGAGTGTGTGGTTTTTACACCCTCCCCGGAGCAGCAGTGACAGCAGAGTGACCCAAACGGTTTGGAGGTCACAGTTTTGCTCTGGGACAGCCTGGTGTTCCCAGTAGGGCAGAACTCACATCTCTGGGGCTGGAAAGTCTCCAAGGATGGAAAGAACACCAGAATGGATTTGGCACTGGGCAGGGCAGTGTCCCTGTCACCTGTTTGCATGGCCCCACTGGTGCCAGGGCTGGTGGCGTGGCCCTGTGGCATCTCCAGATGCCTCTGTGACAGCAAATGCCTCACAGGCATCACTTCCAGATGGGATTTTTTGCCTCTGGACCAGGCAGTGCAGCCCCCCAGAGCCAACCCAGCTGGGCAGAGTTTGCATTCATGGCTGCAAGGCAAAAATAATGCCATGACTGCAGGGGAATTTGGCCTCACTGGGGTCTGCACATGGTGATTTCCTGAGGTGGAAAACACTTGGCGTCCAGGGCTCCAATGGTTCAGTTCAGGATGTCCCCACTTCCCCTCCCAAAATCCCCCAGAGCAAGAAACCCCACTGGCTGTTCCTTTTGTCCTGTGGAGTACTCCAAGCTCACCTCCCACTACAAACCTGCCACAGGGTTGCAAATCACTTCCCAACCCCCAAAAAGGATTGTGAATCCCAAACCCCCAAAAGGATTGTGAATCCCCAATGAGCCTTCAAAGCACCCTGAGGATGCTGCACATTCAGTGTGTGCTGCCACAGGATGGCCCTGAAGAGGATGGGGTTGGAAACAGGGACATTGCAGAGGGAATTCCCAGCCAGCTCCTCTGAAAAATGCTGCTGCTGGGGATTACCCTGATGCAAAACCCAAATGGGGTTTCCAAAGTGCTCCTCCAGCTCTGGCAGCTTCTTTGCTCTTTGTCAGAGCATCTGCATTCCTCAGATTTTGTAAATATTACTGGTTCTCAGCAAAGTGTTCAGGACCCCAGAAATCACATTCCATCATGTTGTGTGGCTGTCTCTGAGTCCTCAGGGTGAGGATTTTTGGGGGATACCCTGCAGGGCTGGAGCAGCCACTGGGAGTGAGCACAGAGCTCAGCCCAGCAGTGTTGATATTCTAGCAGCACAAGGCTTGCAAGGAGAAATGGTGAGGTTTTAGGAAAAATGCAACTGTTTGCTGCCTTTTATGGGGGATATCAACCTGACCCTCAGCCCAACTCAGGGCTCTGCTGAGGGAAAGGGCTCTGCTGCATGCGGCTCCTCCTGCTCTCAGCCTTGAGCTTGGCTTGTCCATCCTTGCTGGAAATGAGGTTTATTCTCTCCCTCCTCACAGCCTCTCCCAGCCCAGTCAGGACTCTGGGTTCAGAGGGATCCTCTGGAGTTCCCTTTCCTGAGCATCAGCTCCAGGCTTGAGGTGTAGCCTGGGCTTGCTTAGTCCTGGCTTAGCCGTGTTCCTGCACCCCCACGAGCACCCTGGTGAACACACAGCTCCATTTTCCCTCTGCATGGGGCAGCTCTCCCTGGGCTTTGGGCCCATTGAAGGCCAAAGGAACAGTTTGTTATTTTTATTTCTTGCCCATGATGTGAGGGTTGAGGGGAGGGAGCTGCCCTGGGGCCCTTGGCTCTGCAGTGGAAAGTTTTCAGCATTCTCAAAATCAGAACCACCGAGGCCGTGGCTCCTTCTTCACCACTTGTCCAGCTCTGTTTGTTTTGTGCCCAGCTCAGGAGTGATGACCACCTCTGAATTTGGGATGGGGGTGAAGCTTTGCCCTGGTTGCAGAACTTGGAACCATCTCCTTATACAGCACATCCCTGCACGCTCAGCCCTGCTCTGGTCAGGGCAGGAAGGAGCCACGAGGAGCTTTGGTGGTGCACCCAAAGCATTTCCTGCACCAACGGCCTTTGGGGTTGGGCATTTCCTTCAAAACATCCTCACTCCTCCCACTGCAGGACCTCCAGCAGGGAGAGGTGCCCGTGGCCTGTTGCCCTCTCCCCAAAACCTGGAGCCCAAGTGCAGGAGAAAGGGCAGAGGGGGTCACCACAGTGTCCACACCAACACTGGCCCCTGGCCCAGAGCCTTGTCCTGGGCAGGAGCCCCCCCTGGCACCCCCCTGCTCCTGCCCTGGGGAATTTCAATAAAAAGCCAGTAAAAGAGCTCTCACCAGGGAATTTCTGTTTCATTGAAATAAAGAGCTTTGCGGTTTTCTGGAGTTTCCAAATGCTGCCTGTGCCACAGCCAGGGCTGGGCTGAGGAGGGGGAAGTGTCCCCAGGCTGGGAGCAGCCAGTGAGGGCGGTGGCAATTTGCAAATATTGCAAACATTGCAAACAGTTGCAAATGTGACTTTACATTTCTGCAAATGAAGAGACAGTGCACACACAAACACACAAACCCACTCACGTGCACAAACCCACACTCATCCAGCAGCTGGAAGCTGCAAAAAGCACCAGGGATTTCATCACAAGCACATCATTTTCTTGAAAAACAGCAATTCCTGGTACCAGCACAGGTTCAAGCCTCTGTCCCATCTCCACCCTCTGCTCCCCAGCACCCTTGGTATCTCCCCTGGCCTTTTTTTCTGAGCTGCTGATTGACTTCATCCACTCCTTCACAGCCTCTGGGCAAAAAAAAATATTAATTATCCTAGGAGTGAGCAGTGCAGGAGTCCAGGATGCTTCTGTGATAATTCTGTGGGGATTTCTCCCCCAGAGTGTGGGAGATGGCACTGAGCCTCTGCCCAGCTTGAGTTTCTGGGCCTTCCAAGGTCTCACCCTGCATTTGGGGCTTCCATTCCTTCATTTTGAGCTTTGTGTGCAGAGAATGGTTCGACCACTCTGATAAAAGCAGCTTCAGACAGAAATCCAAGTTGCCTTTGCAGGAAAATCCAGCCAGGCCTACCCTGCACAGGAAGGGAGAGCAGGGCAGAGCTTTCTCTGCTTCTCTGGGCACTCTGTGCTAGGGCCTCCCCACCCTCACAGGGAACAATTTCTTCCCTATAGCTAACCTAAATTTATTTCACCTAAACCAATTTTAAGCCAAATTTTATAACCACCCTAAAATCTGGCAATGATGAAAGCAGACAGAGCTCGATCAGTGTTGCAGTTTTGCTCTCCCAACCTCTGCTCCTTGGACAAATCCAGGCCCAGCCTGGCCCTGGCAATGTTTTGGCACCAATGCCAGGACCATGGATGGCCTGGGCCTCAGAGCATGCACAAGGCTGGGCTCTGCAGCCCCTCCCTGGCCACAGCATCATCATCCCTAAATCCCCTCCCTGGCTGCTTGGCCCAAACCCAGGCTCTGCTATTTTGCCCTCGGAGCCCACACAGGGATCCTGTGCTCCTTCCCAAAGGTGCTCTCTGGTGGTTTCTGTACTGGAGAAGGATCCCAGGGTGGATGAGAGCCCTGCCAAGCCTGGGCAGGGGTGGGAGGTGGGTCAGGAAATCCCAGGGCAAGGCTGTCCCACAGTCCTGGGAGCCCAAGGGCTCCTCAGCACCCCTGAGAGGAAACCACTGATGTCAGAGGGGCTGGGACACCTGAGCCAGGGCCAGGTTCTTTCCTCCAAACTGGGCCACGCCAACATCCCTGGGCCTGAGCCTCACCTCCTGCAAGCTTTGTGCCACCAGAATGGGCCTGGGTGGTTTAAACCCTTCCAAACCTGGATTTTGGGGGGCAGCAGCCCTGTCCCCTTGTCCCCCTGTTCCCGCAAGCATCCCTCACTGACAACTTTGCAAATCACTCCTTACAAATCATTTGCAAATCATCTACTCTCTCTCAAAAGTGGCACTTGGGGGCCAGGTCCCCACACTGAGGCCAGAGCCAAAATCTCATCTGGGCTTGGCCACAGCCACCCCCGGGCCCTGAGCCACCCCCAGGCACCGCTGCAGACACAGAAGGGCACAAAGGAGCAATCACAGTACCTATTTTGGCAGCATCCATCTTCAGGTTGAAATCCCAGTTCCGTGGCAGCTTGAGGGACATTTTGGATCAGGAAGGTCTTTTTTTTTTTCCTCAAGGTGAATTTGCTTAGGAGATGGGCTGGAACCAAGCCCTGATGGTCCCGCGGGGACTGCCCCACAAACAGCAGCAACTCAGCGAGGGTCGATTTGCCAACGAGCTTCCTGCCTCTGAGAGCAGCTGTGAAAAACCCCATAAAAGTCCTTTCCTGCCCTGCTTTCCTGCACGGCTCTGGCTTCCCCAGCGCTGCTCTCAGGTGGTGCCTGGGGTAGTCCCCTCCCTGTCCCCTGTCCTGGCTGACAGGGACATGCAGCCCAGCCCAGGGCTGCTCCCCATGCGCCGCTCGGGGCATTTGAGGAAGTGGTGTCAGGAGCTCTGGGTGTCCTCCTGTGCTCTGAGAGCTGCTCTGAGGAGGAACAGCCCAGCTCAGGGCTCCGGGAAATGTTCTGCTCAGGGGGAAAGCTCAGGGTGACACCTGTGCCTGTCCTGGAGCATCCTCTGATGGCACTGGGGTCTTTGATTTTTCCTATTAATTGCTGACATGTCCCCATGGCTGATTTAAGGTTTTTACAGTGGTAAAAGCCAAATGGGGATGAAATGAGGCAGCTCTGGGAGAAAAGGCCATGGAAATCAGAGCGGTGAGCACTAAGGGATCTTGGAGCCATGGAACAGGCTGTGTTGGGAAGGACTTTAAGCTCATCCAGTGCCACCCCTGCCACGGGCAGGGACACCTTCCACTGTCTCAGGGCTGCTCCAAGCCTGGTCCATCCTGGCCTTGGACACTTCCAAGGATCCAGGGGCAGCCACAGCTTCTCTGGGCACTCTGTGCCAGGGCCTCCCCACCCTCACAGGGAACAATTCCTTCCCTATATCTAACCTAGATTTATTTCACCTAAACTAATTTTAAGCCAAATTTTATAACCACCCTAAAATCTGGCAATGATGAAAGCAGACAGAGCTCGATCAGTGTTGCAGTTTTGCTCTCCCAAAACTTTGCATCTCCACAGTGTCTGACCAGCCAGCGGTGACAGCTCAGGAAATGGATTCCACCAAATCTCACAACAACTGATGGGAACTGCTGTGACTTCCCAGCCATGGCAGAGTCCCCCCAAAGTCTGCTGGAGGCTCCAGCCCCATCTTCTCCCACCCTGGGAAAGTTCAGGCCCTGTTAAGAGGGAAGTTGCCTTGAGCAGAAGCAGGAACAGCAGCAGGGGGATGAACAAGGACATGGCTGATGGTTCCCGTTGTAATTCTCAGCCCAGCTTTGTGCCCAGGAGGCACCAAGCCACCTCCAAAGGGGATTTTTTTCAGTGTTGTAACATAAACTGAGGAAAGGAAGGAGCTGGAGCCTGCACTGGGTGCCCGGTCATAGCACAGTCAGGGTGGAGCCTGCTGGAGTTAGTTAATTTAGGTTTAATTTGGGTTCATCACAGCTGAAAAACTACTTTGTTGCTCTGGGCAGTGACTGGAGCCAGCTCAGAGATCCCCAGCTCACAGATTCCGCTGCCCAAAGTCCAGAGAATATGACAGTGTGGAATTTCACAGCAGAGCAGCCCAGGACGTTTCCCCAGCCTGACGAGATTAACCCAAAACCCTGCTCTGAACCCCAACCCCTCAACTGGCTCCATTTCTGCTGTACCCTGAGCAGAGGGCCCTGAGTGAGCCCTGAATTAAGCACCATTTTGAACTCTCAGTAATATCTGCAGGCAGCTGAAGGAGCTCACACATTTTGATCCTTTTTCCCCTCAGCCTGGCTGTCTGTGGCAGCCTGGAGCCCTTTCCCAGCCGTGTCATGGGCAGGATGTCACGAGGCCCTGTCCCCTCCTCCAGAACGGAAACTCTGCTTGAGCCCAAAACTGCACTTCAGCCCGAGGCTGTGGTCACAGCACAGAGCTCAGCCCTCCCTGGCACCCCAAAACAGCCCCTGTGAGCACCCCAGAGCTGCTCCAGCCCCCTCCTGCTCAGGGACCTGGCAGCTGCCTCCAGGCTTGGGAAAGGACATCACCAGATTGATTTCTTAGCCACCCCTCAGGGCAGGCCCCATTCCTGAGCTGAACCATGGAATTGGAAGGGACCTGAAGAAGATTCAGCTCCACCCCTTTCCACACCTTCCCCTCTCCTGTCCCATCCAGCCTGGCCTTGGACACTTCCAGGGATCCAGGGGCAGCCACAGCTTCTCTGGGCACCCTGTGCCAGGGCCTCCTCACCCTCTCAGGGAAGAATTCCTTCCCAATATCCCATCCAAACCTTCCATGCCTCAGAAGGACCTAAAAAAGGCCAATCCCAGCCCATAAAATTGTTTTTACATCCCTCTTCCATCAGGATCTCGTGCACAGCAGGTCACAGGGAGGCAGCCTGGGCTCGCTCACTGTCTGGGACTGGAGCACAGTGAGCACCAGGATTCCCACTGGGAATCTGCAGTTTTCCATGTTTGACCGAATTAAATTGGCCCAGGATTGGGGGGAAAGCAGGGGGGAGCCCTGGCTGAAGGGCTGGCACTGGGCTGGGCTGTGCCATCACCTCTGCTGGCACTGTCACACACAGCCCTGGTGCTGCAGCTCCACGGCTGCCTGAGGACTCCAGGGTCCCTTTTCTGGCAGATTTACCACCAAAGGATGGGTCAGCTCTCAAATTGCTTCACCTACTGCTGAATATTAAATATTGCTGCCCAGCAATCCCCTGTTGAGTGTGGCAGTTGGGTTTGGAGTCACCTCACAGGGTTTCCATCGAGCTCTGCTGTTGCTGGAGGCTGCATTTGCCTGCCAGTGCTCACACAGTGACAGGAAGCCCTGGGAGGCAGCTGAGGGGCTGCTTTGGCTTAGCTGATAAGTCAAAAAACAGACAAAATAACACCAGAGCTAAAAATAGCATTTAGCTGGGTAAACAGAGGACTCTGCCCTCCTGACCCCCAGCAAGTCAGGAGAAAGGGCTGAAATGAAGGAATAATTTATGGTAAAGGGAACTCGCAATGATTTTTAACATTCCCAGTGAAATCTTCAGGTAAAAAAGGGGGGAGCAGGGCCAACGCTTCCCTCATCACTGATCATGATAAGCCTGGATCCAAGCCCAGGGTCACCACAAATCCCACAGGAAATGTGGCTCTTCATGTTCAGGTCTTGTCCGGCCCACCTGTGTCCTTGGCACAGCCAGGTCTGCTCTGCACAAAATCCCTTAGGAATGAGAGCTACAGGGCAAGGAATGAGGGAACGTGAGTTTGGAGCATCCCACAGCACTGAATGAAACTCCTCCACGGATAATGGAATTTATATTTATTTAACAGTAACATACAGTATATAAATAGGGTAAATACTTTAAAATATACAATATTTCACATTCGAACATTCGGTCAAAGAAAGGCAACTCTACGTGTGTAGCTAAAACTGGAATCAAAACAATACACAGAGAAAGAAGCTGGTGGTGGGAAGGGGCTGGAGATCAGGAATTGCACAGGGATTACAGGAGCACAGAGCTGCCACCCCGGGGCTTCCACGTGCTGCTCTTTGGGACTGAGCTGTCCCCAGGAGGGGCTGGGTGGGCACACACAGCCCTGCCCTGCTCCCACCACACAGAGGGGGAAGGGAGGGAGGACAGGATCCCCCCCAGCCAGCATTGGGGGGGCTCACTGCACACAGGGGATGCAGGGGACATTTTCTGGAATGTGACACTGGGATTCCACAGCCAAACTCTGGGGGATGCTGCAGGATCCCAGCTCCATGAGCCACACGAGAGCTGCCCCTCAGCTCAGGGGCACTGCTGAGTCCAGGGAATTCTGTTTAACTCAGGGAAATCTGTTTAACCCTGGGAATGGCTGTTTAACCCAAGGAATGCCTGTTTAACCCAGGGAATTCTGTTTAACCCAGGCTGATCCCACAGCATGGCTGCAGAACCCAGGTCTGGTGCTTCCCCAAGCGTGGGCTGGCCCTGCCTCCCACCTGCAACCTTCACCTGGGCCACAACCAGGCAGGAAAAGCAAATTCCCACCGAGGTGTCCACAGGTCCAGCACAGCTGTGGGTCAAACCCGTGTCCCAACCTAATCAGCCCCTAAAAAACAAACCCTGGGGGTGTCCAGTGTCCTGCCCAGCACACCCCAGCAGCTTCCCAGTGCCATCCCCATGGACACTCCCACCTCCCTGGCTGCCTGGTCAGTGACACTGGTGCAGAGGTGGCTCCTACACCAGCCTGTGACCTTCACACCAGGCAGATCCTTCCTGTCCCTTTCTCCCAGCCCACACACACAAATCCCAGCTGGCACCACCTCCCCTTTCTTGCTTTGCTCTTCCCTTTGGAGCTTCCCTGCTGCTGGAGCCTGCTGTGAATCACTTTTTGGTGCCATGCTGAGCTCAAGCCCTGCAGCTGCAGAACTTCCCCCCATCTCTCCTCACCCACCATCCCTGGGGTCACTCTGGCCCCTCCACACCAAAATTCCCAAGAGCTGCAGCATCACCAGGGTCCTGCAGGGCCACGTGTGCTGCTGCACATCCCTGGGCAACAGTTCCACCCTCAGAAATAGCCAAAGTCAGGAACAGCAGCTTTTCGTCTTTCCTCAGGGAGTCACAAACTCCCCAGCCCTGGCAGTGCTCAGACTTGGAGGAGACATTCCCTGCCCATGGCAAAGGAGGTGGAACAAGATTTTAAGGCCCTCTCCAATCCAAACCCAGGATCCAACTCCTGATCCTGTGAGTTCAGCTGCACAACTTGCAAACAATCCAAACAACCCCCACCTCCCTGCATCCACTGTTCCCACTCACTTTAATGAGCTTCCATGCAGGAAACCTTTCCCAGGCAGCTTTCCCCGTGAGGACCAGCCCAGGTTTGGAAGGGAGGACACAGGAATAAAACTGATCAGGGTATTTCTGATCAGGGAAGCCACCCACAGGCAGAGCTGCTGCTACTGCTGCTTCTCTCGCAGCTGCTCCGTGGAACTGCTTTGCCCTCCAGTGCCCACATGCAGCATTTACACCCCCGGGAAAGGCCCAGACCTGCCCCAAACCAGAGCCTGCAGCAAAGCTTTGCCCCACTGATTACAGCAGAAGGGGAACAAAAGGTTTAAAGCAGACGAGCAGGAGACTAAAGACCCACCGAAGAAATTTCTCACTATGAACAGAGCACAGCTTTGTAATATTTATCAACACTGTCACTTCTGCCTGTGACTCAACAGCCACAACAAGGGATTTTGGCAATGGGCAGGGAAAATCCAAAACAGCATCAGCTGGTCCAGCCCCCCAGGGCAAAGCAAACCCTGGTACTCCACCCTGCTCCCTTGGTTGCTCCTGGCAGGGGCCTCACTTTACCTCACTGAACTCAGGCAAAGTGAGTTCAGTTAAACACAGCCCAAATACTGTCCCTGGGCAATGCCAGATGGAAGCACCTCCATTCTCCTCTGCAGTTTCTGTATCAGGGGCTTGGACCAAAATGGGTTCCATCGACAGAAAATAAACCCCTGCCTAATTCAAGCTGGAAGGGAACAGTGTCCACAACCAGGAAAAATCTCTGTGAACACCAAACCCAATCCTGAACTGGCTCAGTGCAGAACCTTGCCAGCACCAGTTGAAAATACTTTTTAAGAACAGAGCCTTCTCTGCAGCCTGTGCTTTCCATCGAACACCTGCATTTGGAGCACAAACCTCAGCTCCTGCTCAGGGACGCAGAGCACCACAGGCCTACAGAACTGTAGGAGAGAGGCTGGCACCTGTGCCGTGTATTCACACACACTCAGGGCGAATGAAAGCAGTGGCATAATCAGAATATGGAGTAAAAGCTCTGAATTTGGGGTATTTTCAGGTGGTTTGTTTTCTGTTGATGCCAAGCCAGCTCGCAGCAGGAACAGGTCTCACATGGGGCGTCTGTGGCTAAAGGGTTGTGGCAGCAACTGCCTGAAAACACCAGTGTACTTCTGTGTGAGTTCTCCCTGTCACTTGTTCCCCAGGTTAAAATAAGGTTAAGTTTCTCTCTCCCAATCACAAACTATGGAAAGAAGGAAAATCAGAGTCATCTCGTGTTTGGGAACATCGCATGAGGTGTAAATGGGGATACTGTCACTATTTGATTAAAAAAAAAAGAAAGTTTTCAAATCTTTAGGGCTCTCGTTTTTAAATAATAAAAAAATGTGACAAAATAAAGGAAAGGATGTGGATAAAACTTGCAGCTATAAAGTACAAACTATTTCTGACAAGATTCAGCGAGTGAAGCAGGACAGAAGCCTGCAGAGAAATAAACCCAGACTGAAATGCAACACAGACCATGGAAAACTCAGCAGCATGACTTCTACAACTCAAGTAACAAACAGACATGATCCCTGAAAGAAAACAAAACCCCCAGCTGGAGCTGGAGCCCACCCAGTGACGAAACTGGCTGGAAACTGCTCCCCAGGTTACTTCAAATATCCCAGTGTGGGGTTTCCAACCTTGGATAAATGAAGAAGTGTGGTTTTTAAAGGTTATTTAATGGGGAAAAGACAAACCAAGTTATTTAAAAGTTGTTCTCACTTGGCAGGAGTTGCTCAATGAAACTTCAACATTCTTTAAAACTTATTTACTTCCATCAGTTTTGGAAGAATCTGAACCTCCCACATTCCCACACACAACTGCCACTTCCTTGACTCCTCGTCCCCCAGTCTGTTTCTGGTTTAATTAGTTACAGAAATCTGATGTGCCAAAACATCAGCCCTGAAGGGAGGGAATGTGAGACGCTCTGCAGAAGCAGCAGGTGAGAGCAGCTGCAGGTGCAGGGCTGGGCAGAGGAAATGGGGCTGGGTTAGTACAAGATCCTCTTCCTTGTGCAAGGAGATTCCCACAGGCAGGAACTGCTGGGATAATTCCCAGTGTACTCCCAGTTGTCCCTGGAGAGAAGGAGGGTCCCCAGAGCTGCCAACCTGAGCACAAGGGCCAGGGGAGAACACAGCCCCAGGCTCTGCATTCCCTGCCAAACCCACTCCCAGGGAAAGCTCATCTCTGCCCACACTCCCCGAGGGTTCAGAACAGTCCAGCAGGACAGTCACACGCTCCTGCTCCACCCAAGTCCTTCCAAGCCTTAACTCCTTCTCAGCTACAAACCCAAGATTTGCTCATTTGAACCAAAGCTCTATAAATATATTATTTAAAAAAAGAATAAACCACAAATGCAAACATTTACCAAGAAAGGAAGAAAAGTTACAGTGAAATGAGGCCTTGTTATTGTCTTAAATCAGGCAAGCCAGGAATTCCCTGGAGGAGGCCTGTCTGTTCTCAGTCCTGTTCCAACCACCTCCTGTCTATGCATCCTCCAGGCTCCCCAAAATTCCCCTGTCCACCAGGTGTGCTTTGAGTGTGTTGAAGATGTGGAGTTGCTGGTCTGGCCTCAGGGTCAGGAACTGCTGGATCAGTTTGCTTGGGTTGGGACCTCTGGAACACAAAAGCATCGTCAGCAATGGGGCTCCAGTGAATTCCATCAGAATAATGGGCTGAGATTGATTGCTGTGCTATCCATTCATTCCCCAGCTCTACCCTGGGAGCCTAACTCCTTTTGGGATATGGAAATGGACTCAAAAAGCACAGAAGGCTGAACTGTAAACACAAAATAACATCCCAAACCCAATCTATCTGAAGAGGATTGTGTGTCTTTTCAGCAGATGCTCCCCCTCAGAATTCAAAGCAGAATTCAATTCATAGACAGTTATTCAGCTCCCCCAGCACATCTTTCATGTACCCACAGGCTTCTTTCCTCTGTGCTTGGCTGCAGAATGCTCGTCAGTGCTGCAAAATTAGATTTGCCTGCTTGTTTGACTCTAGAAACCTGTCCAGGATTCCCAGAAGGGACACGGAGGAGTTTCAGTGGGACTGGAATGAAACAGCCCATGGGAAGTGAGGGTTGCATTTCCAGCTCTGCTGAAGAACCTTCCCCTCCTCAAGCCCCAGTTTCCTCTGCCTTGTATTTTCAGCTGTTAAATCTGTCAGAGAGCACAAGTGCCTCTCCTCCCAGCCCTGGGAGTGCCAGAAGGCCCAGCCCAGCAGGGCTCACCCACCTGATGAAGCTGGCAATGTACACGTTGACAAAGGTGGCCATCAGGTACTGGCAGTCGAAGCGATCCATGATCCCCCCGTGCCCCGGGATGGTGTTGGCAAAGTCCTGTCAGAGCAGAGGGATGGCACTGAGCCCTTCCCAGCATCTGTGCTGGCTTTGGTGCCCCCACACATCACGCTCACCCCCTGTCCCAGTTCTTCCCAGAAGGCAAAGTCAGACCAAGGAAACATTTTGTTTCATGTCTCCCTGGCTCCAGAAGTTTCTCCTTTATGAAGCTGCTGGTGCTTGAGGGGCAGCGAGGCTCAACTCAGCTCTGTTACTCAAAGGTCAGGGAAGGCAAATGTTTATCTGCTGCCACCCTGCCTTGCCTTTCAAAGCATCTTAACTGAGCACAGGCTGTTTATATGTGAAACCAGCCTGCAAGACATCAAGGGAAACCTCAGGTTGTAAAATTTCCTGCCTGGGTCTTCCTTCCTCTACTTGCACCACAGCAGGGTTTAGAATATCACAGTTAAAATCTTAAGGTCTCTTCCCTTTTGGTCAAAAACCCAGATCCTGCTCCAGCATTTTATCTGTGACTGACCAAACTTCCCTTCCCTTCCCTTCCCTTCCCTTCCCTTCCCTTCCCTTCCCTTCCCTTCCCTTCCCTTCCCTT
>JANPWX010019927.1:73861-86957 GCA_024734555.1 Trochalopteron elliotii
GGGTCACAGCTGGGGTTTGGGGGTGCCTGTGATGGGCAAAGCCTCTGCCTTTAGGCAGCACTGCTCAGCTGGCCTCTGCCTCCCAAAATCCCACACCGTGTGCCCCCCAAAATCCTCCATCCTGTGATTCCCAAAATCCCACACCCTGTGCCTCCCAAAATCCTCCACCCTGATTCCCAAAATCCTCCACCCTCTGCCTCCCAAAATCTTCTATCCTATGATTCCCAAAATCCCACACCCTGTGCCCCCCAAAATCCCCCATCCTGTGCCCCCCAAAATACCACACCCTGTGCCCCCCAAAATCCCACTCACCTGCTCCATACCTCCCAAAACCCCCTTTCTGGAGCCCACTTTTGGGGTTTCTGTGCCCCAAAAGCCCCATTCCTGCCCTCTCCACAGCCCTTATGTAGTGACAGGACAAGGGGAATGACCTTAAGCTGCAGGAGGGCAGGGTTAGATGGGATACTGGGAAGAAATTCCTCCCTGTGAGGGTGGGGAAGAGCTGGAATGGAATTCCCAGAGCAGCTGTGGCTGCCCCTGGGATCCCTGGCAGTGCCCAAGCCCAGCCTTGATGGGGCTTGGAACAACCTGGGAGAGTGGGAGATGTCCCTGCCATGGCAGGGGTGGCACTGGGTGGGCTTTGAGGTCCTTTACAACCAAACCACGGTGGGATTCTGTGATTTTCCTTTACAATTGCTGCCAGCACAGGTCACTGTCAGCCCAGGTGAAGGCTCAGGGGCACACAGGGGATGAGGAGCTGCCCCTCACTCACCAGCTGAGTGTCCTGAACCAGGGCAGGTCATAGGAGTGGTACACGTTGTAGCCAATGGTGATGATCTCGTGGAAACACTTGATCTGGACACACATCACCTGCACAGAAAGGACATCCAGGGACTCTAATTCCTGCTGGTTAAACACCTCTTCCCTTGAGGAGACAAAAACCAAGCACGTGCAGAGCACAAGGTCCTTTAGCAGTTGCCATCAGCCCTGCAGGAGCCTCCCAGTCCCACATGGGAAGCTCAGGATGGCATTTTTCCCTCCCAGTCCCACATGGGAAGCCCAGGATGGTATTTTTCCCTCTCAATCCCACATGGGAAGCTCAGGGTGTCATTTTCCCCTCCCAGTCCCACATGGGAAGCTCAGGGTGTCATTTTCCCCTCCCAGTCCCACATGGGAAGCTCAGGGTGTCATCTTCCCCTCCCAGTCCCANTTCCCCTCCCAGTCCCACATGGGAAGCTCAGGGTGTCATCTTCCCCTCCCAGTCCCACATGGGAAGCTCAAGATGGCATTTTCCCCCTCAATCCCACATGGGAAGCCCAGGATGGTATTTTTCCCTCCCAGTCCCACATGGGAAGCCCAGGATGGCATTTTTCCCCCTCAATCCCACATGGGAAGCTCAGGGTGTAATTTTTCCCTCCCCCTTTCCCCTGCAGGAGGTTTCTAACAACCCCTTGTGTGTGCTCCAACTGCAGCCGAATACTGACCAGCAGATTCCTCCCAGGTTTCCTCCATGGAGAGGAGAATCCAGGATCTCTAGAACACGAGGCCCTGAGCTCCCCACCAACCTCTCCCCACTGCAGGGAAGCTCAGGACACCCCTCTGGAGCACTTACTATTGTCATCAAGACCATGGGGCCCAGGTAGATGATGATGAAGAAGAAGGTGATCATTGCCAGTGTGAGGATGCCTCTCACCCACCAATTCTTCCATCTGGGCCACAGAGAAGGAAAACATCAGAGAAAGACAAGACAGAGCAAAGCAGCCAAACAGTCCTTCTGTTCTCTGTGTGTCACAGGAAGGAAATTGAGCCCTGGAAACCCCAAGTTTCCTCTCAGTGGTGCAGAGAGACCTTGATGTGCTGATAAAGGCCTGGCTGCAGCAGCTGCACTTTGGCCTCACTAAATGCAGAAAGCTGAGCACCTCCCAGGGCACTGAGATGGGACAGGGCAGCCTCTGCTCCTGCTCTGCTGCAGCTTTCCCACACCTTGGACAAGCTGCAGGATAAATTCAAATGAAATGGGGACAACTCCCCCTCTCCACACTGCTCTCCATGAGGAGAGATCACCCCTGGCATGTTGTATGCTCACTGCTTTCCTGCTGGGAGCCTCTCCCACCCTCAGAGCACACTCAGGAAAACACCTTCTCCTGTCATATAAACAAATCCATTTCCTCCCAGGCAGTTTGTGGAGACCATCCCTGGCTTGTTCCCAAATCCTGTCCTTATATCAGTGCAGCTCCTCAAGCATTCAGTTACAGCAGGGGCTGAAAGCCCCCACAGCTCCAACCTTTGCTGTCCAAGTCACCCACAAGCTCTGTGGGGCTGCTCCACCCAGGCCTGGACCTGCCAGGACCCAGCAAGCAGCAAAACCCCCCCAGCACTGCTCTGCCCCCTCCCTTCCCACCCAAACCCCTGACCCTGCTGCTCCCCATGGTCTTGGGGCAGGGAGAGGCTGGGAAGAGGCTGCTCCTTCAGCTTCCAGCAGCCCCCAGGTCCATGGGGAACCACGGGGAAGGTGCAGAGCCCTGGAGGGGCACAGGAGGATGCTCAGGGGTTGTTACCTCGAGGACAGGTTGGACAGAGCCCTGCTCAGGGGGTGTTACCTCGAGGACAGGTTGGAGAGGGCCCTGTTCAGCACCTCTGGGGTGTCATCTGAGGTTGGCACTGGGGAGGAACCCCCAAACTCGGATTTGCTCTCACTGTCTGATGCTGTCTCTCCATCCAGCTTGTTCTCAGACTCTGACTCCTGCAGGACAAAGAGAAACAAGGAGCTTTAGCAGCCACTCTGGAGGAACCCCTTGGCTCCAACACTTACCACCACTCTGCTTCTGCACCGGAGAGGGAGGAGGAGAAAATATTCTGGCTGTTACACAGGGATAAACACACGAGAAACACCCTCAGATGTTTTAGGTGGCATCCAGGAGGGGTTTGAGGGTCCCTCAGCCCCAGCAGCAGGCACAGAAGAGGGCCTGTTTCCCCTGCAGAATTACAGATGCCTCGAGGTTGAATAATGGGCATCTCCAAGAGCAGCAAGTGCTCCAGGGCTTGTTAGCAGGAATTTTTACAAGGTCCCAAGCCCCAGGCAGGTCTCAAAGAATGTAACACTGCCCAAATAAGCCAGGAAGGAAAGGCCTCCAAGTAAACAGGCTCAAGGCTTCCAGATGGACTTCTGAAGTGCTTGAGGACACTAAAAATAACACTGAGCCCATCCTCAGGCAGCTGAGGAGGAAGAGCCTGGCTTATCACCCTGGCCCAAGCATCCCCTCTGGCCACAGGAGAAGCCCGAGGTGCTGCAGAGGGACACATGTGCTCTGTTTTCCCTGCCCCTTGGACTGCTCCAGCACTCAGCCCTGTGCAAAGTCCTGTGTTTGGGGGTAAATAAACCCAAGGGAGGCAGGTTCCTGAAGGCTCTGCCCCAGCCCAGGGCTGGGAAGGGGATTACAGGTGAGTCCTGGCTCTTCCTAGTGGCACTTTTCACCCTGGCCCAGCCCCTGAACAGAGGACAAACCCACAGCTCCACATTTTGCCCCTCATTTCAGCAGCACAGCTTCATCCTGCTCCTGCAAGCAAGGAAGGAAAAGGGCACTCCCTGGGGAGCATCCAGGCAAGGCAGAGTCCATGCCCTTGGCCTCAGCCCCCAGTTCTCTGAGAACTCCCAGAGAAGTGACTTTGCCTGCAAAGAAAAGCTCAGGGGGAGCTGAGCTGACAAATGCTGGGAGCTCTCCAAACAATGAGAATTCATCCCCTGGGGCTTCCAGGCAGCTCCAAAACAACAAATCTGCTGGGTGCAGTTCACGGCTGGGGGAATTTGCAGTTCAGCAGAGCAGGAAGGCAGGAGCTGCTCCCTTATTTAAAGCAGGAAAAGGTAATTACTGCCCCAGCTGGAACGTGTCAATGGCTGCAGGCCAGGATCTGAAATCAGCCAAGGACAGTGAGGCACTGTCAGGTGGAGGCAGCTAAAAATACCTCAGTGATGTCAGAGATTATTCCCAGGGATGAGCAGATCTCCAGCCATGCACCAGCAGCACCCAGTGTCACCTCGTTGTCACTTCCCTCCATGCTCCTCCTTTCCATTCATCCACTGGGAAGGAAGAGTTTGGGTTTGCTTTCAACCCAACACCTCTGCCAGCCCTCACACAGCTTTGGGGAGTTGGCAGTGAAATGCAGCCTGGCTTTTTTTCAGGTGTTCTTTAACTGACCCACAAAATCCTTCTGGGCCTCAGATTTTGGAGAGATGTAGTGCCATTTACCTGGGAACACAAATCCATAAGGCAGCTGCAAATGGCAGCAGGCAAAGAGACTGGAAATGATAAAACTCCCTGGAGACAACAGATTTGGCATCTTCTAGCACAGCACAGGTCAGGGTTTGGGCAATCTATGTTCTGTATTTAGCTGCAGCCCCTGCTCCCATTGCAATGCATTCTCCAACAAAAGGATTCTCTGCAGAATTCCCGAGAGCACTGAAATAGCTCCAGCCAGACCAAAATCAGCTTCTCCTCTGTACAGCCTAAACTTCAAATCCTCAAGCACGTTTCTCATGCACTCCTGGTGTCCCTCACCCCACACAGGTCACCAGCCTGGAAGGATCCAAGCACCACCCCTGTGTTTTACTCCCCAAAGTGCAAAGCAGGCAATTCCTGCCTGGGGCCAGGAGGACCAGAAGCTTCCCAAAGTGCTCAGAGACCAAAAGAAAGGGAAAGAGCACTTGTGCCTTCCTCACTTCCACCCCTGGGTGGAAAGAAAAGCTGAGGTGATCAAAGAAAAGGTCAAGGACTGAGGAATCTGATGGTGCAACCAAGCTGATGTCCTGATCCATTCCAAAGTCTGATCCCTGTCACAGCCTCATCCCTGCTCACCCTGATCCCTGCTCACCCTGATCCCTGTCACAGCCTCATCCCTGCTCACCCTGATCCCTGCTCACAGCCTGATCCCTGCTCACCCTGATCCCTGTCACAGCCTCATCCCTGTCACAGCCTCATCCCTGCTCACCCTGATCCCTGTCACACAGCCTGATCCCTGTCACAGCCTGATCCCCGCTGTGCCCAATCCCTGCCATATCCCAGCAATGATTCCCTACACTGACTGCACCCCACGGGCTTTGCAGGTGAATCGATGTCAAACCACATCCCTGCCTGCAGGGTGAGGCCAACCCAAAGCTCATCTGCAAGGAGCTCTGGGCTCCAAGAGCAGGAGCAGAGCCCCACCGGGTCAGGCCAGCTGCTCCCCCCTTCACCCTGGGCACTGCCAACAGCACAACACCCACGGCTCCCCCAAACACTGCCAGGTTGTTCCCAGAGAGCACAAAGAAGCCCATCAAGAGCTTTGTCACCATAAAGGGAGGTTGTTAGGGCTCAACACGAAATGCAGGAATTCCTGCCGTGTCTTTCCTGCTCAATTTAAGCCTGAGGGAAGAAATCACCAGGCAAAGCGAGGGGTAACTGACAATTTAACATCAGTCACTTTTGAAACAATCGAGCAGCACCGGGAATGAGCTCTTCTCCCTCCTCAGATCCCCCTGAATTGGGAATGAGCTCTTCTCCCTCCTCAGATCCCCCTGAATCAGGAATGAGCTCTTCTCCCTCCTCAGATCTCCCTGAATTGGGAATGAGCTCTTCTCCCTCCTCAGATCCCCGTGAACCCGCTGAGATTTTACAGGACATTGTGCCAGATATAGGCTACAGAAAGGACTCGGTAATTGACACTATTTTTATACCTTTTATGCAAATTGCCCCCATCAGCCTACAAAGCATCAGTTTAAGCAGCTAAGTGGGTGCTAAATAACGTGTTTAAGCCTGAGCTGATGTATCCTGGGGTGGGCCACTGAACCCAGCTGTGGCACTGCCTTGGGGACACCTTGGGGACAATCCCAGGGCACTGCTCTCACAGGCAGTGAAGGTTTTTAACCAATACTGGGTTATACAATTGAAGGGCATTTTTGTCCAACCCTGTAAGTGAACCCAGGGCTCCTTCTTCCATTTATCATCTCAGTATTGAAGGCTTCTTACAGAATAATGGGGAATAGGAATGCAGGAATAAAACCAAGATAGGAATTTATCCTAATTCCTTGATTTCTACACAAGTCATGATGAGGAGAAAGAGTAAAACTCCAAATCTCTGCAAGGCCTGTCTCTCCTGACAGCTTATCCAGAGCTAGGAAAATCCAGATACCTGCTCGTTTTTGCTATTTATGAAATCAACAGCTCTGAGCAACGTTTGTCAACGGATATTTTATCACCCTGAAGAAAGGATACACAGAGAATTGAGTTCATCTGAGCTTTCTTTAAACAACTCGACTCCTTCAAGAGGGTGGCGAGAATTTTGTGCTCACACTGAAATGGTTTTCTCACAGAGGAAGCCGTGAGCACTGGGTTTTTTACACAAATATCCACGACATGATCTCAGTTGCCATAGAAACGAGCCTGCTCTCTCCCTGCCAAAAATCTTCTGCCCAATACAGAGATACAGTTAAGTATTCAACGCTGGCAGATTAAATTAGCTGAAGAAATGCCATTATTTAGGTATTTTCCTTGGAGCTGGGCACTATTTTATTCCGACTTCCTGCCAGATTTTAACAAAAAACTGCGACAGAAAATGTTATTGTAAAATAAATGCTGAAATGGGAAATAAGAGTTGCTTTTTCAGGCTACAGAGCTGACAGCTGGAACAAAAGGGACCAACTGTACCTCTGTTCTCACCTCTGAGCACATCTGCAGGATCAAAGCAAATACAATTAATTTAATGAATGCAAACCCAGCAGCCTCAGTAATGAAAACCTCAGTGTTTTCCAGAAGGGACTTTAATTCCCAATTTACATCTGGGGAAACTGCTCCATTCCTCTCCCCCTCTAACCTCCACAGCACCTCCCAGAGCTGCTGTGCCCCCCAAACACACCAGGGTGACATCACGGCCAAAATTCATCCCATAACTCCAAAATAACAGGATATTCTCTCCTAGGAGTTTGAGTTTACAGCTTGGGAGGGTGAAGCACGAGAAGTCTGGAGATCATTAACACCAGAAGGAAAAATAAACTTCCAGGCTTGGTTTGTAGGAAGGTCCCAAAAAGCACCTGAGTCTTTTTGCAAGTGTTTTTTACCCTGGTCTTGTGCTGTGACATTACCTGCAGGGCAATTAAATTCAAGTTTCTTATGTCCCTCCACCAAGACATTCACCAAGCTGGCACCTGGCTGCTTGGCTTGTTGTCTGAAAGAGCCAGAACAGCTTAGGTTTCATCTGTGTTGATATAGGACTCCCTTCCCCTTCCCAAAATAACCATATTCCAGCTGAAAACACACACAGAAATCAGGACATGCCTAAAAATGGAGACCTTTAGCAGATCACAACATCACAAAAAGCAGGAATGTTTGCACAGTGGCTGAAACAGCAGAGAAAATTCATCCCCTGATCCCAGAGCACCAGCTTGGTTTGGCTCAGTCAGGGGATGTGATGGGAGCCAGGCTCAGCCTGCACATACAGGATTCATGGAAGTCACACAGGATTCATGGAAGTCACACAGGATTCATGGAAGTCACACATTCCTGGGACTCAGCAGGAGCTGCTCCCCCTCTGCTGGGACCCCCAGCACCCACTCCAGGGGCTGCTGCTTCCAGGAAATCAAGGAGGAAAAGGCCCCAGGCAGCAGCTGATGGGTACAAAAGGAGCACAAAAATCGGTGGGTGGTTCTGGCATTCCCCCAGAATTTCCTGCTGCTCAGAAAGGAACCTGCCTCCCCTCTGAGAGGGATGGAGATGTTTTGGGGAGAGGTACTTCTGGCTCTGAGTGGCATTTCTGAGCTGGCACTTCCCTGCAGAGACACAGAAACAGGAGAGCAGAGCCCCAAGAGGCTCTGGGTGCCTGAGGGAGGCTGGAGCTGTGTCTGCTGGAGCCTGCACAGACATTTCAATCTGCTGTTGTTTGGGAGAGCTGGGGAGAACAAACAGCTCTGCAGCAACTGTTCACACTGGGAGCTTCCTGCAGGAAAAGACTATTTTTGTCCTCTGAAATGAGAGTCTGCAGCACGCCAAGGCCAGTGGCTTCTGACCCTTGATTCTTCAGGAGTTTGCACAGGTTTTTCCAAAACATAATGAGGGGAAAAAAAAAAAAACTTACCAAGCTATTTCATTTGCTGACTCTAAGGTGGTGCCTTGCACTGTTCTTGTTCACATTTCTCTGCCAATCCAGTTTATTTGGACTAACCAAGGAGTAGACTTGGACCAATGTGTTTACATGTGAACCTGCTGAACCCAAATCTGTGCTTCAATGAAGTCTCAGGTGTCAGCAAGGCCAGGCTGGATGGGGTTTGGAGTCCCCTGGTCTAATGCCCACAGCAGGCTTGAAGGTCCCTCCCAGCACAAACCAGTCTGGGATTCAGTGATTTTAAGGGTTTTACCTCCAGGGGTCCTGGGGATTTTTCCTGCTTGGAAACATCCCAAATTCCCTCTTCTCAGCACTCTCCATGCACAGGAGTCACCACCCCCAGACACCACTGACAGCACACCTGGAAGCAGGAGCAGAGAACTGCTCCATGTACAGAACAGTCTGAGTGCCTCAGCCTGCAACAGGGGACAGCAGGAACATCCACCACTTCTGCCATCCTGATCTTACTATAAATAATAACAATAAACACCCAGGAGTGAGGACAGACCTCTGGGGCACCAAGAGGGAACTCGGGAAGAAGCTCCCAGATCCACCAAGACCCAGCAGGAACACAGAGAACAGCACAGCCTGGAGGAGATGGTCACAAAAAGGGGGACATGCACCAGAGCAACCCTTCAGACCAGACAGAAACAAATCTCCCACTCATGAAATAAGGATAGGAAAGGAAAGCCAGCTCTGAACTATGCCAAGGCCTGAGCAACAGGAAAAGCAACTTGGGGGTTTGACATGAGCACTGAGAGTCACACACAAGTGCTGCACACAGGGAAGGAAAGGGATCTGTGCAACCTTCAAAATGACAAAACCTTCCTGGGATCACACTTCCCTGGCATCCCCACAAACAAGCAAAGGCCCTGGTGAAAGAACCATGGCAAAGCCAAACACCTTCCAAAGGAAATGCTGGCAGAGGTGTTACATTTGAGAGTCACTTTTCCCACTAGGAACACACCCAGCCCAGTCTCTGTGGCCACAGTTCATGATGCACAGGAACTGTCAGGCACACACAGAGCCAAGCATCAAACTGCAGGGAAAGCTGGAGTGTCCTCTGCCAGCAAAGCTGGGATTGGGAACCTCCACCAGCCATAAATGAGGGTCCTGCCTCAGGAAACTGGTGCTTGGATCCCAGCCTAAAATAATATTGAGAGCTATTAAGAAAATAATCTTTTGCAGTGGGTCTGGAAGCAGACTTGCACTTCAGCCTTCCTTTATCATGGATGAAATGAGGAGAGGCATCTCTGCAGTGGTTTATTTGGTTTGGTCCTACAAGAGCATCTTCATGTTATCAACTCCCAACCAGCAGGAGCTCTCCTGGAATCTGGGAAGTAACAGGATTTGAAACTGCCTGAAGCTCCAGAGTGCCTGCACTGTTATTTCTGTGTCCAGCACCTCTCCTGAGCTAAAAAACAAAATTGGAGCTGCTGCCCCTGTTCCAGCTCACCCCAGGCCACTGTCCTCAGCCACACTCCACCCTCCTGGGCAGGGACAGCACAGCCCTTACTTGGCTCAGCCTTTTCAGAGCAAGTCAGACCACAGGGAACTCTTGCAAAATGCCTGGAAGCACAAGACATAAATGCCTGGAAGCACCAGATATCACAAGGTTTGGATGCCAGCCTTTCCCTCTTTGTGCCCCACAAACCAGATGCAGCCAGATAAAGGTCACGTTGTCAGGCCACTCCAAACCAGGCTGGAAGGAACCAGAATTTTCCTCTTCAAACTCCTGGTGGCACAGAGTCATCCCTCTGTGGCCATCCCATGGGGAGGTGGCACTCCCCATGTCTGCTCAGGGCATCCCAGCAGCACAGCAGCCTCCTGCAGCCACTGTCACCCCTCTTCCACCAGAAATGGGAAACTCCACAGGAAGGACAAAGCCAAGCACAGCCTCCCTGTGCTCCTGCACAGGGACAGGATTCTCCAGCTGGGACCTGCAGCCCACACAAGCCTGAATCCCCTTCCCTGGAGGAGGTCATGGCATGTCTGGGAACTCCCTCCAATTTCAGACAGCTGCTCATGCAGTGTCCCAGCAAACAGATGGAAGTGGAAAAAACCTTCAGTCCTCACTGTGTGGTCACACAAAGCACAAACAGCCACTGAGAAATTATCATAAAATCCCCCCAAACCAGCAGAAGCCTTCAGGAGCCCGGCAGGCACAGGGAAACCATTTTCTTTTGTGCTATTTCTGTTTTCTTTGGGAGCTGCAGAGAACATGTGATTTCATAGGATGTAAACAACACAAGAGGGAAGACACTGAGCTCTGGGTTTGGATTATGAACAAGGCTACAAACAAAAGAACAAGTCTGTGAATACCAAGGTGTCCCTGGGAGAGGGTGGGACCTGTAAGGTACCAAGAAACTGGAACTGGTTTCATGGTGAGGCCCTGGCACAAAAGCTGTGGTGCCCCATCCCTGGAAGTGTCCAAGGCCAGGCTGGACAGGGTTGGGATGGTGGGAGGTGTCCCTGCCCATGGCAGGGGGTAGCACTGGATCAGTTTAAAGCTCTCTCCCAACCCAAACCATTCCATGATTTTCCACTCTCAAATACCAACAGACACCAACAGGGAACAGCATCCCTGGGCCTCAGCTAATGGGTCCAATAACACCAGGAAAAGCTTCCCTGGTTTTTCAGCACAGAGATCAGAGGGAGTTCGATGAGCAGAACAAACAGATGTTGCCTCACTCCCTTCAAGACAGAGACTTTGTGCTGCACAGCAGTTTTAACAAAAAACTATTTTAAACCATTCTGGCACGAACATCTCCTGAGGCAGCCCAGGGGACACATCAGAGCTGGGACATTGAGCAAGAGTCAGAGCAACAGAAAGTGAAACCAGCTTCTCACCCTCCTTTGCCAAAATAGGAAAGTGGCAACGAGCACAAAACACCGTGATCTTGATGTTTACATCCCACTGAAATGCATTTCTGCCAACACAGGGCTCTTTCCAGAAGCCTCCAGGATTCCTGTCACATAAAAGATGCTGAATTGTTCCCCTTGGCAAAGCTCCGAGCGTGACAAAGCAGGAATGGGAATGTCCCCTCCCCAAGCACCACCTGCACAGAGCCTGGGCAGCCCCAGCCCACCAGGAGCACCACACACCAGTGGTTCTGCTGCTCCCCAGCTTTTCCAGCACTAAAAACACAACTGCTGGATCTCAGGGCAGGGAATCAAACCCTGCCACTGAGTGTGCAAAGCAAGACACTGAGGGTTTCACTCAGGATTAGTTACCAGGTAACCTCCCTGCAGCTGCATTTGGCAGTTTGGGGAAATTCTCTGCTGCCATCACTGCCTTCTATTATGAAACATCATGTTCAGCACCTCGGAGGAGTTGTTCCTCACTGCTTGGGGAACATTTCACTTCTTTTTTTTTTTTCCTCCTGCAATTCATTGTGAGCTGTTTTACGAGGAGCAGCACAACATTCCCTCTCTCTAGTAAGGACACTCCAGGTCAGTGGCTGGAAGGAAATATCAGAGTCCTTCAGAAGGCTCATTGTACGTGAAAACACCAGCATGGAGATAACAGGATTGCCCTCTGACCTGCTTTAGGGGACAGCACGAGGAGCTAAAGCAATCCCAGCTTGGCCCAGCGAGTTTGTTGTGCACCAGTGAAGCAGCATCAGCCCTGCCAGTCTTCCAACTCCCACCACAGCTCTGGAATATAAAACTCCCTGAAAGTTTTCTGCTGCAGAGTAAATTCCAGCTGAGATGAGCACACCTCAAGGTCTCACCCTCTGCACAATCACCACAAAACTGGAGCCATCTTAGAGCTCCTTCCCTCTGTGTCAGAGAGCCCCAGTGAGAGAGGCACAACCTCCAGACCCACACCAGGGTGACCCATTCCCACCACTGCTGGCTCCTTCTGTCCCAGATCCCTCCCTGATCACATCAGCACCATGAACTTTCCTCAAAACCTGCTTGCACAGCCTCTAGCAGGTGTTTAACTGTCATTAAAACTGCATCAAAATTGCATTTAAATGGCATTTAAATTGCAAAAGAGTTCTGCCTGATGATTTTGTGTTGCTCTGAACTGCTGCCTTCATGCACTAATGGAGAAAACATCAATATGATATTGCTGAGGGCTGATGGACCAGTCCCAAGGTAAGTGCATTAAACACCAGCCCAGCAAGAACCACTCTTCCCTGCAGCTTCTGCTCCCTGTGACCCTGCAAATGCTGTTTACAAAGTTTTCCCCGAGTGTTTATTCCTCTTGGTCCTTTCCTCTTTGGGGAGGCACAGGAGCAGAGATGACAAGGGTGACAAATGACTCATGGAACAACAGTGAGCATCCAGCCGGACTCAGGGCTGGAACAGAAGAGACGTTACATGAAAACAGAGCCAGGTTTGCTTCCCATGGCTCTTCTGCCGTGAAAAGGAAACTTTTTCCTTCGGAGAAAGGCGAAGTCAACCCTCATTAAACTCCCACAGAGCCCTCGCAGGGAGGGCATTCCCTGGGCATGACTTAGGAGGCATCAAAGTCTTCCTTCCCTAAGGTGACCGGAGGGGTTTGAAACCCCCACATCCTTCCCTAAGGATGGCCTAGAGGTACCAAACTCTTCCCTAAAGGCAGGTTTGTACCCCCCCACCTCACGCCCGGGGGATGATTTAGGAGGTACCAAACTCTTCCCTAAAGGCAGGTTTGTAACCCTCGCCGCGTCCTGCCCCGAGGACGGCCGGGGAGGCACCGAACTCTCCCCTGAGGGAAGGTTCGTGACCCCACCTGAGCCATCCCACAAACGCAGTTCACGCCCAGATCTCCGCGCTCCGGGGCCGCTCCTCGAAACACTCCCGGGGGCGGGATGTGCTCCTCCAGGAGCGAGTAAACCCACCGCGGGACAAATTCCCCGAGCGCGGGGCAGCCCCGGGGCCGCAGAGCGGCCTCACCGCGGGCCGGCGGGACCCCGCGGCGCACAGGACCCGCGCCCCCCGGGTGCGTCCCTATTATGTGGAGCATGAGAGTTAA